>SJYX01001539.1:295849-314603 GCA_006410675.1 Oreotragus oreotragus
GGATGAGATGGCTGGATGGCATCACGGACTCGATGGACGTGAGTCTGGGTGAACTCCGGGAGTTGGTGATGGATAGGGAGGCCTGGCGTGCTGCGATTCATGGTGTCAGAAGGAGTTGGACACGACTGAGCAACTGAACTGAACTGAATTGAATCTAGGGGTAAATATGAGAGTCTATTTTCTCTATTTTTTTCCTCTAAATATTTTGTTCTTGCCTTCTAATTTTTGAGCCATAAGCCGTAGTAGAAGCAGTAGCTGTATGTTATAAGTACAGCAACCTTATCCTCTCTTTCCCCAGTGCTTTTTGCATAGACAATGGATGTTAAAATTACCTACAGATTATGATTCAGAATTTTTGAGATGTATCTGAACTATTTAAGTTTATTTGTACAAAAGAGGCTAGCAGGAGATGTATTCTTAAGCTAGAAGTCTGTTAAAATTTTACCCTAAGTCTTTTTGTGTCATTGTGTAAAATCAGCAAGTACATTTAGGAATAGATACAATGAAAACACTTTCTCATCCTCAAAACCTTTTTGATAATAGCGTTCTCTTCTTCCTGACTTATGTTGTGAGGATAAGACATTAAAATGCTGGCTGTGTTCCACTCAATATTGTATATCCTGTGGACATCAAGAAGATTTTGAATTCTCTTATTGTGTGAGAATCACATCTGTGGTTTTTTTTCCCCCCCCAAAGTCTTATTCAGCTTTTGTTCCTTGAGCATTTTCAAAATTTTGTATCAAAATGTATTTGTGCTTTCTATGACCTTCTCACAGATGAAGGTAAAGTAACATAAAGTCCCCCTGCAAATCAATTCAAATTATTGCCATAAACTACTGAGTGATCTGCTTTACAATAGGAGCATGTGCTTGACTTTCCAGAAACAAAAGCTTAATTAATAGGCTTATATTGATTATTGATCAGTCTGGTGGGCTGCCGTCTATGGGGTCACACAGAGTCGGACACGACTGAAGTGACTTAGCAGCAGCAGCAAAACTTTAGAAATGTCCATGAATCTTCATATTCTGGAAATTGCTTGGAATATGGATGAAAGAAAGATTAAAGGTATTACAGAGGATTCTTATTGTCTTTATCTAAGACAATAAAGTAGATTGTCTATACCTAATTTGTCTGTAGAGTAGTTTATGGTCTCTGTAGAGGCTTTTTCATTTTAATGGTGAGAAAAGTGGTTGCCAAGCATAGAGGATGGGGAACAAGACTCCAACCAAGCCTCAGGTGTTCTGACTCAGCCGTTCCTGCTGGGAGGGTAGAAATCAGTAGTTAAAAAACTTCCCTGTGTGATTCTAGTAGTAAGCCGTGTGTGTGTGTGTGTGTGTGTGTGTTAGTCACTCAGTCATGTCCTACTCTTTGTGACCCCATGGACTGCAGCCTGCTGGTCTTCTCCGTCTGTGGGATTCTCCAGGCAAGAATCCTGGAGTGGGCTGCCATTTCCTTCTCCAAGTAAGCCATATTTGGATTTAAATATAAAGGTGGCCTTTAAATTTCCTATTTAGTAATTGAAAGGAAAAAAGAAAAACAATTTCACATTTTTTAGAAGGGCAGAATTTCAGGCAATTGCAGCATCAGTACACTTTATAAGGGGGCATCCCAGCTACTGGTGGTAAAGAACCTGTCTGCCAATGCAGGAGATGTAAGAGACTCAGATTTGATCTGAGAAAACTCCCTAAAGGAAGGCATGGCAATCCACTCCAGTATTCTTACCTGGAGAATCCCATGGACAGAGGAGCTTGTCGGGCTACAATCCATAGGGAGTCAGACATGACTGAAGAGAATTAGCACGCATGCACACACACTTTATAAGGACTTTGTTTGCAGGTGACAGGAACCTGGCAGAGTCCAGGAGAGGGTGTGAGGAGATGGAGCCCCAGGAGGAGAAATGGGGGAGAGCACCCCTCCCTGGTCCTGGTAGATGGTGGGCAGCTGGTCAGAATGAGACAAGACAGTCAGTCAACAGGTGGTCTAGTTCCCTCCCCCTCTACCCTTTCTGGTGGAGGAGCTGCTGCTTTGGAGCAGGCAGAGAGCTGTGGGAAGCAGCCTGGGGACGCTGAAGCTCTGGATGCACCAGGGAAGAGGATGGCAGGAGTTAGGGCAGACAGCCTTCCTACCAGTGCCTCAGCTCAGCACAGAGAAAGGCTGTGCTGCAGTCAGAGAAAGGCTGTCGGACGGGTACCAGGAAAGCAAGAGCCGAGTTTGGGGACTCACATTAGTTGAAATTCCAATGGAGGGACTAGATCACTATCTACTAAATTTTCAAGAGTAATGGCCCAGATTTTACACCTCATGGGCCTCTCTTTTAGGGTTCAAAACTATAAAAAGGCATAGAAAGTGGACCCAAGGGGATTTTGAGAAGGGGAAGAGGAGTGTGTTGGGGGTGGGGGAGGGTCAGAGGATGTTTCTCCATCCTTCATTCCAAGTTGAGTTTGGGGGAGAGGCTTTGGAGGAACCACTCACAAAGTTTGAAATGTGTTACCTGCCCTTGGGTAGCAGGGAATGGGCCTGTCTGAGAAGGGCAGGCACTGGGGCGGTGTGAGGACCGCCTGATGCTCCTTGTGGACAGCAGGTGTGTGAGGGTTGACACAGCACTTCACGCGCGAAGGGGATCTTCCTCAGAGTTGGGAGGGTGGGCGGTCTTTTAATAGTGAGAGTTCATACTGAGTGAGCAGCTTTGGAAGTTGGGAATGACAGAAAGGGCAGAGATCCTTGTGGTTCTCAGTGAAGGCCACCTCCAGGGAGTCCAGGATACCCATGTAAGGACATGTTTGAGTTAAACACTTTTCCCAGAAGACCCCTGACCAGACAACTGTGGTGTCTGCCATGGCCTTTGCCCCCTCCCTTAACCTTTCACCTCTGGGATCAACCTGGAGAATTCTGTCTTGCTCACTAACCTAGTAGAAGAAAGGAGGAGGATCAAACACAGAAAGAGAAGGTTTTGCCCCCCGCCCCCATTCTCACTGCAAAGCTGGCTCAGGCCCCACAGGTGGGATGGCTGTAACATCCATGTGGTGATGTTAGTAGCAATATAGTATTAAGAGTGGTGGTTATGAAAATCCAAGTGTAGATTAAATATGCACTACAGTATCACATGATTCATGTGGGTTGAACCACAGCTGCAGAACTGGTGATACGCAGGGCAGACTGCAAAGTTACTTTTGACTGCACAGGGGTCAACACCCCTATACCTACATTGTTCAAGGCTCATCTGTGTAAGCAATAGGAAAGAAAGCTAAAGGCTTGCCAAAAGCTTAGCAGAAAATTAATTAACTTCACATAAAAATCTATGACAATATCCTTAAGAAATTCTTGTATCTTAAAAACAAATGATGAGGCTGGGCAAGTCCTCAGTAATAGCAGAAGCCTCCCATGGTTTTACCCAGGACCAGTAGGAAATGGTGTGGTCCTTTCACATTTCTTCCTCATGAAAACATTGGGATTCTGGTTTGTTTCCAGGTTATATCTTAGATTCAAAAGACACATTTTTGAAGTTTGGTGTTCTTTTCACACATGCCTTCCTTTGATGTTTCCTTCACAGGCCATGCATTTGCTATTAGCATGTTCAAAGGGAATTTTCACAGAAAAATTAGAAACATTATTCCTTATATAAATGTTAGTAATAATTATTTCGAGTGAAATATTTGCCAGAAGATCAAGGCCAGTTTGAAAAATTAAAATAATATATTGTTCTTCTAGACTTGTGGACTTACTCATTCCTTTACAGTTATTCCTAATTCTCTTCTTATTCTTTGTAAGCTCATTCCCAGCTCATCCTCTTTGATAAACTGCTGGAACCATCTACAGAATCTCAACAGGTGACTTTCAGACCTAACAACATATGGATTTAGTTAGGCCAGAGGTATGTAAAGAAATGTCTACAGTTCAGGATCACCTCCTTGTTCTTCTAGCTATATCTTGATGAAAAGTTCAACAACAACAAAAAATATGGACTTTATTAATAGCCAGAAGAGTGTTCCTATTGTTACACCCCACAATTCAGAATGACACCTTCAAAGGGACTTTCAGCTTAAATATTTAAGACTGACTGAAATTCTATGAGATGTTTTATGACCCTTTAGAGGCGTGTTGGTGATGGAATTACCCAATCATTTCCTGCTTGCTTTCCCTGGTAGACAGATGACGTTTAACCCTCAATCTGCTGCATGCTCTCTTCTGCAGCTGTCTTCATTCAGTGCTACTTCTACTTCTCCAGTGGCTGGTGTTGGGGAAGAAACTGCCAAATCATCCAGTTCAGGAGATGTTTTCTTGTATTAGTCTTGCTATTGTCATTACCACTGCTGAAAAAAAAAAAAAAAAAGACTGAATCCTCTAGGCCAACAGATTTTGGAAGCAGGAGATAGGAGCCTAATGTACCGTAGTGACACTTCTATTGTCCTTTCCTCTTAATTTCAAGCTTCAGTCATGATGGACTCTCATTTTCTTCATCACAGTTACCACACCTTGGGGCCCACTTTTTGTGGGATTAATTTCAACTGTTTAGACTTGAGGTGGGTATTCTTTCCTTCAGACTGCTGATTTGACTACTATGTCTGTGCATTAGCATGAAGAATATGTCTTCCATGAATATTCTAAGGTATTTAGTGTATTTTCACTTAATTTCCAATTATCTCTCAATATATTATGTTCAATTATAGGGTCTTCCAAAGTTTTAAAACTGCCACTCTTGTATTGTCTTACATGTGTCTTCATGATGAAGTCACAATAACTAGTGACACCTGCATGTATTGTCAACATCCATGGAGGTGATGACACTCCAGCCCTGCTGCTGCTGCTGCTGCTAAGTCACTTCAGTCGTGTCCGACTCTGTGTGACCCCATAGACGGCAGCCCACCAGGCTCCCCCGTCCCTGGGATTCTCCAGGCAAGAATACTGGAGTGGGTTGCCATTTCCTTCTCCAATGCATGAAAGAGAAAAGTGAAAGTGAAGTCACTCAGTCTGTCTGACTGTTAGCGACCCCATGGACTGCAGCCCACCAGGCTACTCCGTCCATTGGATTTTCCAGGCAAGAGTACTGGGGTGGGGTGCCATTGCCTTTCCCGCACTCCAGCCCTAGGGAAGGGCTTTTTTGTGACTCTTGTCCATTGGATTGAGTTGAAAAGCAGTGGGATCCTAAACCAGGAGCACTTAAGGAAGAGAAACACAAGCTAATAAGTTTGCCCAAGCCATCATTTCCTCACTACTCTTCAGTCATCTCATCTGCCTCTGTTTAATCCAGATACAAATCTTTATGCATGTCAAGAAGCAATAGTTAGATCTGGACATGGAACAATGGACTGGTTCAAAATATGGAAAGGAGTACATCAAAGCCATATATTGTCACCCTGTTTATCTAACTTATATGCAGAGAACATCATGGGAAATGCCGAGCTGGATGAATCACAAGCTGGAATCAAGATTGCCAGGAGAAATATTAATAACCTCAGATATGCAGATGACACCACTATAAAGGCAGAAAGCGAAGGGGAACTAAAGAGTACCTTGATGAGCATGAAAGAGGAAAGGATATAAGGGGGGTAAGTGGAAACAGTGACAGATTTTATTTTATTGGGATGGTGACTGTAGCCATGAGATTAAAAGGTGCTTGCTCCTTGGAAGGAAAGCTATGACAAACCTAGATAGTGTATTAAAAAGCAGAAACATCACTTTGCCAACAAAAGTTCATAGAATCAAAGCTATGGCTTTTGTCCAGTAGTCATGCATGGATGTGAGAGTTGGACCATAAAGAAGGCTCGGTGCTGAAGAATTGATGGTTTCAAATTCTGGTGCTGGAGAAGACTCTTGAGAGTCCCTTGGACTGTAAGGATATCAAGCCAGTCAATCCTAAAGGAAATCAACCCTGAATATTCATTGGAAGGACTGGTGTGGAAACTGAAGCTCCAATACTTTGGCCACCTGATGGGAAGAGCCAACTCATTGGAAAAGACTCTGATGCTGGGAAAGATTGATGGACACAAATTTGTGCAAACTCTGGGAGATCGTGAAGGACAGGGAAGCCTGGCACACTGCAGTCCATGAGTCGCAATAGTCAGACATGACTCAGCAACTGAATAACAACAACAAATCTTTATAAGTATAAACACAGTCCTATCACTTACTTCAATAAAGCTACTCAATGAATTCAGGCTTTCCTAACACCCCTGCCCATGTCACTTGCCTCCTGAGACATACCCTTGCACCTCCCCCGAAGCACCAAGCAGATTGTCCCCTCCACTCCAGGAGAAACCCAACCTCCTTCCTGCCATAGTTCTTGTCCATTTTAGTCCTTTTCCTTGAGATGCTCTGCACTTGACCCATCTACTTCACTGACCTAACTCCTTCTTATGTTTAGGCCTTAGCTTAAAGCTCAGCTCCATGAGATCAAGGTTTTTCTCAAGTGTATCACCTTCAGATTGGCATGTGACACAGAGAATGCACTTGGTTTTTCTTGGATGGAGCAACAGTTAATTGTGTTGCTCAACCATGCCACTCAGACCCAGGACAGATGGCCTAGAGAAATGGGTGAATGAAGAATGCCACTAACTGTGTTCTCTCTGGCATGTTTGGGTGTCAGTCACTTTGTTTTTATTGAGCATGATAATTCTTATAAAATAGCTACCTTATGGAATTGTTAGAAAGAACATTTGAAATTTCAAACACACAAATAAGATATCTTGATTAATGAAAAATGTTTATATCTGTGCCATCAAATACATAGGTATATTTATACTTTGAAATGAGTATATATATATATCAGAGTGAAATATTAGTAAACTGGACCCAACTGGGTCTAAAAAATACCGAGATTCTTATCTCTCTGAATGGAAAGTCCAATGGTGGGGAAGCTCCAGGTACAAGCTGTCATGACTTTAGCTTTGCTTCTTTGTCATTCTCTGTTTCCCCCTTCTCTGTGATCAAATCTTGTTTTCAGATTCATAGCACAATTGCTGTAGTAGTTCTGGACATACTATACAGACACGATGACATGCAGGGAAAGAGCATGTATTTCTGTCAGTTGTTAAAAGGGAGGAAGACTTCCTCAGATGCCCTCCACCAGAAGACTCCCTCTCTCATCAAAGTTTCATCGCATTCCTGGCTTAAATCAACCCTGGGCAGGGGACTAAGACCATTATGTTCGGCTTCAACTCTCTGATTGGTAGTGGTGCCAGACTATGGGAATCTTATGAACCTGCAGATAAGTGTGAATGGCAGAAAAGCACTGCAATTGTTTCCAGAAGGAGGAAGGAGGGATGAGTGAGTGGACATGGGGTAATCAACCAATGGTGTCTCCTATGTCAAATATGAAGGTGAAAGTGTTGGTTTCTCAGTCGTGTCTGACTCTACAACCAGGACTGTAGCCTGTTAGGCTCTTCTGTCCATGGAATTTCAGGCAAGAATACTGGAGTGCTATTCATTCCCTTCTCCAGGGGATCTTCCCAACTCAGGGATATATCAGTTCAGTTCAGTTGCTCAGTCGTGTCCGACTTTGCGATCCCATGAATCGCAGCACGCCAGGCCTCCCTGTCCATCACCAACTCCCAGAGTTCACTCAAACTCATGTCCATCAAGTCGGTGGTGCCATCCAGCCATGCCATCCTCTGTTGTCCCCTCTCCTCCTGCCCCCAATCCCTCCGAGCATCAGAGTCTTTTCCAGTGAGTCAACTCTTCATATGAGGTGGCTAAAGTATTGGAATTTCAGCTTCAGTATCAGTCCTTCCAATAGATATTCAGGACTGATCTCCTTTAGGATGGACTGGTTGGATCTCCTTGCAGTGCAAGGGACTCTCAAGAGTCTTCTCCAACACCACAGTTCAAAAGTATCAGTTCTTTGGTGCTCAGCTTTCTTCACAGTCCAACTCTCACATCCATACATGACCACAGGAAAAACCATAGCCTTGACTAGACGGATCTTTGTTGGCAAAGTAATGTCTCTGATTTACAATATGTTATCTAGGTTAGTCATAACTTTTCTTCCAAGGAGTAAGTGTCTTTTAATTTCATGGCTGCAGTCACCATCTGCAGTGATTTTGGAGCTCCCCCAAATAAAATCTGACACTGTTTCCACTGTTTCCCTATCTATTTCCCATGAAGTGATGGGACCAGATGCCATGATCTTCGTTTTCTGAATGTTGAGCTTTAAGCCAACTTTTTCACTCTCCTCTTTTACTTTCATCAAGAGGCTTTTCAGTTCCTCTTCACTTTCTGCCACAAGGGTGGTGTCATCTGGATATCTGAGGTTATTGATATTTCTCCTGGCAATCTTGATTCCGGCTTATTTTTCTTGCTCATGGAGGTCAAGGTCACAGTGGAAAGATGAGATATTGTACTATTACACAACGCTTTAGAATACAGTGATAGAAATGATATTATTAGCAAATGATATCACTAGCAAGACAGCCCATGCTGTATACGTAACAATGAAGTAGGTTCCTTTGCAGTGTAGGCAGAAGTCACATCCGATTATAAGGCAGAGAGGACTACCAAATATCAAAGGGCTCCACAGCAGCAACAGCTGTCAAGGATGACATGCGTGTTCTTCACCCCATCCTGTGCTCATTGCAAACATGGCTAACTCATCACAGCATACTCCTCACTGAGGGTGAACATGATCTGGCAACTTCTCAGACCACTCTTGATTGTCAGCTGGAGTTGATCCTTCAAAGAAAGCCTGTCCACCATCTATGATACAGACATGTTACAGAACTCTATTTTTATACAAAGAAGCATCAAGAAGAAAATTCCATGTAATTTAAGAATGAAATCATTAAGGATATGGACCCAAAGCAAAGGGAAGAGAAGGATGAGTGGAAGTTTTATGCACTGTGATTTTTGGCGTAAGTGGCCTTCGCATCAGTCCAGCAGGAAGACTGATGGATGGGAAAAGGAAGGAAAGAGGAGACATGTCTGGGGATCAGCAAAGACAGGCAGCAGCAGCCCAGTGCAGTTCACATATTGAGATGGAAATGGGACCCCACCTTCTGCACTCTGGGCCCTCTTCCTGCATCCTCTGCCCATCCATCCTCATTCCGTTTACTCTCAGCCAAACCCTGCTGTCAGTGAGAGATCTGTAAGTGGCCTTCGCATCAGTCCAGCAGGAAGACTGATGGATGGGAAAAGGAAGGAAAGAGGAGACATGTCTGGGGATCAGCAAAGACAGGCAGCAGCAGCCCAGTGCAGTTCACATATTGAGATGGAAATGGGACCCCACCTTCTGCACTCTGGGCCCTCTTCCTGCATCCTCTGCCCATCCATCCTCATTCCGTTTACTCTCAGCCAAACCCTGCTGTCAGTGAGAGATCTGACAAGTCATTCATACAAAATATCACACCACACGATTGATAAAATTCATTGAGAAATCTTCCACTGAGCTACTTTGAATATTTTTTAAAAGCAAACCCTTCAACCAGAAGGTATGAAATTAAAGAGGTGGAATCTCACCAGCTAGAGAGACAGGGGCAGGACAAGGGCAAGACATGGAGCCTCCCTATGTCTGTGAAATCATACCCAGGAGGGAAACATTGAATAATGACAAATATTTATGGTAAAGACAATTGACTCTGCCTATAGTTCCCAATGCTTTAACAAATGGCATTATTGAGATATAATTCATACCATTCAACCTTTCACAGTGTACATTTGAATGTTTTTTAGTAGATTCACAGGATTCTGCAAACATCACCGCTATCTAATTTTAGAATGAAAGGAAACTCTGTGCCCATTAGCACAAGATTCTTCCTCCCTCCAGCCTGTGGCAACCATCAGCCTGATTTATCTCTATGGATTTTCCTGTTCTGGCCATGTCATATAAGTGAATCATACAATATGTGATTTTTGTGGCTCACTTCTTTCCCTTAGCTAAAGGTTTTTCAAGTTCATCCATGTTGTAGCCTCTGTGAGCACTTCATTACTTTTTATTGTTAAATAATATTCAACTGTATAGATATTCTACATTTTGTTTATTCATTAATCATTGGTGGACATGTGGGTTGTTTCCAGCTTTTGACTATTTAGAATCGTATTGCTATGAACATTTGTGTACAAGGGTTTGTGTGGACATATGTCTTCATTTCTCTTAGGTATATACCTAGGAAAGAAATTGCTGGGTCCTACAGTAATTTTATGTTTATTAACCTTTTTAGGAACTGCTAGATCATTTTCTAAAGTAGTGGTACCATATTAAGTTCCCACCAGCGGCATGTGAAGGTTCTGATTACTCCATATCCTTGTAACACTTGTTTTTACCAGTCTTTTAGAATATACCATGCTGGTGGGTGTTTCATCAGTGGTTTTGATTTGCATTTCCCTGAAGGCTTGCCAAACACTCCTGCACCTTCTTCTCCAGCCACAAGACAAGCATGCTTCCATTGTTCTTGTCATGTGAAATTTCTTTCGTTTCCCTTTTCTAGCTAACCACCACAGCAATTAACATAGTGGATGACAGCTTCCGTTTAAATGATACTGATCCTATTCCTGATTTGGAAGATTGATGTTCAAGATTTCTTCAGGTCGTGAACAATACTATTTGAAAATGAAAACCATACCTTGTGTGTGAGAGCAGATGCCAATGAACAGAAACCAAAAGTTAAGCTGTGCTTAACTTAACACAGCCTTCAGCCTTGTACATTGCTGAATGGCCTTTCTGTAATTTGAAATGGAGTAAAGTTATGGCTGTCCTAAAATGCAGTAGGAAATGAGAAAGATGAATAGTCTATTTTATTTTCTTAGCTCTTCAAAGCATTAGTACTGTTTCAGCATTGCAGAAAGTCATATTTCTTTCATTTACATTTATCTTTAGTC
The DNA here is from genome assembly GCA_006410675.1 of Oreotragus oreotragus. NCBI lineage: Eukaryota > Metazoa > Chordata > Mammalia > Artiodactyla > Bovidae > Oreotragus > Oreotragus oreotragus. Next base: position 306,656 of record SJYX01001539.1, read on the forward strand.
AAAAGTATTCAGTTGCAAGTGGTCCCAAAAATCCCTCATGGAAGAGAGTCTCTGTTTCCCAAAATTTGCTTGGCTGATGTCATTGTGCCATTAGGCCTGAGGTTGACCTTGATCACTTTAGGCAAGCCTCCACCTTATCCATTAACTTGAAGGAAGTTAATCTTCATCTTTTGTTGTTGTTGTTGTTCAGTTGCTAAGTTGTGTCCAACTCTGCACCTCCATGGACACCAGGCTCCTCTGTCCTTCACAGTCTCCTGGAGTTTGCTCGGATTCATGTTCATGAGTTACTGATGCTATCTAACCACCTCATGTTCTGCCACTCCTTCTCCTATTGCATTCAATATTTCCCAGCCTCAGGGTCTTTTCCAACGAGTCAAAAGGTGGTAGGGTTTCACATCAGGTGGTGGAACTTCAATTTCAGCATTACTTCTTCAAATGAATATTCAGGGTTGATTTCCTTCAGGATTATTTGTTTAATCTCCTTTCAGTGCAAGGAATTCTCAAGAATCCTCTTCAGCACCACAATTCAAAAGCATCAGTTCTTGGCACTCAGCCTTCTGTAAGGTCCAACTCTCACATCCTTACTTGATGGTAGGGAAATTAAATAAATAGTCTTATTTAGGCTTCAGAGACAAAGCAGAGCAGGCCNATCTCCTTTCAGTGCAAGGAATTCTCAAGAATCCTCTTCAGCACCACAATTCAAAAGCATCAGTTCTTGGCACTCAGCCTTCTGTAAGGTCCAACTCTCACATCCTTACTTGATGGTAGGGAAATTAAATAAATAGCCTTATTTAGGCTTCAGAGACAAAGCAGAGCAGGCCTCTGACCTTGCTTCTAATCTGCCTGGACATTGCCCTGACAGAGTGACTGTGAGTGAATGCTTGCTGTGAGTGTGAGACTTGCAGCACCATAGACAAGATAGGGGACAAGTCTTGAAATTGTTGAGCCCCTGGAGGGGCCCTGGACAACCAAGCCCCAGACTTAACAACATTTCAAGTTTTACAAGACAAAGCTAACAACACTAACATGAAACCAGAGCTACCGTTTGCTCACAGGCAGAGGATGATATTTGTTTGCATCTTGCTATTATAAGCAGAAATACAAAACTGCAATTTTTGAAGTCTTATCCATGGAGCAGACATGCTGCCTGGGATTAGAGTCTTCTCTTGTGTTGCTGGAAGAGGGTGTTTGCTATGACCAGTGCATTTTCTTGGCAAAACTCTATTAGTCTTTGCCCTGCTTCATTCCACATTCCAATGCCAAATTTACCTGTTACTCCAGGTTTTTCTTGACTTTCTACTTTAGCATTCCAGTCCCCTATAATGAAAAGAACATCTTTTTTGGGTGTTAGCTCTAAAAGGTCTTGTAGGTCTTCATAAAACTGTTCAACTTCAGCTTCTTCAGCATTACTGGTTGGGGCATAGACTTGGATAACTGTGATATTGAATGGTTTGCCTTGGAAACGAACAGAGATCATTCTGTCGTTTTTGAGATTGTATCCAAGTACTGCATTTCAGACTCTTTTGTAGACCATCATGGCTACTCTATTTCTTCTGAGGGATTCCTGCTCGCAGTAGTAGATATAATGGTCATCTGAGTTAAATTCACCCATTCCAGTCCATTTTAGTTCGCTGATTCCTAGAATGTCGACGTCCACCCTTGCCATCTCTTGTTTGACCATTTCCAATTTGCCTTGATTCACGGACCTGACATTCCAGGTTTCTATGCAGTATTGTTCTTTACAGCATCGGATCTTCCTTCTATCACCAGTGACATCCACAACTGGGTATTCTTCTTGCTTTGGCTCCATCCCTTCATTCTTTCTGGAGTATTTCTCCACTGATCTCCAGTAGCACAAACTTGTCTAACTCAGTGAAACCAAGCCATGCCTGCTGGGCAACCCAAGATGGGCGGGTCAGGTCATGGTGGAGAGGGCTGACAGAATGTGGTCCACTGGAGAAGGGAATGGCAAGCCACTTTAGTATTCTTGCCTTGAGAACCCCATGAACAGTATGATTGCTATTTAAGCCACACAATCTATGATATTATTGTTATGGACACCCACTTGGACTAAGGAAGATATCCGTAAAGATAGGAATAATATTCATTTGTTCCTATTAATTAAAATAATAAGGGCTTCCCTTGTGGCTCAGCTGGTAAAGAATTCATCTGCAATTCAGCAGACTTGGATTCTACCCCTGAATTGGGAAGATCCCTTGGAGAAGGGAAAGGCTACCCACTCCAGTATTCTGGCTTGGAGAATTCCATGGACTATACAGTCCACAGGGTTGCAAAGAGTTGGACACGACTGAACGACTTTTACTTTCATTAATTAAAATAGGACATTTTCTTCTCTCTGTTTAGGAAGAAATGTCCCATTATTGAAAGAAAGTCAATTTCAGCATTGTCAGAATAGTTTTCAGTTTGTGTTTTGGTCTAAACAAAAGACCAAGGGGCTTACCTTTTTTAGCATTTACTTATAAGATTATTTATTACGATTAATGTTTATACATTTTATCTTTTTTTGAAAATACATTTAATTAAAAAACTTTAATAAGTTTATATTACATTTAAAAAGTTATTCTTGTTTTATTGGTGGGACTTTAGTCATAGAAACAAAATCACTGTGGGTGAAAAAATAAGGGATTTATTATAAGAATTAGAACCTATACCCTTGTGGAGAGAGTTGGAAGAGAGAAGGTCAAAAAGGAAGTTGAAGTATCAGAAAAAAAACCCATCAACCAGTTAATATGCAAACACAAAGACATCCATCTGTGAAGACGAGGCTGTAAGGGGGATGCTCATGGAAGCACTTGTAGGGAGTATGGGGAGCTGTGACTCTGGTAATGTCTTTGTGCATACACCACCAAACTTTGGGGCGTGGGTAAGGGCTGGGGCTTCTGTTGAGAACTGAATGTGGGCAGAGGAGAGTAGGACAAACTGGGTTACATTTATTGGTTAGAGCCTTTTCTCCCTAAAAAGGCTATTTTGTGGTCACTAAGTATTGCAAAAGAAAAGCTTCTGTCTAGTGCTATTCCTTGGTAGAGAAGCCAGTTTACTTGCCTTTCCTGCTTAGAGACTGGATGGAACTTATGTTAGCCTGTTAATTAGGCACTTTAACAGAACATGTATATGTTTGGTCTATTGGTTGACATTTACTTGGAATATAGTTGGGCTTTTATACTGAATTATAAGATCTTTTCTCAACTTGGGAAAATATTCAGTTATATCTCTATTATTTCTGTAACATGTTTTCTGGTGGCAATTTTGGGAGAAACTAATTCTTAACTGTTTCTTCATTTATTGGGCTTCACGTCTATCATATTTTCATTTTTTGAAAGCTCATCATTATTTCTGTGGGCTTTTATACTGAATTATAAGATCTTTTCTCAACTTGGGAAAATATTCAGTTATATCTCTATTATTTCTGTAACATGTTTTCTGGTGGCAATTTTGGGAGAAACTAATTCTTAACTGTTTCTTCATTTATTGGGCTTCACGTCTATCATATTTTCATTTTTTGAAAGCTCATCATTATTTCTGAGCTTCAGAATTCCTTTTTGATCAAGTCGGTGGTCAAACCTAGTACAAGTTATGGTTGAGCAATCAATATTTTTCTCCTTTTTTCGTATTTTATTTTTGCTTAAGTGTTTTTTGGAAATAAGATATGAATTATGATTAAAGGAAACATGGGGGGGCTATTAAAAACCTGTGTTTGGTAAGGACTTCTTAAACACAAAAGCATAAGCTACAGAAAGAAAAAAAATCAGTTAATTGGACTGTATCAAAGTTAAACATTTGCTCTTCAAAAGACTTAAGACTGAAAAGGAAAATTGTGGAGTGGGAGAAAAATATTTGCAAAGCACATCTGACAATATATGGCACACTTGGACAGAAAGAAGATCAAATCAATCAATCCTAAAGGAAATCAGTCCTGAATATTTATTGGAAGGACTGATGTTGAAGCTCTAATACTTTGGCCACCTGATGTGAATAACTGACTTCTCAGAACAGACCCTGATGCTGGGAAAGATTGAAGGCAGGAGGAGAAGGGGACGACAGAGGATGACATGGTTAGATGGCATCACTGACTTGATGGACATGAGTTTGAGCAAGTTTTGGGAGTTGGTGATGGACAGGTAACCCTTGCATACTGCAGTCCATTGGGTTGCAAAGAGTCAGACAGGAGTGAGTGACTGAACTGAATTGGTTCATTGTGTTATGTATATAATATGTCCATGAAAGTACATACTAATCTCACAACTAAATGATAAGACAAATAAATGAACAACAACAACAAAAATTGCATCAAAGATTTGAATAGATTCTTCCCTGAAGAAGGTATGAAGACAGAAAAAGAGCACATGAAAAAACAATCAGCATTATTAGTCATTCAGTTCAGTTCAGTTCAGTCACTCAGTTGTGTCCGACTCTTTGCGACCCCATGAATCACAGCATGCCAGGCCTCCCTGTCCATCACCAACTCCAGGACTTTACACAGACTCACGTCCATCGAGTCACTGATGCCATCCAGCCATCTCATCCTCTGTCGTCCCCTTCNATCCAAAAGTCTACAAGCAATAAATGCTGGAGAGGGTGTGGAAAAAAGGGAACCTTACACTGTTGATGGGAATGCAAACTAGTACAGACATTATGGAGAACAGTGTGGAGATTCCTTAAAAAACTGGAAATAGAACTGCCATATGACCTAGCAATCCCACTGCTGGGCATAAACACTGAGGAAACCAGAATTGAAAGAGACACATGTACCCCAATGTTCATTGCAGCACTGTTTATAATAGCCAGGACATGGAAGCAACCAGATGTCCATCAGCAGACGAATGGATAAGAAAGCTGTGGTACATATACAAAATTGATTATTATTCAGCCATTAAAAAGAATACATTTGAATCAGTTCTAATGACGTGGATGAAACTGGAGCCTATTATACCGAGTGAAGTAAGCCAGAAAGAAAAACACCAATACAGTATACTAATGCATATATATGGAATTTAGAAAGATGGTAGTGATAACCCTGTATATAAGACACCAAAAGAGACACGAATGTATAGAACAGTCTTTTGGACTCTGTGGGAGAGGGCGAGGTGGAATGATTTGGGAGAATGGCATTGAAACATTTGTATTATCATATATGAAATAAATCGCCAGTCCAGGTTTGATGCATGATACAGGATGCTCAGGGCTGGTGCACTGGGATGACCCAAAGGGATAATATGGGGAGGGAGGTGGAAGGTGGGTTCAACATGGGGAACACATGTACAACCATGGCAGATTCATGTTAATGTATAGCAAAACCAATACAATATTGTAATTAGCCTCCAATTAAAATAAATAAATTAAAAAAAAAAGAAGTTAAAAAAAAAAAGGAAAGAAAGAAAGAAGGAATACTGGAGGGGGTTGCCAATTTCTTCTCCAGTATGGATGTGAAAGTTGGACTATAAAGAAAGCTGAGCACCAAAGAACTGATTTTTATGAACTGTGGTATTGGTGAAGACTCTTAAGAGTCTCTTGGACTGTAGGAGATCCAATCAGTCCATCCTAAAGGAAATCAGTCTGAAATATTCATTGAAAGGACTGATGCTGAAGCTGAAACTCCAATACTTTGACCTTCTGATGCAAAGAACTGATTTATTTGAAAAGACCCTGATGCTGGGAAAGATTGAAGGGAGGAAGAAAAGGGGCCAACAGAGGATGAGATGGTTGGATGGTATCACTGACCTAATGGACTTGAGTTTGAGTAAGTTCTTGGAGGTGGTGATGGACAGGGTAGCCTGGTGTGCTGCAGTCCACAGGATAACAAAGATTTGGACATGACTGAACTGAACTGAACTGATACTCACATATACACACAAGCAGTGGAATATTATTTAACCTTTAAAAGCAATGGGATTCTAATTCATACTGGAAAATGGAGGACCTTGAGAACATTAAGTGGAATAAGACAAAAGGGACAAATATTGTGATTGCACTTATGTGAAGTAGCTGGAATATTCAAAATCATAGAGAAAGTAGGTAGAGTAGTCGTTGCCAGGGACTGGGCAGAGAGAAATGTGGAGTTATTGTTTAAGTGGTACAGAATTTCATTTCAGGAAGATGAAAATTTTCTGACAATCTATAGTGGTGAAGTTCATACAACAATATGAATGTACCTAATGCCATGTAACTCTGCACTCAAAAATGAGGAATGGGAAAGTTTATGTTATGTATATTTTATCACAATAAAAATATTAAAAACCTGATATATCAAATAGGGTTCCTAAGGGGCAATCAAATTTTCATGTCTAAACTGAGTAAATTTGGTAAGAATTATTATAAGATACCCTGGGCAAACAAACTGCATTTCTTTGGGGAAGAACTTTCTGGGAGGCTGGGTGATAGACTGAAACCCATTTAGGAAACATTTCTGGCCAAAGGCATTCTATGCTAAGGAGGGGAGCAGGGATTCCTATTGAGAGGAAGGCTCTTCTAATAGCTGGCCCTGCCAGAGTTCCCTTTCTGGCCTGGAGCATCCCTGAGTTTCTGGTCCCTCAGCCTGCAAATGACTGCATTCTCTTTGCTGCTCCCCAGACTTGTTTTCCCTATTTGTCATGCGATAATGACAATATCTGCTTGCCTCTGACTTTATAGTGTCATTTGTAAATGGGGTAAAAATTAGTCAGCTTATAAATTGCCTTTAGTCCCTCTGATTTTGTGTGATTTCTGTCAGCTGGTCAGCCCATGTGAGTTCAGCATCTGTATGGAAATTCTGTGGCATTTCAGTTCACTGCATGTCAAGACAATAGTGACATGACCTAGAAAAACATTTCTCAGGGGCTAGGGCTAAAGGCTGTTTCATTTGGACTACCCCTCATCTCTACAATATCTTAAAGAAGAAGCATCAAAGTATTTCCTAGTGGAAGGAAATAAAGATACCACAGCTAACACAGTCTTAAAATTGTTCACAATTTTCTTCTTTATACCACGTCACTACTGTAAGAGAAATAAACCCATTCTGGGGCATTTTGCTAGTTTTTCATAAAGGCTAAACATATGATTGTAATTGTGGTTAATATCAGTTTAGGAGAGTAATAAAATTTCCTAATACTATCTCTTAAAAAATTTTATTGGAGTATAGTTGATTTATAATGTGTCAATTTCTGGTGTACATCAAAGTGAAACAATTATACATCAATTCAGTTCGGTTCAGTCCTTTGATTGTGTCTAAGTCTTTGTGACCCCATGGAATGCAGTATTCCAGGTTTCCCTGTCCATCAGCAACACGTGGAGTTTACTCAAACTCATGTCCATTTAGTCAGTGATGCCATCCAAGCATCATATCTTCTATCATCCCCTTCTCCTCCCACCTTCAATCTTTCCCAGCATCAGACTCTTTTAAATTACTCGATTCTTTGCATCAGATGGCCAAAGTCTTGAAGTTTCAGTTTCAGCATTAGTGTTAATGCATTAATATTCCAGACTGATTTGCTTTAGGGTGGACTGGTTGGATCTCCTTGCAGTCCAAGGGACTCTCAAGAGTCTTCTCCAACACCACAGTTCAAAGCATCAATTCTTTGGTGCTCAGCTTTCCTTATAGTCCAACTCTCACATCCATACATGACTACTGGAAACATCATAGCATTGACTAGACAGAATTAGACAGAACTTTGTTGGCAACGTAATGGCTCTGCTTTTTAAGATGTTGTCTAGGTTGGTCATAGCTTTTCTTCCAAGGAGCAAGTGTCTTTTAATTTCATGGCTGCAATAACAATCTGCGGTGATTTTGATGCCCAAAAGAGTAAAGTCTGTTGCTGTTTCCATTGTTTCCCCATCTATTTGCCATGAAGTGATGGGACTGGATGCCATGATCTTTGTTTTCTGAATGCTGAGTTTTAAGCCAACGTTTTCACTCTCCTCTTTCACTTTCATCAAGAAGCTCTTTAGTTCTTCT
>SJYX01001540.1:11780-77146 GCA_006410675.1 Oreotragus oreotragus
TATATATATATATATAACTGAATCATTCTGTTGTATAGCAAAAATTAACACAACAGTGAAAATCAACTATATTTTAACAAAAAATTTGAATTCATTGATAACAAATTCAGATTTTAAATGAGTATTGAACTTGGGCTCTACACCTTTCTAAATCTCTCTATATTTTCAGTCAGAACTACATAAAAAGTGTTCACTGACCATATGATTAGTTTTTTTCCCAACAGAACCCCCAAAATTCTGACTTTTTAAAAAGTTGATTGGCAGTAACTGTTTTACAATGCTGTGTTGGTTTCTGCTGTACAACAACGTGAATCAGTCAGAAGTGTACATAATCCCCTCCTTCTTGAGGCTCCATACCACCCTTCTAAGTCATTACAGAGCACTCGGCTGAGCTCCCTGTGTTATACAGCAACTCTCCCAACACAAGGCCTACACCAGCCACTAGACCAACCTAACCCATTCAGGGCAGAGACCAGAAGCAAGAAGAACTATGACCCTATGGCCTGGGGAAAGGAGACCTCAAACACAGTCAGTCAGCCAAAATGAAATGACAAAAGTATTGTGCAGATGAAGGAACAAGGTAAACACCCACAAGACCTGATGAACGAAGAGAAAACAGGCAAACTACCTGTAAAAAACTTCAGTTATAATAGTAAAGATTATCCAAGATCTCAAGATAGAATAGAGAAAATGCAAAGAATCACTTAACATATTTAACAAGGACCTAGAGAAAATAAAGAATAAACAAGCAGTGATGAACAGTGAAATTTCAGAAATTAAAAATACTCTGGAAGGAATCAACAGCAGAAAAACTGAGGCAGAACAGATAAATGAGCTGGAAGGTAGAATGGTGGAGATAACTAGCAAAGTGCAGAATAAAGAAAAGTGAATGAAAATAATTAAAGACAGTCTTGGAGACCTCTGGGAAAACATTAAATGCATCAACATTCAAATTATAGGGGTTCCAGAAGACAAAAAAGTCAAACAGTCTCAGAAAATATTTGAAGAGACGATAGTCAAAAACTTCCCTAACATGGGAAAGAAATAGTCAATCAAGTCCAAAAAAGCATAGAGTCCCATAAAGGAAAAATCCCAAGGAGAAACATGCCAAAACACATATTAATCAAACTAACAAATTAAATACAAAGAAAATATATTAAAAGCAGCAAGGGGAAAGCAGTAAGTAATATACAAGGGAATTCCCACAAGGTTAACAGCTAATCTATCAGCAGAAACTCTGCAGGCCAGAAGGGAGTGGCAGGATATAGCGACCCCATGGACTGTAGCCCACTCGCTTCTGCACCATGTGATAAACTGGAGCCTCAGGTAGTGAGAAGCCCACAGGATACATGGGGAGGCAGGGCGAGTAGGTGAGTGCTGCAGCTGGCCACAAGTGATCCTACAGGTCTGACGAGCTGCAGCCCAGTCTCTCCATCCTCTGCAAACAGCTCACCACGCTGCCAAATGGCAGTGAGTGGCCACAGAAGGAAGATACGGCCTCAGTCTATGTCAGTTATGCTTAGGGCAGGAAAAAAACAGGCAGAAGATTCTTTCCCAAGCAAGAAGTTTTTGTTGCTGTTACTGCTGTTTGCTTAATGGCTGAGTTTCATCAGATTACCCGGAACTATCTACTCTTAAAAAAACTACACTTGATCCAGGCTTTTTTGCATTGATGGTAAAAGATAGAATAATCACTACCAACCACCCATCTGCAATCTATCCATTCACCATCACATCACTGACCAGCCCTCAGCACAGCCCACTGCCACTACAGACACATCACACACACCACGTCAGAAAACTCCCCAAGCCTTCGTTCCAGGCAGAGCAGAATGCTTCCCACCTTTGGCCTCCCCCATCCACACTGGGGCTTTCCTGGTGGCTCAGCTGGTAAAGAATCCCCCTGCAACGCAGGAGACCTGGATTTGATCCCTGGGCCAAGAAGATCCCCTGGAAAATGAAATGACAACCCACTCCAGTCTTCTTGCCTGGGAAATTGCATGGACAGAGAAGTCTGGCAGGCAACAGTCCATAGGGTCACAGAGTCAGACACGAGTGACAAAACCACCACCACCCACACCCACACTTCAGGCCTGTGTTTGCCATATTGCCTTACCTGTCAAATCCTACTTATCCTGTGTGCCAGCCTGCATACTGCCTCCCACAGGACATGTCCCTGGATCCCCCCATATGATCTCGGCTCACTGAGCGGCCGGGACGAAGGCTTGGATGCACACTCAGTCCTGATGTTGGTTTACCTCTTATGCTACACTTAATGCTGTCCAAAACTATGTCCCAATGGACCCAATCCTGAAGGCAGAGTTATGTTCTTAACCATCTCTTCTTTACAACAGACTCTCTATGGTGCCCCAGATAGCATGTGTGTGCTAAATCAGTTCAGTCGTGTCTGTTTCTTTGTGCCTCTATGGTTTGCAGCCCGCCAGGCTCCTCTGTCCATGGGATTGATAGAGTAGGCACTAAATATGTATAGTCAGTCAGTTTAACAGCACTAACTTTTAAAGCAACTTATTCTAATCTGAGTTTGTTAGCCTATCAAGGCCAAGGAACCCACCTATTTTTTCCTTATCAGTTAATCAATAGCAAGAAGGTAAGATTAACCTGAGTATATAATTTAACATCTTACTTCCTTCATACTCAACTATGAATTATGAATTATGTTTAATAACTCAATTTATATTTTGGTTAATGGAAACATATTTCAAATTCACAAATAATAGTAAAAAAATCACAAAATTTTTACAAAAAGGGCTTCATAAATGTTAATGGTAATGAAACAAATAGGTGTCATTTAATGGTTAATGGTATCCTAACTGGTAATGCTTCCCAAAAAATAAGGCCTTCAAATATCCACAATCCCATCCTCCAATGACATATGAACAAATGGCATAATTAATAGGCTTTGGTTCTAAAAATAAAATCAAAAATCCTAGTTGAATAACCAGTTTTCTACACAGATTACTAATCTCAAATATAGAAAAATTAAGCCATTACCTGAACACTGAAACCTACTTCGTTTGCCATTAATGGAAGATATTTTAAAAAATAACTGATCAAATTGATTATACAGATCATATCTTGGTAACCTCATAACTACATTTAAATTAAATTCATCCTAGAAATGTAGTATTTGTCTTATAATTATATTCGGCTATTTTATCATAAAGAAATACTAAGGCTTTATAAACATTTCTGAATGGATAAGAATTTGTTTCCTTCAGTGTTTGGCTTTTTTTTAGATATTTGGTATTTATTCATTTATTTGAGCTCGCTGGTCTTAGCTGCACCTGGCAGGATCTTCTAACTGCACCATGCAAACTCTAAGTTGCAGCACATGGGATCTAGTCCCCAGACAAAGAATTGAACCCAGGCCCCTGCACTGGAAGCACAGAGTCTAACTATCTGGCAGTCAAAGGAGATACATATATTCCTACATTTTTTAGGAATGTGAATGTGCATTTTTGTCTGTGGGTAGGACCAGGCAATAGAGGAGACAGAGAGACAGAATCAGACACACATTTCAGCAAAAAGTTAAAGGGAAAGTTATGCTCTTGATTTCTTTGCCAGGAGATGGAAAAATGAAAACACATCCAATGGGGCTTTTAATGCCTTAAAAGTGTTCTAGGAAGGTCATTTGTAATACTTTTAAGATACACAGAGGTCAACTCCCAAACACAGGGGAACACTGGGTACAATCAATATTACCTTCATTTAAATGGTTATAAATGACATCCTCTCTGTCCAAACTAACCACAAAAATAAATCCCAACCAAAATTTCCAAGGGCACTGAATGCACTTAGAAGAAAAATAGAAAAACGGGAAAGCTCCCAGACCGGGCCTCACCTCTGGCCCTTCGGGGGCATCCTCTCCAGGGGGCGTTTTCTGGAGCAGACCCAAGGTGCCGTTGCTGGAAGTCCTGTCCTCGGCAGGAGAGGTGAAGGTCTCCTCAGAGTCTGTTTCCACCATGTGGAAGGGACCCACTTCTTCCTGACTCCAATCCAGTTCTTCTTCAGACTGTTTCAAAGAGCTACTGCTGCTCTTGGGAAGGATGCCAGCCGTCGACAGGCTGCTGGGCACTGAGGTGTAGGACGACTGGGGGCCAGAGAAAGGCCGCCCCTCAGGGGCCAGAGCCTCGGCCTCCAGGAGGTCTGGGACGGACAGGCTCAGGCGGCGGTCCAGGTGACGCTGGGCCTGTGAGTCCAGGGCTTTGTCCGAGGTCTTCTTCACCTTCCTCTTGCTCAGGTTGATCAACAAAGGCCTGGTCCGCTGCTTTAATGAGCCCCAGACAGACGGTTTATCCGGGTCCATGGCTGCATGAAGACACAGGCAGTCCCTCTGGGGAAGAGTATGTCTCTGCGGGACACTTCAGCGACTCCTAGGAAACAGAAGACACAGAGAAAGGATATGAAGCTTCTCTGCACTGTCAGAGCACATCAAAGGGGGAAACATGACTCCAGGAATCTTACCCTTCCCACTAAGTGACCAAGACCAAAACTGCTAATCGGTAACACATACAAAAAAATAATTGGGAACATCTATCTTGGTGGCTCAGAGGGTAAAGCATCTGCCTGCAATGCGGGAGACCCAGGTTCACTCCCTGCGTCGGGCAGATCCCCTGGAGGAGGGAATGGCCACCCGCTCCAGTACTCTTTCCTGGAGAATCCCATGGACGGAGGAGCCTGGTGAGCTACAGTCCATAGGGATGCAAAGAGTCAGACACAACTGAGCAACTTCACTTCACTTCACAAATATAAGGAAAAGCATTTAAGGAACTGAATCTTAGCGATCTCTTTAGTCAGAGTAGTTAACAGAAAAGTTAAAGCAATAAATATATAAAACTATGAGACTGACACAAAAAATGTTTTCATAAAAGGACTGCTTTTTGAGTCTGGCTTATTTCACTCCAGATTCATTTACGTTGCTGCAAAAGGCAGAATTTCCTTCTTTCTAGGACTCAATAATTATCCCACTGAAAAGCAAAGGAGAAAAGGCATGCACAATTGCACTCATCTCACACGCTAGTAAAGTAATGCTCAAAATTCTCCAAGCCAGGCTTCAGCAATACGTGAACTGTGAACTTCCAGATGTTCAAGCTGGTTTTAGAAAGGCAGAAAACCAGAGATCAAATTGCCAACATCCGCTGGATCACCGAAAAAGCAAGAGAGTTTCAGAAAAACATCTATTTCTGCTTTATTGACTATGCCAAAGCCTTTGACTGTGTGGGTCACAATAAAATCTGGAAAATTCTGAAAGAGATGGGAATACCAAAGCACCTGAACTGCCTTTTGAGAAACCTATATGCAGGTCAGGAAGCAATAGTTAGCATTGGACATGGAACAACAGACTGTTTTCAAATAGGAAAAGGAGTACATCAAGGCTGTATATTGTCACCCTGCTTATTTAACTTCTATGCAGAGTACATCATGAGAAACACTGGGCTGGAAGAAGCACAAGCTGGAATCAAGATTGCCAGAAGAAATATCAATAACCTCAGATATGCAGATGACACCACCCTTATGGCAGAAAGGTAAAGCCTGGCCATTGACACCAGTAAATGGACTAAATTGATGGTTGTGTGTGTGTGTTGGCAGGGAGAGGGGCAGGGGAGCGGTTCTCCCACGGAAAACCAAAGACACAACCAGCAGATGTCCACTCGCAGACAGAACACCATCCTGTGTTCTGTCTGCGAGTGGACACATGATGGTGTCCACTAACAAATCGCCTTTCCTTCCTGCATGAGAATTTAAACCTTAGTTAACTTCCTGGCTCTGTGTCACTACAAACAAGACAAAAGTACAATATTAACTCTTACTAAGCAGCATTGCTTATGATAAAAATGACTCCTGATCGGTAAGCTGCATCTGGACTTGGAGGAACTACAGATGAATTGTGAATGCCAGAGGAGAAGGCATCCTTTGGGCACCCTTGAGTGCAGGGACTTCTTTTCTTCTGTTCCAGGGCATTAGCCATCATTTCTTATCACCTGCCTCCCCAGCCACAGGCACAAACTCAAACTGAGTTATGGACCCCCACATATCACCAAGCTGGTTGTTGCATTTCATTACAATCACTTGCATATATGCTCATCTTCCTTAATGGACTCTGAGCTTCCTGAGGATAGGGTGTTTGTATTTTTTATCTTGGCCACTTTTGCTTAGGACAATATCTAATAAATATATATCTGCTTAATAATTGTTAATAGTTGTTGAATGAATGACTAATTTGTAAGAATGTGACTAAATGTTTTCATCTAGCATATAATCAGTGTTTCTCATCTTTCTTTTTGTGATTGGTTTACATGGACCTTTGTTGGCACTGTTTGCGGGTATTTGTATAAGCCGGGCACAATCATTCTGTCATTTCCCAAAAGCTGTTGATGGCTCATGGGGCTTCCCAGGTGACTCAGTGGTAAAGAATCCACCTGGCAAGTAGAAGATGAAGGAGATGATCCCTGGGTGGGGAAGATCCCCTGGAGAAGAAAATGGCAACCTATTCCAATAATTGCCTGGGAGATCCCATGCATAGAGGAGCCTGGTGGGCTACAGTCCATGGGCTCATACAGAGTTGACCACGATTTAGTGACTAAACAGAGCTTTATCTCCAATTAGGAATCTAATCTGACAAGCAGCAAAAGAGGGCCCCAAGCGTCTCCGTCTTTTTGCTTTGTCCTTTCTTGCTGATTCAATGAGGACAGGATTTCAGACTTTGAAGGGCTAGAGATACAGGTCTAACTGGCAACATATCTGGCTCAGAAATATAAATAAAGTGAATTTTTGTTGCCTGTGTGTTACTCTGGCGTGGACAGAGTCCCATAGGACTGATGCATACATACTCTTTTGGAAGCCATTTATTATTTTAGCACTTTTCCTTCCTTTTTCTTTAAGTTGTTGGAAAATCATGAGCTATTATCTCAAGCAAACAGTGACCATCACTTTTTATTATCTTACATTAGCAGGAGATCAGATAACAAATCTCAGATTCAGGGAACTTCTTATAAAGAGTCTTGTGTCTTGCTTTCAACATTCCAAACATCTTGCTAAGCTTTTGGCTAACAACATAGCAGGCCAATTTGTGAATGTTTTCTGTAGTCGATGAAAAGACTTCTGCTGCCCACCAAGCTGGCCACCCCAGCTTCTTCTCCTGCTTTTAAATATCTCAGGTTAGAAAACTGAGTTTTCCTAGAGGTGTTTCACTGTTCTTTCGATAGCCAAATGACGTTTTGGCTATCAAAAATGCAGTCTCCCTTTGCAATGTGAAAAGTTGGAGAAATTACCATAATCAGAAGATTCTACCCTTGAACTTTCCTCCCTAACAAATCGCACCTAAACATCTCTCATACAGCTTAAGCTGTATTCTCTGGATAGTTCCTATTTTCTCCATCCCACATCATACAGACCTATTCTCAAGAGTTTTCCCGTTGATCCTTAGTGAATGTCAAAGATAAGTATACGAGCAAGCATCTGAGCCACCAGGGAAGCCCCATTAACAAGCAGGAAGGGCCTGAAAAGAAGCAGGTGATACAATGTCATGTCTCAAGACAAGACTTGTCATGTCAAGACTTCCCTGGTGGCTCAGGTGGTAAAGTGTCTGCCTACAATGCAGAAGACCTGGGTTCTATCCCTGGGTCGGGAAGATCTCCTGGAGAAGGAAGTGGCAACCCACTCCACTATTCTTGCCTGGAAAATTCCATGGATGGAGGAGTCTGGTAGGCTATAGTCCACGGCGTCGCAAAGAGTCAGACATAGCTGAGCGACTTCACTTTCTTTCTTTCATGTCTCAATGAGTCATGTAAATATTAAACCCTGGAGAATTTCTGCTTCAAGCATTAGTAAGGGAAAGCTTACTGAGTGATATGCAAGTGACTCAGAAGAGGTCTGGCACAAAATCAGCTTCTCAATAAATAGCTGAGTAAAAGACCTGTTCCATAAATGCAGAAAGTTGGTAAAAATGTTCCGTTTGAAAGGGAAGATAGTCTGGCTGTGAGGTGGGGCCTCTCCAGATGCTTTGGAAAGACCATGTCTAAACGTAACTCTCTGCCCCCATGAAAATGATTCTGTGTTGATGAAGTTTGGGGCAAAAACTCAGAACTGGATCTGGTTTGAAGTGAGAGAGGTTGTTATGACCTTCCCCTAAGAAGAGCCCAGAATGCCGTGACCAGAATCACTGCCTTGGCCTCCTTGCCCTCCTCAAAATGCTCCTCACGTGGCCAGTAGTCTTGTGTGTTCAATAAGTGTGTAATAATCCTGGAGTTTGTGACTGATTTTCAGAAGGGAAGAAAACCATTTCTTTTGGCGGCAGAGAGGGTCCACGTCGAAATGATAGAAAAACTTATCTTCCTTAATCTGCATACTACAGAAAAGGACAAGGTGAGATGGAATTTTATTTTTTCACCAAGGACTAGAGAAAGGGAAATGGCAGTTGAGGTACAGATTTAGCAATGGCATTTTGGTGAGCAGTTGAGTTCTTCACTTGTTACTGCAGTCAGAAAGATCATGGGATATCCCAATGAAACCAACCCACTTTTTCAGTGGACTGTCCGAATCACCAGTTTTGCTCCAGAAATGTCTGAAATCAAAGGACTACACGGAATTTTCTACTGTCAGCTCCAGTTGCTCTTTTCTTCCCCTGAGATCTTCTGGGGACTCCAGCCCCATCTGACCAGGGAAGGAAACACCGAATGGACATCCATGTCCTTGTGCACGTCTTTGATGCTTTTTTTTTTTAAGGAGAAATTCCTAGATGTGAAAGTGTGGGTCAAAGAGTGCTGCACGTTGTAAAATCTATCAGTATAATATTGCTAAAACTACGTCCCAGAAATCTTGCAACAGTTTGCCTTCCCAAAACTTATAAACAATTACTTGCATTATTCCACCTTTTACCAGCAGATAAGCAGCGAAGGTAAAAAATAATAATAATAATAAAAACATGGATGGTTTGTTCCCTTCTTATTCAAACAGCTATTCAATTAAAAACCTTATTCAATTTAAAACCTTAAAAATATGAATTTCACTTAAAACGATGGAAAACATGGCCAGTACTGGAGCCACAGCTTTATCCAGTGTGGCTCCTGCCCCTGGAAGGCACTCTGCAACTCTGCCCGTGGGCGGGGCATGTTCCTGGGAAGCTCTCCCGAGCTGGGTCTCTGTTGCAGGAGGGGAGCGCTGCCCTGCACCTGGCAGCAAAGCATGGTCACAGCCCTGCGATCCAGTGCTGCTCACCCAGTCACCAGAAATACACAAGACCAAGGAGGTATGTGCAGGAGCTCATACAGGTGAGCATGCGGCACGGAAGTGGAGAGAAGAACAGCTTTCGAGAAAGGAGTAGGGGCAAACAGAAGTGTTTGTGCCACAGGGTGCAAAGTGAGGTGCAAGTCGCTCAATCGTGTCCAAGTCTTTGCAACCCCATGGACTACACAGGCAGAATACTGGAGTGGGTAGCCTTTGCCTTCTCCAGGGGATCTTTCCAACCCAGGGATTGAACCCACGTTCCCCTCATTGAAGGCGGGTTCTTTACCAGCTGAGCCTTAAGGGAAGCCCACAGGGTGTAAAAGGTGATGCTGAAAGATTCTTCCCTTTTTCTTTAAAGTAACGCACAGCGGTTCATTTGTTAATCCATTCACTTATTCACCAAAAAATATTTAATGTGTACTCCGGATATTGGTTAGAGTATGAGGCAGAGAGCATCACTGACTCAATGGACCTGAATTTGAGTAAGCTCTGGGAGATGGAGGAGGACAGCGGAGCCTGGCGAGCTACAGTGCGTGGGGGCCCAAAGAGTCAGACGTGACTTAGTGACCGAACCATGACTGAACCCTGCTAGGTAGAGTGCTTTCTTATTCTGGAAGCCTACAAGATGCTAAAGCTGAAACTCCAGGGCTTTGGCCACCTCATGCTAAGAGTTGACTCATTGGAAAAGACTGATGCTGGGAGGGATTGGGGGCAAGAGGAGAAGGGAACGACAGAGGATGAGATGGCTGGATGGCATCACTGACTTGATGGACGTGAGTCTGAGTGAACTCCAGGAGTTGATGATGGACTGGGAGGCCTGGCGTGCTGCGATTCATGGGGTCGCAAAGAGTCGGACACGACTGAGCGACTGAACTGAACTGAACTGATATGCATGTATACTACATTTTCTTATCCATTCATCCTTCAATGGCTACTTTTTTTTTTTCATATCCTGGCTATTGTGAATAATGTTGCAGAGAAAAAGGGATGCAGAGTTCCCTTGGGGACACTGATTTCATTTTCTTTGAATATATAACCAGAAATGGGATAGCTGGTTTAATTGTAGTTTTCACTTTTTATAAGGAACCTCCATACTGATTTCCATAACTATATCGATGTACAGTTTAATGAGATGCAGGTTCTATCTCTGGGTCAGGAAGATCTCCTGGAGGAGGAAATGGGAATTCACTCCAATATTCTTGCCTGGAGAATACCATGGATGGACGAGCCTGGCAGGTTATGGTTCGTAGGGTTGCAGAGAGTCAGACACAGCTGAGGAGACTTAGCACACTCGCTAAGATGTTATCAATAGTAGTAATTTTAGTCATCTGACTGCTGGCTGACTGGTGTTCTGTTAGCATAGCATTGAAGTTAAATGGGAGAAAGAAATGAACCAAGTGTGGGATAGAGAGATTAATCAAATTCAATAAGGGATCTTGGTTTTAAGGAGACTCCTTTCCAGTTTCACAGGTTCAACATAGTTAATATTTTTTACAGATTATATGTATGTGTTTAGGTTTAAACTGTGGGTCTTTAAAGGTACAGAGTGGGCCTCCCAGGTGGCACTAGTATTAAAGGACCAGCCTGTCAATGTAGGAGACGGGGGTTCGATCCTCGGGTGGGGAAGATCCCTGGAGGACGGTACGGCAACCCACTCCAGTATTCTTGCCTGCAGAATCCCATGGACAGAGGAGCCTGGTGGGTTATAGTCCATAGGAACACAGAGTCGGACACAAGCGAAGCGACTTAGCACGCATAACAATGTATATCTCCATCAACAGTATGTAAGAGTTTCCAATTTTCCACACCTTCAACAACACTCACCTCTTTGTCTTTATTATTTTTATAATCACCATGTATTCTTGAAATTTGCTAAGGGTATAGATCTTTAGGTTTCTATCCGCCTACACAAACACACACATAAAAATGGTAAGTACAAAAAGTGATGGGAGATATTAACCTGATTGTGGTAATCATTGTGTAATATGTATGTGTATTAAATTGACCACCATATATCTTAAATATGTGCAATTTTTACTTGTCAATTATACCTTAATAAATCTTGGAGAAAAAAAGAATAAAAATAAAAAATTACAAAAGATGGCTTCTTTCTTATTTCCTCTCAAAAGAAAGCAGACCAAGACATTTACTAGAAAAATAATAGCATCTTTTAACCATTATGTTCAGGGGAATGCCTTTCTGTTTCTAAACCCAGAATCAGCAAACAATTGCTGAACAAGGCCAGTTAGTAAATATTATAGACTGAGAGTGAGACAGTTCAAATTACTCAATCCTATTGTTGTGAAACCAGAGGAGACATGTATGATACGATACCGAAACGAAAGCGTACCTGAGGTCCAGGAAAACTTTATTTATAAAAACAGGCAACAGACTATAGTTTGCCAATCCTGCTTTAATTTTATCATCTTCCTTTCTAGAGTTAAGTGTGCATTTTGAAGGACAAATACACGCTCATATCAACTAGGATTCCATCTAGATGATGTGGGGTAGGAGGTGGGAGGGGGGTTCATGTTTGGGAGTTCATGTAAAAAAAAAATAAATACAAAAAAATAAAAATAAAAAAATAAAAGGTCTGTGTCAAAAACATCACAAATAAAAATAGCTTGCAAGCAATAAATTGCTCAGGACAGAAGAAACAGTTAATGTTTTAATGTGAAAAAAAATAAAAAATAAAAAAATAAAAGTAACTAAAGAATTTATAAAAGTGAGAGGTCTGCCCTTAGTCCAATGTACCAGACCAGAAGAACTATGAAAGCTTCTACGAAGGAAATCCTAAGAAAAGCAACCTTCAGCGCTTCAGTTGGAGAATGAAAGAGAGAAAATGTTTCCCACAAACAGGTGTGAGTGACAGGAATGCTTCACAAACAAATATGATACAGTCTGCTGAATGCTATGCAGGAAAGGGAGTAATTTAAGATATAATAGGTAGGACCTGTTAGGAAATCAGATTAAAATCAAATGTGATGCCATAACCCTCATCCGACGTGTCAAGTGCCTCATGATAAATCGTTCCAATATGAAAAAGTACAGTGTGGTCAAGTCAGTCTAAGCTGGCCTAGACTCAAGTGTCACATTTGTCTAATGACAAAAAAGGCTAAGTGCTAAAGCATTTTCCAAAATCAAAGACTCCATGCATTTGTAGCCAGCCCAGGATATTTACTCATTGGGAAGTCACTGAAGATCAGGGCTAGGTCACAGTCCTCCAGCTCTGGACTGATGACCATCAGCTCGAAGGATGAACTTGGTATCTTCAATAGGCAATGCAGAGACTCCACATGGTGCAATTTTAATTTTTTATGTTCTGCTCAGGTATACTATCACACTAAATCTCAATTTTTCACCTGTTCACTAGGGAATATATCACCCAGCTTAAAAACAAAATAAGATAAAGTCCCAGTGTCTGAGTATCTGATGCAGAGAAAGGGCAGTCAGGAAAAGCTATGTTTGCTTTCATTCCTACTGATGATACCGTCATAATGTCATATTTTGATATCTTAAGTCACTTTAGAGTTCTGTGTCTCATTACAGTTTCCTTTTTTTTTTTAGCTTTTAAAAAATTTATTTTTAATTGGAAGATAATTGCTTTACAATATTACACTGGTTTTATTTCCATTTTATACATAAATTTAACCATAACTACCTCACAGGGCTCTTGTGAGAACTGAATGAATTTGTCCATATAAAACGATTAGAAAACTGCTTCACAAAGAGTAAGTTTTTAATACAATGTTATCCAGCTTTAAAATTATCATTATTTCAATTATATAATACTGGGTCATTCAGCTTTAAATTTTAAAAATGTCTTACAATTCTTTGCTGCTTTTAAAAATGCTAGTGTAAACATAAACGTACCTCACATTAGCAGGACACAAATACATTATTTAATTCACATCTTACAGTTTAACTTGCACATAGGCTCAAAATGCTTGTTTCCACGTTCATCTGAAAATATTTTAGTCAATTTGCCTTTAATGGAGTGCTATATTGTTGCTGTTGTTTAGTTGCTAAGTTGTGTTTGACTCTTTTGTGACCCCATTGAGTGTAGCCCACCAGGCTCCTCTGTCCATGGAATTTTCCAGGCAAGAATACTGGAGTGGGGTGCTGTATCCTTCTCAACGGGATCTTCCCGACCCAGGATCGAACCCACATCTCCTGCACTGGCAGGTGAACTCCCTATCACTGAGCCCCCAGGGAAGCCCAGAATGTTATATAGGTGTCTGTTAATTTAGTTGGTTGATGGTTTAGCTCTTGTTATACTCTACTCCTTATGCTACTTAAAGAGGGGCGTTTGCTTTTCAACTATAACTGTGAATTTGTCTATTTCTCCTATCAGTTATATCATTTTTTTGTTTCTGTATTTTGAAGGCCTGTTGTTATCTGCAAACATGTTACAACTAAAACAGTTGTCTTCTCGCTATTTAAATACAATCTGATGATCTCTATCCTTTAGTTGGTTTAGACCATTAAGGGCTTCCCTGGTGGCTCAGCTAGTAAGGGTTCAGTCCCTGCATTGGGAAGATCCCCTGGAGAAGGGAACGGCTCCTTACTCCAGTATTCTAGCCTGGATAATTCCATGCACTGGACAGTCCATGGGGTCGCAAAGAGTCGGACACGACTGAGCGACTTTCACTTTGTAGACCACTAGTATCTAATGTGATGATATGTCTGTACTTAGGTCGAGCATTTTGCTTCCTGTGTGTTTCCTCTATGGCTTGTCCTAGTTTCCCTTTCCTGCATTTGGTTAGGTTTCTTCAGTGTTCCATTGTAACTCAAATTATCATTCTTTTTTACCATATTTTTGTGTAAATTTTTAGTGGTTGAT
Source organism: Oreotragus oreotragus (assembly GCA_006410675.1). Classification (NCBI taxonomy): domain Eukaryota; kingdom Metazoa; phylum Chordata; class Mammalia; order Artiodactyla; family Bovidae; genus Oreotragus; species Oreotragus oreotragus. Next base: position 25,870 of record SJYX01001540.1, read on the forward strand.
CTAGGGATTACAACATGCAGAGTTAACCTTTTACCCCTTACTTGGAATCAATAGTTCAGCACTCCAACCGGAAGAGAAAACCCAAACCACATGCGTTTGTTTCCTACGGCTGCTATAAAAAACTACAATCTTAGTGGCTTATTAAGATGAATTCATTATTCTTCAATTCTGGAGGCCAGAGGTCTCCTATATATTTCATCAAATTAAACCAAGGTGTTGACAAGACTGCATAATTTCTTGAAAGCTCTAGAGATAAATCTGTTTCTGGGTCATTCCAAACCAAAAAGTTCTCATCTCTGGCTGGCTGACCGTGGAGGGCCTTTTGCAACTGTGGAGGCTGCCCGCATGCCTGGGCCCTCTTCTCCACTTTTAAAGCCACCAACAGCAAGGAAAGTCATCCTCAATACTGCATCTCTCTGATCCTCTCTTCTGCCTTCCTCTTCCGTTCTTAAGAACTCATGATATAACTGCCTCCATCAGGACAGCACATCTCAAGATTTACAGCCATAATCACATCTACAAAGTTATTTTTGCCATTTATTGGACCATATTCGCAGAATTTGGGTAACAGAATGTGGACATTTGTAGGGGACAGGAAGTAGATTATTCTGCCTTCCATACCACCATATAGGGTTCCTCATCATCTCCTTTTTATAGACGCTGTTATATATACATCTAAATACACTGAAAATTCCCATCAGACAATGTTTTACTTGGGATTTCAATGATGAATCATTGTTTCATAATTCAAGAAAAAAATTCTTTTATATTTACCACCTCCTCCATTCTTGATATTCTAAATTTCCTTCTTGTATTATTTCCCATTTTTCCAAGGAATTTCCTTAACTAGCTATTTCTTAGAAGGTCTGTTCTCTTGGTTTTCCTTCATCTGAGAATGTCTTCATTTCACTTTCAAGTATATTTTCACTGGATACAGGATTCCACACTTTTATTTCAGCACTTTAAACATGATGTGATGTTTCTTTCTGCCCTCTGTGATTTCTGATGAGAAATTCAGTCATTTCAATCACTGTTTTCCTATAGATATGGTCACTTTTTTCTGACTGCTTTCAAGATTCTGTCTTTGTCATTAAGTTTGCAGCAGTTATGATGTGACTTGGTGTATTTTTTTTGGATTTATCTTCTTTGGGGTTAGCTTAGCTTCTGGCACTTAGAAGTTTATTTCTTTCCCAAAACTTGGAAAATTTTCAGCCATTATTTCTTGGAATTTTTTTTTAGCCACACACTCTTTCATTCTGAGCCTCTGATCATACAAACATTATGCCTTTTTGCTATCCTTCAATAGCTCTAGGGTCTCTACAATATTTTGCCTCTCCCATATTCACAGCAGATAATTTCTACTGATTTATTTTCAAGTTCCCCAATTCTTTCTTCTGTTGTTTCCATTTTGTTCCTGAATCCATATAGTGAGGTTGTTGTTTTGTTTTTGGTGGGGGGCGGGGGTGGGCGGAGCACAAGGTAGAAAGGCTATTTTTTATTATAAATTTGCCATTTGCTTTTACTTTATATTTCCTATTTCTTTACCAATACTTCCTATTCTAACTTTTATTTCAAGACTGAAGATTATTTATTTGAGCACTTTTATAACAGTTTCCATAAAGGCATCATTTCATTGTCTTCTATTGTCTGTTCCCATGTAACTTAAGATTTCTGTACTACTTCATATGCCAATATGAATTATATCCTGAACATCTTGAATGTTCTTACAAATTCCTGTGCCATATTTAAATAGATGGTGAATGTGATATTACTTTATTATCAAGCACCTGATTTGGTTAGCTTCTGGCCATTAATTCCAACCCACCTTCTACGGGCTCTAGTTCTCATGTCAGTTCCATTTTCAAAAGCTATGCAAAGCCATTCAGATTTGCACTGGGTGTGTACCATGTAGAGATAAGTCTTGGACTTGAGTGAATTTCTATTTGTTAATTCCACCCTCAAAGCCATTGGTATTTGAGTTAAGAAGGATAAGATCTACTCATCTGAAGACTGTAGCAGGTCTGGGAGTTCACAAATAGCTTTATGGGCTCAATCCCCAAGCTCCTTCTCACTTGCCTCCTCTGATACCTTCTAGTACCCTGGAACTCCCCCGGCACCTCTCCAGTCAGCAGCAACCTGCTTCTGTGACTGCACCAGAGCACTAGGAGGACTGGGGGTGGGAGAAGGCAGCCATGCTTCAGCTCTGCCTTTCATAACCATGGCTTTACCGGCAGGATGGGTCCCTTAACTTACGGCCCTGGCTCCTGCAGTTCCCCACTGCCAGCTGTTCTTGCTGCTGCTGCCTCTGCCACAAGATTGTCAGGGAGCTGGGGCACGACAAAACTGAGGAAACGGAGACCAAAAAGGATCAGAGATTTCTCTCTTTTCTCCAGGCTTTAATGCTTCTCTTTCCTACTCTTTGAGTCAGAACTGGAAGGGTCTCCTGGACTTCTGTTCCAACACTGACTTCTAGATTTTGGACTGCACTGATTTCAAGCTGGGGGGATTAGCAGAGAGAAAAATTGTAAGCCCACCTCTAGTTTAGTGATGTTTCATACTGATACTGCACTTCCCTGGCGGCTCAGAAGTAAAGAATCCGCCTGTCAGTGTTGGAGACACAGGTTCTATCCCTGGGTCAGGAAGATCCCTTGGAGAAGGAAATGGCAACCCACTCCCGTCTTCTTGCCAGGGAAGCACCACAGACAGACGGAGCCTGTGGGCCACAGTCCACAGGGCTGGCATAGAGCCAGACACGACTTAGAGACTCAACTGCAACAATTCTTCCCTAGTCAACATGCTAATATTTACTTTTCAGAGACCTCAACCAGCTGCACCTGGCACTTCATCCAGATTCACGTTTGCATTCATTGGGGAAAAAAGGTTGGAGTGGCCTTATTCAATTTCACCTGGAACCAGAATTATTTTAATAAGTTTAGCAAAAGCATTTTTACCAATTTCCCCAAATGTCCAATGCCTAGCGTGCAGAACCACAAACATATAAACACAAAAGGTATGTGCCCAGGAAAAAAAGTAAATCTTAAAAGTGTACATAAAGCTTATAATACACATTGGCCTGTGGTCTCTTTGATGTCTAAAAATGTCATCCCACCAAGCCATAATATATTGTTCAGAATAAAGGGAACTTATTAGAGTAAATCTAATGTTTGAAGAAAATGGTGGTGAGGTAAATCCAACTGAGTATTAGATATAAAATGTATATATCAGATATAAATATCTAAAATATATCTATTTAAAATATATCTAATATATATTAGATATAAAAATAGTATCAGGTATAAATATATATATTAGATATAAAATATATACATAAAATAGATATAGTATATAAAATATACTGAGTTTTCTTCATCTCAAAGGATATTTAAAAACAAACATCTGTTCCATTTTCTACAGTGAAAAAAGTTCATAGGCTATTTTCACAAACACCCAATGGGCCACAGGCTGACACATAACCCAGGCTTTGCAAACCATCAGCACTAGAAGCAGAATCTCTTCGCAAAACAAGATATCTAGGCTACCCGACCTGCTAAACTTCAGTTTTCATTTACTAAATGAAAATAAGTATTCTGCTTCATCAAACCACTAAAGTCAGGACAAAGTTTTTACAGGAAACAAGCCCCAAGCCAAGGAGCCTAATGGAAGGTCCATTTATCATGGTTTTAACCCAGACATCCTCCCGAGCTGGCTGCTAGCAATTGGCCAAATGGAAAAAGAGCTAACCTTCTAAATGTCAGCTCAAAAGTTGCTGATTGAACCTGGACCACAACCACTCACTGAGTGAGAAACACACGCCAGGGAAGACATTCTGAGAATGACAGCAGCTTAAGTTACCATTATGTGCATTAGAATTATTCAGTGACACTGACTCAAACTGTGATTCTCAAAGCTCTCCTTTAGTGTAAATGTGACGAAAGGGGTTTCCTTTCACAGTGTAAGTATCAATTCCAATGACAGAGCAGGAAGCAGTTATTACACATCAGAATGTGTTACCAATATTACTGAGGTATCTTTTTACTTACCAGTAGAAAGAAAATTTCCTATTTATAGATTGGCCAGAAAGTTTGTTCCATAAGATGTTACGGAAAAACCCGAACAAACTTCTGGGCAACCCAATATATTCTATTAAAAAAGGGAGGGAAAAAAATCTAAATTAAATTCAATAAAAGTGAAAATCTGATGATGTATATGCTTATCTAATGGTGAAAGATAAAGGCAAACGAAATTCTAAAGAAGGATTATTCAGCATTCTGATAGAACAGTGTAAGAGTTTGTACCCCTGGGTATATTTAATTATACTTGAAACAGAAACAACTCACTGCCAATGATGATTGCAGCCATGAAATTAAAAGACGCTTACTCCTTGGAAGGAAAGTTATGACCAACCTAGACAGCATATTCAAAAGCAGAGACATTACTTTGCCAACAAAGGTCCGTCTAGTCAAGGCTACGGTTTTTCCAATGGTCATGTATGGATGTGAGAGTTGGACTATAAAGAAAGTTGAATGCAGAAGAATTGATGCTTTTGAACTGTGGTGTTGGAGAAGACTCTTGAGAGTCCCTTGGACTGCAAGGAGATCCAACCAATCAATCCTAAAGGAAATCAGTCCTGAATATTCATTGGAAGGACTGATGCTGAAGCTGAAACTCCAATACTTTGGCCACCTGACAGGAAAAGCCGACTCATTTGAAAAGACCCTGATGCTGGGAAAGATTGAAGGCAGGAGGAGAAGGGGACGACAGAGGATGAGATGGTTGGATGGCATCATCAACTCAATGGACATGAGTTTGAGTAAACTCCAGGAGTTGGTGATGGGCGGGGAGGCCTGGTGTGCTGCAGTCCATGGGATGGCAAAGAGTCTGACACAACTGAGCAACTGAACTGAACTGTAGCAGAAATAACCCCTACCTCATTTATCTAAAAGATATTATCCTTAATGGAAAGGTCTCCAAAACAGTTTCATAAAAAGAACAAATGATTTATCTGCTTTTACAGTCAACTGGCTTTTTTCTTCTAAAATATATCTTCCCAATCTATTATCTAACTTGTTACTAAATTTGTAAGCCAGTTGAGGGAAGGGAAATCATTCCACATACCAGACATCTATTTTTTAAAAATATATGATGGAGACGGGATTCCCTGGTGGCTCAGTGGTAAAGAATCCACCTGCCAATGCAGGAGATGCCAGAGATGTGGGTTCAATTCCTGGGTCAGGAAGATTCTCTGGAGAAGGAAATAGCAACCCACTCCAGTATTCTTGCCTCAGAAATCCTATGGACAGAGGAGCCTGGAAGCTACAATCCATGCTAAGTCAGACACAGCTTGGCAATTAAACAAAAACAACGGTAACATGGAGACAGAAACTTCTTTATAACCGAGATCAACCAAAAGGACTGGATGCATGTTTAGCCCCACTACATACGTTCTTGGAAAGAAAAAAAGAGAAGTAGGCTCTATCTCTGGTCATGGTTAATGACATGCCCTGCCAACACTATTGTTCTCTTAAAAATCTCATCTACAGAAAAAAGAAAAAAATCTCAGAATTTCTTACCTCTTTACCAGTCACTCCTAATTCATAGTCTGTGCTTGGAGACGACTAGAGGAAAGGAGAGTAAGGGGCAAGATTATCTGAAGCATCAGATACCTGTATTTTCACTTTAATTCCATCTCTGACAGCATATCCACAGTTATTATCTTGCCCTGTAATGACCAGAAGACCAAAAGGTATACATGATCTTTAAATGAGCCCTGGGCTAACACTCCACTCCAAAAGAATAAAGAAATTGCGCAGAAAAGCAGAAGTAGCAGGTCTGAGATTGCTATCTTTTAAAAGATCTACTGAGGGCAGGAGGAGAAGGGGATGACAGAAGATGAGATGGCTGGATGGCATCACTGACTCAATGGACATGGGTTTGGGTGGACTCTGGGAGTTGCTGATGGACAGGGAGCCCTGGCGTGCTGTGGTTCATGGGGTCACAAAGAGTCGGACACGACCGAGCGACTGAACTGAGCTGAAAAGACCTATGTGCACGGTTATTCCTAGGGTGGCATCTAGGAACTTGGATGCCAAGGTTTCCCAACATCCCAAGTGACAAGAGTATCTCACTGTCCCTAAACCATGTATGCAAACCATTTGTCTTATGCTGAATACTGGCTTCCCATCTAAAAGTCTGGACGTGTAATATATGCTAGGCAGAGGGTGCCTATGTGACCAGTTCCCAACACAAATCTACTTCAAAAATCTCTCCAATGGCAGCTGCAGTGAAGTGAAGAGTTAAACACCAGCAGAGCGTCTGGAGAAGGCAATGGCAACCCACTCCAGTACTCTTGCCCGGGAAATCCCATGGACGGAGCAGCCTGGTAGGCTACTACAGTCCATGGGGTCGCGAAGAGTTGGACACACGACTGAGCGACTTCACTTTCACTTTTCACTTTCATGCACTGGAGAAGAAAATGGCAACCCACTCCAGTATTGTTGCCTGGAGAATCCCAGGGACGGGAGCCTGGTGGGCTGCCGTCTATGGGGTCACACAGAGTCGGACACGACTGACGTGACTTAGCAGAGCGTCTAAGGATGAAGATGCTTTTGACAACAGGGACTGACACCCTGGAGGCCAGTCCAGCAACAGCAGAGCCAGAGATGCTCCTGTTTGCAAGATAAAATGCTGGCTGTGACACAGCCTCCAATCGGTCCCTGGTGGTGCAGAGGTTAAAGCGTCTGCTTCCAATGCGGGAGACCTGGGTTCGGTCCCTGGGTTGGGAAGATCCCCTGGAGAAGGAAAATGGCAACCCACTCCAGTATTCTTGCCTGGAGAATCCCATGGACGGAGGAGCCTGGTAGGCTACAGTCCACAGGGTCGCAAAGAGTTGGACATGACTGAGCGACTCACCAATCGGTCCACTTAGTCTATTTCTTCAGCCCTCCCTTACATCCAGAGATCTGTGTACTATCCTCTAAATTCTGGGTAGCCAGAAAAATATTTCTCTAATGACGTTCCCTGGTAGACAACATTTCACAGGTGCCATCACACCTCCTTGTTAGAGGAATCAAACCTGTCCTAAGTGATTCTTTACAGGGAATCTGTATGCATTTTTCTTTTATGCATTTTTCTCTTCATTGATTTTGCTGAGCATCCTTTCCCTTAGGAAATCATAGCTATGAGTATGACAAAATGTTGAGTCCTTCTAGAGAGCCACCTGATCTGGGGGTGGTCTCAGGAATCCCTGACATAGAAATGTTATTAAGAATGCCAATGCTTTAACATAAGTTGTCAAAATGAACAGATACGGAAGAAATGGAGACCGTCTAAATTATTCTGCTTCACTTTTAGCAAGAGTAACTGGAAGAAAACGAAACAGATTTCTCTTTAAAAAGAGAGAGAAACCAAAAAGAAAGGAAAAATGAAATCTCAAACCATTAACATTTTTAAAAGTATAAACATGAAAACAGTCAGCTCAACTTAAAAAACAACAAATGGATGGGTCTGCAGAGAAAGTAGGAAGAAAATGAGATGAGAAAAAGTCAATTAAACCAATGGAATTCTATGGGCTTCCTAGGTGGCTCAGAAGGTAAAGAATGTGTCTGACAATGCAGGAGACCCAGATTCAATCCCTGGGTCTGGGAAATCTCCTGGAGAAGGAAATGGCAACACACTCCAGCATTCTTGTCTGGAGACTTCCACGGACAGAGGAGCTTGCTGGCCTACAGCCTAAGGAGGCTCAAAGAGTCAGATGCAACTAACACCTTCACTCTTCACTTTCATTCGATGGGCCAGGCCGAACTATGAGCAGCATCTGCCCGTCCAGAAGCATTCAAGAGAAACCAGAGACCTCACAGCTAAGGAGGCCTAACTCAACTTGAGGGGGCAGGTGGTGCTTTGGCAGTAAAAGCTGGGCCAGCCTGATGCTGGACATCCTGAAAAGGAAACCTCAGCGTCATCAGGGAACACAGAGACCATGCGGACCTTTATCCTACCCAAGGGTTTCTACCATTAGTCTTCTATCAAACTATCAATGTCTGGAGTTCTGGCAGGGACAGGTGGCCTAAAGAACATTCTGCAATTTGTGGGTTTTCCCTTTATCCCATGAGAAATGGGAGAGAGAAGGGAGGGAAGGCAACAGTGATTACCAGGCACTCATCATTTCTGGCACCTTTCTAATGCTCTACAGTAAGTATGAACACTGACTCTCAGATTTCACAAATGCAAATTTCTTCAGCACTCTGTGTTTTCACTTTAACTGCACCTAGAGAAAGGAAATCAATTGAACAAACTAAGAAGGAGCTGATTACCATGTCAAGTACCAATCCCTCCTGACGTGCCATCTCTCATTTGTTTAATTGGAGAGTAACTGCTTTACAATATCGGGTTAGTTTCTGCTGTAGGATGAAGTGAATCAGCTACGCGTGCATGCCCGTTAAGTCGTTTCAGTGGTGTCCGGCTCTGAGCTGATCCTGTGGCCTGCAGCCCTCCAGGCTCCTCTGTCCGTGACTTTCTTCAGGCTGTGTACACATACATCTCCTCCCTCCTGAGCCACGCTCCCAGCCACCATCCTGGCCACCATCCCATGCCTCTAAGTCGTCACGGAGCACCAAGCTGAGCTCCCTGTGCTACCCAGCAGGTTCCCACTAGCTAGCTATTTCACACATGGTAGCGCATCTATCAGAGAAGGCGATGGCACCCCACTCCAGCACTCTTCCCTGGAAAATCCCATGGACGGAGGAGCCTGGTGTGCTGCAGTCCATGGGGTCACTAAGAGTCGGACACGACTGAGCAACTTCACTTTCACTTTTCCCTTTCATGCACTGGAGAAGGAAATGGCAACCCATTCCAGTGTTCTTGCCTGGAGAATGCCAGGGACGGGGGAGCCTAGTGGGCTGCCGTTTGTGGGGTCGCACAGAGTCAGACACGACTGAAGTGACTTAGCAGCAGCAGCAGCAGCGCATCTGTGTCAATCCCAACCTCCCAATTCATCCCATACTTTCCTTCCCCCATGCCCACATGTCCACTCTCTAGTCTGCTTCTCTTGTTTTATTGCCAAATTCTGTTTCAGGATCCAGTGAGATCATACCATCAAAGTGCTTTGCAAACATTAAATAAATACTAACTAAGAAGGCAATGGCAGCCCACTCCAGTACTCTTGCCTGGAAAATCCCATGGATGGAGGAGCCTGGTGGGCTGCAGTCCATGGGGTCACTAGGAGTCGGACACGACTGAGCGACTTCACTTTCACGCATTGGAGAAGGAAATGGCAACCCACTCCAGTGTTCTTGCCTGGAGAATCCCAGGGACGGGGGAGCCTGGTAGGCTGCCATCTATGGGGTCGCACAGAGTCGGACACGACTGAAGTGACTTAGCAGCAGCAGCAGGAGGGTTTTAACATTATATCTCCTACCCTAAGGTCTTCTAAATCTTTCCTGATTTTCCTTGATGTAAAGAGTTTTCTTCATTAATTGTTATGTTTATTGACTGATTTGTTGATTTCACCCTGACACTGTTTATGTACATACCTCAGTTAGCAATCATTTTCAGATCTCTGGACCTCGTAGCAACACTCAGATATTCTCAGCCCTGGTTATGTATTCCTACACCCCCTCTTGTTGCTGTTTTTTGTTTGTTCAAACTTTGTTTTCTTTCGTAACTTTCTAAAAAAGAAAAAGTTAGCCCTATGAATATGTATAGAAAATTATATAACACCAAGGTACTGGTGAAATAAAAACTTAGGTGCAACAACCCCACCTGTGTGGTTCTTTCTGATGACTTTCCCCTCATGCCCTGCCAGAAGGAACCACTATTCTAAATTATACTTATCATAATACAGTTATTTTGTTAGAGATCATTCAGGGATATGTAACATGGTACTACTTTTCATAATTAGAAACTTTATTGCAAGCTTTATATAAATTGTATATTATCCCAAACTTTAATATTTTTAACAGTAATGCATATTTATTTTATCATGTCAAACAATTCAGAGGTACCTGAGGAAAATAATAATCTTCCTCTATCCTTTTCCTCAATTTTTAAAATATTTTATACAATTTTAAAAGGCTACTTTCCACTTACAGACATTACAAAATATTGACTATACTCCTCATTTTAGACAGTACGTCCTTGAACCATGCTTTTAAGTCAACGTTTCTTTCAAGAACTTTATCCACAATGATAAACGTAGTTTTATTAGAGAGATTTTAACAGTCATATCCTATTTCCATTTTCAGAAGATTCCACAATTTAATTTTCCTGCTGATGGATACTTAAGATGCTTACTATATTTTACAACTACAAAGTTTTAAAGAAGATTCTGAGACATATCTTCTGATGCACAAGTCAGTTTCTCTCAGGGTTTTCAATCAGCCATGGACTCCCCCACTAGAAAGTGAAAGTGTTAGTCACTCAGCCACGTCTGACTCTTAGTGCCCCCGTGGACTGCAGCCCGCCAGACTCCTCTGTCCACGCAGTTCTCTAGGCAAAAATACTGGAGTGGGGTGCCATTCCCTCGCCAGGGGATCCTGCACTGTAGGCAGATTCTTCACCATCTGAACCAGGGAAGCCCCATTAGAAGTGATCAGAAATGTCTGAAGAATGTTTGGACGCCTGAGTGACCGTAGTAGGAGACATAACTCACACACAATGGGTGTGACTCGGAGATATGAATGACGCCCCAGAAGAGAGGCTTGCCCTGCCCAAATTACCAGCAAGTTCCCACGGAGAGACACCACATCTCAGAGTGGAGTTATTGGTTTGCAGGTTATGTGGATCCTACACTTGACTCACGAGGTATTGCCAAACTCTTCTTCAAAGTAGATATATTAATTAATATATCTAAGATCAGCCAATAAGTTCCTATTGTGCAACATCTTTGCCTGCACCTACCATTGCAAGATTTTTCTAACATGTGCCTACCTGAAATTGTAAAAGGGGATTGATCCGTTATTCTCTTAGCATGACAGCTTCAGAGTTTTCTTTCTTAGTTATTTGAAATGGTACTTTAAACAATCTAGTAATAATGCTTTCTTTGTATTTTTGTTGCAAATCTCTTCACCCAGTATCTAGCCTTAAAAAAAGAAAGATTTATATTAAGGTACCAAGAATCACATGTATAAAAAATTTAATGAGCTGAATTTATTAGTATTTTTCTTTGCATATTGTATGTTTGTGTGTGGCATTTATCCCAAAGGTATGGTTTAAAACCCCCAGGGTCACACATACATTCTCATACATCTTCCTGGAAAAGCTCTGACATTTTGTTTTTTACAATCTTTATCCTGAATTGTTTACTTATGGTTTGAGGTGGGTATGATATTTTATTTTTTATCCATATGGATAATCAAACTTTAAAGCACTTTTTATTGATAAGACCTACCCTAACTCCCAATGACCTTCACCTCTATCAGGTATATAATCTCCATTCCTAAGATCTCTATCTATCTATACCTGTGCCAGTATCTCATAATAATTATTTCCTACATAGACCTGTAGTAAATCTTGATATCCAATAACATAAGCCCCCACCTTGCTGTGGTCCTTCAGATTAATTTTTTTCCTTTGTTCTTCCATGTAAATTTCAGAATTCAAAAGTCTAACACCCCCACCTCCAAATAAAAGCAAGGGAGATTTTGACTGTGAACTGCTTTACAAATTAATCTGAGAACAGCTTCATATTGTTCTCTTTCTAGCTATGAATATGGTTACTTTCTATATATCTCTCTTTTTTTTGGTAATAGATTTAAATTTTTAGTGCAATTTTAGGTATACAGAGTAATTGAAAAGTATAATCTCATATCTCCTCTTCCTCCCTATATACAATATCCCCAGTTATTAAGATTTACACTAATATGGTTACAATTGATAAACTATTATTGATACACTTATTATTAACTAAGGTCTATAATTTACCTTAGTATTTACTTCTGTATTGTATAGTTCTGTTAGCTTGGACAGATGCTTAAGGTCATGTGTCTACCACCATAGCCTCATATACAATCGTCTCCGTGTTGTAAAAATCACTTACCCATCCCTTCCTCCTCTTCCCTCCTCAAAACCTGGCAATCATTAATCTCTTCACTGTCCATAGTTTTGCCTTCTCCAGAATGTCATACAGTTGGAGACACACTTTACATAGCCTTCTCAGACTGACTTCTTTCATTTGGTAATATGCATTTAAATGTCCTCCATGCCTTTTTGTGGCTTGATAGCTCCTTTATTTTGTTGCTGAATAATATTCCATAGTGTGGATATACCACAGTTCATTTATACATTCATCTTTTCTAAAATAAGTATTTTTTCTTCCTTCACTGCTCAGAGTTTCCAATTCAATATGGAATAGTATATTGGTAATATGCTTTATCTCTTATTTCCTTGATCAGTCTTAAAGGGTTTATTAGTTTTTAATATTTCTAAAATTAACTTTTGTTGATTTATTTACTGATTCCTGTTCCATATGTTACTTTTTCCTTTTTCCTATACTCTCTGGGTTTAAGTTTCTTTTTTTCATTTAGATTCTTGACATGGAAAACTAGGTACTGATTTTCAGACTAGCTGCATCCCACAAGTCTTATGTCAAATCATTATGCCAACATCATTACCATTTAATTCAGAATACTTCCTAATTTCTATCTTGAGTTCTTCTATGATACACAGGTTTTCCTCGAGGTGCATGCGTGTGTGCAAAGTCACTTCAGTCGTATCTGACTCTGTGCGACCCTATGGACTGTAGCCTGCCAGGCTCCTCTGTCCATGGGATGCTCCAGGCAAGAACACTGGAGTGGGTTGCCAGGCCCTCTTCCAGGAGATCTTCCTGACCCAGTGATCAAACTCGTGCCTCTCATGCCTCCTGCTTTGGCATGCCTCCTTTCTTCACCACTGAACCACTAGGGAAGTCCNTGGACTGTAGCCTGCCAGGCTCCTCTGTCCATGGGATGCTCCAGGCAAGAACACTGGAGTGGGTTGCCAGGCCCTCTTCCAGGAGATCTTCCTGACCCAGTGATCAAACTCGTGCCTCTCATGCCTCCTGCTTTGGCATGCCTCCTTTCTTCACCACTGAACCACTAGGGAAGTCCCTTTCCTAGAAGTATAGAGCTTAATTTCTTTTAAAAAAAAAAGGGGGGGGGAATTCCCTGATGGCTCAGTGGTAAAGAATCTGCTTGCCAATGCAGGAGACATGGGTTTGATCCCTGATCCAGGAAGATGCCACGTGCTGCAGAGCAACTAAGCCCATGTTCCACAACTACTGAGCCGACACTCTAGAGCCTGGGAGCTGCAACCACTGAACTCCAGTGCCTCAACGACTGGAGCCATCGAGCCCACGCTCCACAAGAGAAGCCTCCACAGTGAGATGCCCACACACAGCAGCTAGAGAGAGCCCGCCTACTCTGCAACAAGAGAAAAGCCTGGGCCGCGCTGAAGACCCAGCACAGCCAGTAAAGAAATAAAATTATAAGCAAGGGGACTGTCTAGTTATCTTTACATCACTGAGTTCCTAATGGTTAAATGAGAAGGAAAATCCTCATGTTTTCGTTCCTCTTTATTGAAAGGCATGAAAGCATTCTTTATTGCCCAGCCACGGTCAGCTCTGCACTTCTGGGTTCTACATACGCCAATTAGTTGAAGTTGTTAGACTGTCGTTTAGGTCTGTCCTCTGATTCTTCTGTCTTCTTGTTCTTTTAGTAAAGAGGATAGGTACTGAGAAACGGTAATGATGCTGAGTTGACAGGACTTGATAAAGGGGATGAGAGAGATGGGATGTCAGAACTGAGTCCATCCAATTAAGAGTACCAGGGCCATTCACTCAAATGTCCAGATTTTGAAGGAAATTCCTGAGTCTTAATGATACACACTAGGTATGTGTGTGTTAGTCACTCAATTGTGTCTGACTCTTTACGACTCTATGAAATGCAGCCCCCAGGCTCCTCTATCCATGGGATTCTCCAGGAAAGAATACTGGAGTGGGTTGCCATTCCCTTCTTCACAGGATCTTTTTGACCCAGATCGAATCCTGGTCTCCTACACTGCAGGTGTATTCTCTTGCCTTCTGAGCCACCAGGGAAGCTCACACATTAGGTATAAAGGAATGTAATTCATGTTTTCACACAGCTAAGCTTAATGGTCCCATGTTAAACCATACACACAGATGTCCTAACCAGTACCTACATTTGAAAACAACTGCCAAACCTCAAATGTCCTGTCCATCATTATCACATGTAAAGATTGCCTTGTCTAGAAATTATCTGTAGAAATAGAATACTTGAAGTATATTCAGGACTTCGCTGGCAGAGGGACAGTATGAGAGAGATTGAATTGCCAGTAAAAATGTCATCCCACCTGGGTAAAGTGCATATTGCAGAAGCTATTTTAGGACACAAAATACGATCAAAAGGTTAGCCTAAAGACACAATAATTTAAAACCGAGGAAACTTTATACATATCTTCCTGTGTCATTTCTTGCTTGGAACAGAGCCTGTTTAACAATCTGTGCCTATTCATAAGTCACCAAATCAACACAAATTTTTCAGAATACAAAACAACACCTATCAGAGAAATAGTTGGACCAATCAACTCCAAGAAGGAAATTTCACTTATGAATACTCTCTTTTAAACAGGCATCTCACACAGCTTATCATTCCCCTGGTCCCAAAACATCAAGCCAGTGGGTTTTCTTAAATAACACAACCCTTAAGAGCATTTCCCAAGTCTATACTTATATAAACAGTAGCAGTAAATATCTATCATCTAGCCAAAGAACTGGAGAAAGCAGTGGGACCCCACTCCAGTGTTCTTGCCTGGAGAACCCCATGGATGGAGGAGCCTGGTGGGCTGCGGTCCATGGGATCACTAAGAGTTGGACACGACTGCGGGCTTCACTTTCACTTTTCACTTTCATGCATTGGAGAAGGAAATGGCACCCCACTCCAGTGTTCTTGCCTGGAGAATCCCATGGATGGAGGAGCCTGGTGGGCTGCCATCTCTGGGGTCGCACAGAGTCGGACATGACTGAAGCGACTTAGCAGCAGCAGCAGCAACAGCCAAAGAGCAATTACACCTCCTCCAAGCAGATAAGAAAACTCAAATCATTCTAAGGTGCTATGGGCAATAACACTGATGACCTCTAGGGATCTGTAACCAATTTCAAAACACATAGCCAAAGAATAACCACATCATTATAGCCTTAAAACAGTCTCTTATCAAAAATAAATGTATCATGCTTTCCTCAATTTAAAGTGAAGGAAGAATCACAGAGTTGAGTGAGTAGAGAGTAGAGAAACCCGATTATGACAACCTAGTCTCTTACCTCTTACACTATTTCTCAAAACTGTTTAGATGGAGAGATTTTCATAATTGATTAAGTCCACCATCTGGATTAGAAACTATTAGAAAGTATAACTTTATTACACACACACAGTCTCTCTCTCCCTCTTATACAAAGCATATGTATACAAACCAATTATAATTTTTTTCTTTGCTATCTTTAATAATTCATTCAATAAACGTTTACTGGCATCTATATACTAGGGGATATTATAGCCATTGGGAATCCATCAGTGAATAAAACAGAGTCCCTTCTTTCATGAAACGTATGTTCCACTTGAAAAAGAATGACAATAAGCCAAAAAATATTTAATATATTGAGTGATGGTAAGGGAAAGAACAAGCGCTGAGGGGAAGAGGTGGGTGCTGAGAGCCAGGCTACCATTTCTGCAACACAGGAAAGCCTCCCTCAGATCAAGTGGGCAGAGAAGGAAAGGAAGAAATTCGGGGAGGAGCGCCCAGTGGATACAGGGAGAGAAGGAGCCTGCCCACAGAAGGAGGAACAAGTGCAGGAGGTCCAGAGGCGGGCAGCTCTCTCAGGGAAACGGAGAAACCTCGAGGAGTCCAGTGTGTGACTGGAGAGGCAGGGGAGAGGCCCGCAGGAGATGAGTTCCGAGAGGAGCAGGTCCCTGCCAGGACCCTGGACTTTACCCTGAGCTGGTTGGAAAGCCACTCCAGCCAGCCACGCTCCGCTAATTTTACTGTGAATCTGGTGCTGTGTTCACTGCTTCACTTACATCATCAGCAGTGCTTACAATGATCGTATGTGTGTGTGGGCACACTCAGTCACTCAGTCGTGTCCAACTCTTGGGTGACACCCTGACTATACCCATCAGGCTCCCCTGTCCATGGAATTTTCCAGGCAAGAATACTGGAGTGAGTTGCCATTTACTCCTCCTCCACCTCCTCCTCCTCCAGGGGATCTACCCAACCTACAGATCGAACCTGCATCTCTTGAGTCTCCTGTATTGACAGGTGGATTCTTTACCACTGCGCCACCTGAGAAGCCCCCAGTGATACTAGACAGTAAGCATTTTCACTCCAACTTTCCTCCAAGTTGATGAGGAAAATGCAACAGGTTCAGGTCCACAGTTCTGGAAACTGAAACCCAGGCTGATCCAGATCAGCATCGTTTAACAGGGACAGAAGAGGGGATTACTAGCATTTGGAGCAGGACAATTCATTGTATGGGACTGTTGCATGGATTGGAGGATGTCCGTTATCAATGCCAGCCCTCTCCATCAAATGCCGGCAATGTCCTCTTGCTTTTGTGACAATGAAAAACGTCATACATATGTTCAAAAACCCCAACAGGCACGCCATTCCCACCAAGGGAGTCTTGCCCACGCTGCCACTTTGCTCTATCTCCCTTGGTTTATCCTGTTCTAAAAAGAAAGCTGGCAATTGGAAGAAAATGTGTAAGAAAGATGGGTGGATGAGTGAAACACTTTATTATTATTTTTTTTGTATTTATTTATTTTTTTACACGAACTCCCAAACATGAACCCCCCTCCCACCTCCCACCCCACATCATCCCTCCAGATCATCCCCATACACCAGCCCCAAGCGTCCTGCATCCTGCATTGAACATAGACTGGCAATTCATTTCTTACATGATAGTATACAAATTTCAATGCTATTCTCCCAAATCATCCCACCCTCTCCCTCTCCCTCTCCTTCTCCCTCAGAGTCCATAAGTCCGCTCTACACATCTGTATCTCTTTTGCTGTCTTGCATACAGGGTCCTCATTACCATCTTTCTAAATTCCATATATATGTGTTAGTATACTGTATTGGTGTTTTTCTTTCTGGCTTACTTCACTCTGTATAATTGGTTCCAGTTTCATCCATCTTATTAGAACTGATTCAAATGTATTCTTTTTAATGGCTGAGTAATACTCCATTGTGTATATATACCACAGCTTTCTTATCCATTCATCCGCTGATGGACATCTAGGTTGTTTCCATGTCCTGGCTATTATAAACAGTGCTGCAATGAACATTGGGGTACATGTGTCTCTTTCTATTCTGGTTTCCTCGGTGTGTATGCCCAGCAGTGGGATTGCTGGGTCACATGGCAGTTTTTAAAGGAATCTCCACACTGGTCTCCATAGTGGCTGTAAAAGTTTGTCAGTTGTTTTTAAACAGGACTGCTCATTAGAAACATATCTGGAGATCTGGAGAAAAAAAGCAATACCTGAGCATTTGTATCTTTTTTTTTTTTTTTTTTGTATTTATTTATTTTTTTACACGAACTCCCAAACATGAACCCCCCTCCCACCTCCCACCCCACATCATCCCTCCAGATCATCCCCATACACCAGCCCCAAGCATCCTGCATCCTGCATTGAACATAGACTGGCAATTCATTTCTTACATGATAGTATACAAATTTCAATGCTATTCTCCCAAATCATCCCACCCTCTCCCTCTCCCTCTCCTTCTCCCTCAGAGTCCATAAGTCCGCTCTACACATCTGTATCTCTTTTGCTGTCTTGCATACAGGGTCCTCATTACCATCTTTCTAAATTCCATATATATGTGTTAGTATACTGTATTGGTGTTTTTCTTTCTGGCTTACTTCACTCTGTATAATTGGTTCCAGTTTCATCCATCTTATTAGAACTGATTCAAATGTATTCTTCTTAATGGCTGAGTAATAATTTAAAACTGAATTATTTTCTCTGTTGCAACCATTTGTTTTGAACATTCTCTCCTCCCATTTAAAACTCTGAAACAACCCTGCTAAATATCAGACTTGAAACACAATGGTCCAGGACAAGGAATAACATAACATAACTCTTCAGAATATTGGGAGCTGAGCCTTCAAGTCCCTGGAATAATAAAAATCTGCCTGTGAACTTGGGAATACAATGCGCTCTCTGAAAAACACTCAGGTGAGAAGATTTTCTTCAGAACTTTATATATAAAAATGTGCTCAGAGGAAAAACTCACACAAAAATGCTGCTGCTACTGCTGCTAAGTCACTTCAGTCGTGTCCGACTCTGTGTGACCCCATAGACGGCAGCCCACCAGGCTCCCCCAGCCCTGGGATTCTCCAGGCAAGAATACTGGAGTGGGTTGCCATTTCCTTCTCCAATGCATGAAAGAGAAAAGTGAAAGTGAAGTCGCTCAGTCTGTCCGACTGTTAGCGACCCCATGGACTGCAGCCCACCAGGCTACTCCATCCATTGGATTTTCCAGGCAAGAGTACTGGGGTGGGGTGCCATTGCCTTCCCCGCACACAAAAACGCAAGGAAATTACAAACAGTAATGCATAATCATATCATGTGAGCCTGATAAATTCAATCCTTATAAAAGCTGCTTTATCTATACCAGAGTACTTATGTAAGAAACACCAAAAATTAATACTGAAACAACAGTTTTCAGCAAGTCTTTAGAAAGCACTCACTAAAAAGATTTGACCCAAGACACTCAAAGTTATAGGGACAAATCTGTATTAGGATCTAAGATATTAATTATGCTTCCAACTGAAGTTGATCCGAGCTTGAATCTTTATAATACAACCAATGAAATGATATGATCCAAGATAACCAAAGTTGCAAGAAAAAATTAATATCATCTGTCTAAAACATTAATTATGCTTACAACTTAATTTGGAGAGAGCTTGAAAATTGGCAGAATTTGAAACCAAGCCCAACCAAGCCTAACTGCTTCAATGGAAGACATTTCAATGGACACTTAAGAAGTGGCAAACTCAATGGAGAGCACATAGAAATGTAGCCAGTTTAACAAGCAATTTAAAAGCCCTTGTACTAGTAGCTTAAGTAATAATATCAATAACAGGGTTTTGCCCATTGATACCCAATTCAGAACTGGAAATCTGACAAAGAGGCTTCTTTTAGATCCAAAAATACACCGAAAGATTATAAATTAGAGTCTTTTTTTAAACAATTTTTTTCAAGACTGATTCTATTCTTATCCCCTACAACTCAAGCAACAGAGAACATTACCTGAGTGACTCCTGGTTCTTATCAGAGTGGAACAAGGCCCACGCATAAGCTCACGATCTAACGCTAAGAGCGGAGCAAGGAGCAAAGCGCTGTTAAGCAAACTAGATGCGCAGAAATAGATCTGGAAGGATATTTAATGAGGCACTAACCTCACGGTCTATACACACGAAGCCAGTGGGGAGGAAAAGCGCGATGGAAGACTTCCTCAAGAAAAAGGGAAGTGACAGCAACAATTAGAGAATCAAAAAGAGAAACACGCACGTAAGGCCGTGCCCATACCCTTACACTCAAGACGAAACCAACCGTCCTCTAGAAAGACCAAAGCCAAACAAGCAAATGCAAAAAAAACGGGCAACACAAAGTGCTGGCAAGGAAGCTGAGCAACTGGAACTTTCCTGTGTGCTGCAGGAATGCAAACCGGTACAAACACTTAGGAAAACAGCTTGGCAGTTTCCTATACATTTAAACACATACTTACCATATGGCCCAACACCACCACTTACAGGCATTCACTCAAAAAAAAAAATTCAAACAGATATCCATACAATTGAAACATATCTGTTTATAAAAGCTGTATTCAAAAATCATTGACAACGTAACACAACCCGACTCTCCCAAAACCAGGAAATGGCTTTTAAAGATAGGGTACATTCATATAATGGAACAGCATACAGCAATAAAAAGGAATAAATTTCTAATATACAGAACAACATGGGAATCGACATAAAAACGTTAAGTGAAAGAGGCGAAACACAAAAGGCTATATGTTGTGTGATACCATCTTTTATGACATTGAGGGGAAGGGAAAACTGGACAGAAGAAATAAGCTCAGTGGTGGCTGGGGAAAGAAGACAGTTAACTACAAAAGGGAACAAGGGAACTTTGGTGGGTGATAAGAAACAGTCTATACCATGATCTGTGGTGGCGGCTGCATGACTGTGTCTCAAACTCAAGGTAACTGTTTATCTCCAAAGGGTACATTTTAGCCTACAGTACACCTCCATAAAACTGGTCATAAAAAAAACTGAACGAACTGGATTTTACCCAAGCTACAGGGCAGTTCTTCAAAACAAACTGAAACGATGCAATTCACCCGAGTGCTTCCTGGTCCCTGTCAGTCCTGCCGCTGCGGAGAGTCAGCCGTAGAGCGGTGTCACTCTTTCAATCTTACAAATCCCTCAGACACCACCGACAGCCCTTTGCACTGTATTTCGAGAACACCTCACAATGTTCTAAAGAGGCATTTGTTGTGTTGCTGTTGCTTAGCTGCTCAGTGTCTCTCTGTGACGTCATGGACTGTAGCACATCAGGCTCCTCCATTGTCCAGGAGGCAAGAATACTGGAGTGCATTGCCATATCCTTCTCCAGGGGATCTTCCAATCTAAGGGATCAAACTCACGTCTCCTGCACTACACGATACTGGTAAAGTACGTGTGTGCTTGGTCGCTCCATCGTGTCTGAGTCTTTGAGACCCCATAAAGACTGTAGCCCACCAGGCTCCTCTGTCCAGGGGATTTTCAGGCAAGAATACTGGAGTGGGCTGCCATTTCCTCCCCAGGGGATTTTCACAACCCAGGGATCTAATCTGCATCTCCTATGCCTTCTCCATTGCATGCAGATTCTTTACCCACTGAGCTATGGGGGTGCCCCCTGGTAAAATGGGTCTGATCCAGATGCCAGAAGAGAGTCTGATCTCCCAGTGAAGCATATTTCTTAGCGGCCCCAACCTTCCACCTCCTCCCTGCTCCTCACAGTCCACCCACTCACAGGCAGTGGTCTCCGAAGTTGAGTGCATGCATCTCAGTGTGGGCAGGAATTAAAGAACAGAACTTCTACATATATTTATCTTTATTTCTAAATTGAGAAGCATTAATTATTGCTAAAATTTAATGTGCAGGTTGATTCACTCACTTGACAATATTTATTGAGCCAAGAATTTGTGCTAGGAATGGGTCAAATTGCTAACAAGGCCACAATGAACTGAAGTCCCTGGACTCAAGAGGCATGTGTCCTGAAGGAGGGGACAGATAAGAAATTATAATAAAAATACAACACAAACAAACCAAAAAGTATTTGCTTGCAATTCCCCTAGTGAAAGGTACTAATAAAGCCACAAAAGGGAAGAGAATGTGGTCCCCACACCTAATCCTCTGAGGGAAAAATGGAAAATTCACAGTACAGAGATCACAGGCTCTCAGAATGTGTGGTGCTGAAAAGTGAAAGGTAGGGTGTGTGTGTGTGTGTGTGTGTATGCACGTGTGTTACACACCTGGCTAAAGAAATTTTAAAATGTTATCAAGTTTCCCTGAAAAAGATCCTTGCAAAGAAACTACAAGCTAAAGAGAACGCTGATAATTAAGTACAGGCAAAAGTAATAGAGAGTTGTAATTACACTCCTGAAGTGAGCTTTCTTTTTAATTAAACAATTAAGTGATTAAAATAATTAAAGATTCCATGTTTAACCACATGCTCTTAGTAATAAGTATTTAGTTCTCCATAACTCAGGTGAAAGTAAAAGGGTTCTTGATATTTATAATAGGTTTTAAGATGTTTAGATACTGAAAATTCCATCTCCATCTCATCTTTCCTTTTTTTAGACTTTTTTTTATGAAGGCCTAATTTATAGCAGAGAAAATTCACCCATTTTGAGTGATAATTGAGTGAATAATATTAGTGAATTTTTATAGCTATGTAATTATCTCCATAATCTACTTTGAGAACAGTTATCCTTCCCTTTCAATCTCTTTTTAATGCTAATTAAAATGTATACAGGGCCTCTCTGGTAGCTCAGCTGGTAAAGAATCCGCCTGCAATGCAGGAGACCCAAGTTTGATTCCTAGGTCAGAAAGAGGCCCTGGAGAAGGAGTAGGCTACCCACTCCAGTATTCTTGGGCTTCCCTGGTGGCTCGGACGGCAGTGAAGCCACCTGCAATATGGGAGACCTGGGTTCGATCCCTGGATTGGGAAGATCCCCTGGAGGAGGGCATGGAAAGCCGCTCCAGTATTCCTGCCTGGAGAATGCCCATGGACACACGGCTGAGTGACTCAGCGCAGCACAGCACATGTGTATAAGAGCCATGTGTATGCAGTCTATGGGTAAACAAACGCATATGCGGGGGAGGTGTTTTAAAGCATTTAATACTCAAGAGGCATGAACCAAAAGCATGCAGTATATGGCATTAGGGCCCCAGTCGCTGTGGCCCCATGCACAAGCCACCCTGGACTCGGTCCCTTTTTCTTCCTTTTACGCCTTCATTATCTCTATAGAACACCCAATGCCTTTCTCTGCACTAGAGTAGCGTGCCTGTGATCCACGATAAAATCAGGGGAAGAACACACACAGGCCCCTTGTAGAGACAAGTGTTTGGCAATCATACCATCACAAGTGGACTCTGCAGCAGAGTTAGTGTCTCCCGGCTAGACCTGGAGATCTGAAATCAAAGCGATAACACCCAGCCTCCAAGATCCCAGGGTGAGAGAGCAACGCAGGTACACACAAATGCGTTACAAATCAGTGTGACTGGCATCTGACTACCAAGCAGTCTTATGAATAATCAAGAAGAAACCACTCGGTTCCAGAAACTGCCGTGCACTTCCTGAACAATAGCTTTTATGTAAAAGATAATGAGAAGCAGGCCTTCCTTTTTGGGAACTGATCAAAACTCAGGACTAAATTCAGAGTCCCTCTCTCCCCACCTAACCTAACAGTCTGTTCCAGTATCATTTTAGCTTCACCTTTTTACACTTTGCTACCTTTCACCTTCATTCTTTTCCTTAAAAAGAAAATTTTGGAGCGGGGGTTGTATTTATTGGTGGTGTTATCATAAAATCCTAAGAAAAATGAAAAGGCCAGTTGGGTATGGATAACTGGGTAGATTAACAGCTTACCTCTGAGGGCTTACAAACCAACTCCTGTCTTAAATATCTGACACATGTGAAATACATACTGTCTCAGCAACGACTAACATAACCAGGTAGCCAATGTTATTATTCCCATTTTACAAAGAAGAAAAGAATGTGCGAAGAAGCTAAGTAGTCCTGTCAGAAGGCAGGGAGTTAGTAAGTGTCAGAGGCAGAATGGGAACCCAGGACATGAGAATCCACAGCTTGCTTTCTTAATCAAATATTCTAATGTCTCCCAACTCAGAGACTAGGATAGGATGGGGACGCTAACTGCGGGGCCATGGCAGGCCAATGGCAACTCACTCCTGCAAGTGCAGGCGGGCACTGGGACCCAGGAGCAAGACACATCTGACAGGTCTCCATCTGTCAGCCAGAGAACCCAGCCATTCCAGGCAGGAAAGCTTGGATCTATTCACTGTTACCAGATCCAGCTCTCGGGAAGCAACAGTTTAACTACTCAACTCATCATTCAAGGCATACAAGCGGTCTCAACATTATGCTAACTACAGCCGAGTCCCATCACTCATGAATTCTGTACTTGTGACTTTGCCCAGTAGCACCTTCTAGGTCCATTCACGAACATGCACAGGGTGACAAAAAGTTGGAGTTGCCCAACACACACATTCCCAATCGAGGCTGAGCAAGGCAACGTTCTCCCTTCCTGTCTCAGATCTCACATTGCAAACAAATAACCTTTTTGAAGTCTACTAGGTGTCAATTTTTCAGTTTTTGCTTTTCCTTGGTCATCCTGTTGTTCGTAAAGGAACCCAGACATAGTGTTATAGTGAATAATGAGAATCCACTATATGTCTCTTTGGATAGACATTTTTGTCCAGTCAGTATTCAGCCAAAAACCCAAGTGTATAATGTGTCCTGTTCTGCTCCACCAACAGGTTTATGGTCACAAAGATTTAAGTCAAGATTCTATTTTGCACTATAAAGAAGAAAAAAATAATCTGTTTTTCCATAACACAATACAAACCTTTTAAAATACACTTGAAGAGGCAATAAATATTTTAAATGCATATTAAGTGGAACCTATAAACACAGCAGCTATGACTTATATAAATCTTGTAATCACTGCTTAATTTGTCTTCACAATGAAAATTAGGAGCCAGTTTACAGACCACTGACTTTGTCCATTGATCTAGGACAATACGTTTCCGGCAATGTCCTAGTCATCTCCCAAAAGAAAAAGTTCATGTTGTAAGTTGCTATATGACAGACCGGGGAATACAACACCTAGAACACAGGTACATACACACACACTGCACAAGTTAAACGTGCAACCTTCAAACAGTTCTTAGCAGATCAAGCTCAGTTAGCAAACACTACACATGCTAAAGGGCACCAAGAAATAATGTAATGATCACTGCGTAATAATCGTACTACGAAGTTTTACTTACTGATACTTAATAACACTAAAGTATTTTATGTGACATTAACCAAAAATTCATTCAGTATAATTAATTTCTTTATGTTTTAAAATAAGCTAAATTGGGACTTCCCTGGTGCTCCAGGGTCTTAAGACTCCATGCAAAGCAGGGGGCCGGGGTTCAATCCCTGGTGAGGGAACTAGATCCCACATGCTGCAACTAAGACCCAGCACAGCCAAATACGTACATAATTAAAAATATTTTAAAAAGAAAAAAGACTGAGAGGACGCAAGAGGAAGGAGCAGCCCTGTTTCCATCAGCAGGGTCTGCCCCCCAAGGGGACCAAGCAAGATTCCTCGCTTCTTTCCTGGGGCCACCCGCTCTCCCCACACACACCTCCAGGCCATGTTCCCAAGCCACGCCAGCACAGGGCTTTCTCTCCCTTCACCAGCCCCTCTCCGAGGAACCCCCAGCCAGAGCAAGCCGAGCTACCTGCTCCTGGGTAGAGTCCAGGTCCAAGTATTTCTCCTCCAGGAAAGTCTAGGATTCTGCCTCAAGAGTGAATGCCCTGGAGCCAGCCAGTTAGGGCTCCAGCCAAGTTTCACCCTTCCAGACTCGTTTGTTGTTATTTTTGTCATGTCTGACTCTTGCGNGTAAGTCATTAACTTAATTTCCCAAAAGTAATGAAATATTTGTTCAATCAGATGGATTGACATATACAAGAAATTATGTTTTTCAAACTCCTGAAATACTTTTTCCTATTCAACAAAGTTTTATAACCTCACATAGAGCACTGTCTTAAACGAGATACTCCATCCAAAGTTATGCATAATGGGAAACATGTTTATTTGTAGTTTTACACTTGACCGTGGCTCAAAGGCCAAGAAGTGATTATCATCAGTTTTAAACTATGGCACAAATTCATTCCTAAAAGGCATAAATATCTGTTAAGCAGGGATTTTATTTAATAGCCTAGTATACGATTAGCAAAACTATTCCTTTTATTAACATGATTCTAATACTGTCTATGTCCATTAACACAGATGCTATTTGGAATATCAAAGAATCACCCTCGGATGCTAGGATTTCACAAGATTGGGCAACAGTACAAACACCTCATGGCTGGGTGGAAGAGAATAAACAACAGTTCCTGGATGGGTGGACAGGTACTATGTTCCTGGTACTCAGTACATGTCACCAACTTAATTTATATGACAGTCATAAAGATCCTGCAGGAATTATGAGTAATCACTGAAGTCTCTACTTAACACATTAACTTGCCCTCTGTCAACAGATCTGCTTTCACTGGGAGAATTGTCACTAAAACCCGTAGCTGCCTAGCTCAGGATCCATGTGCTTTGTACTCCACCAGACCGTTTTACCAGTCAAGTAATAAAGTCATCAACTAAATTAACATTTTGAAGTTGGAATGAAATACGGAGCTTTCTCTGAGTCTCCACCTCTTTCCCAAGCCTCTGTGCTCTGAAATCTCTCTTGTGCAGCCCCAGAGCCAGGGTCTTACCAAAGGAGAGACAGAACTCCCTGTAAAGGCTCCCGCACTGTCTGTAGGAAAAAGTTCAGTCCTTCATGTGGCACTTGAAACCCCACTGACTACTTGGCTACAACCTCTATGCTCAGGCATTCCACAGGCGGTGGAAAGCGAGAGAAGATGAGGGGTCAGACTGAAAAGGACAGGAACAGTCAAGAAGGACACAAGCCTATTAAGAGGGCTCCGCCCTATGATCAAGAGATGAGGAGATGATGCCAACAGCTGAACAGCAGGAATGCACTCTGGTCTCAGTGGGCAGCCTGCAGTCATGGGAAGGAAAGATAAAGGCCATGGAGCATTCTCAAGTTGAATACAGCATGCTGGAGGAAGCCCCACTGGATACAGAGTTGGAGAGTAATTTTTCACAGACTTAATATCTCCACTGAGATCCTCAGTGACCAGAATCACCAGAAAGGGTCCAGCAAGATTCTGCAGGTGGACAAAACAGAGATGATGAGGGTAAAGTTGGGCTGACTAAAGTAGAGCCAGGGATAGAAGCAGCGTGGCGTCTTTTCATGTATTCCTGAGATAAGGCAAATGACCTAGCTGTGACCAGCACAAGGGGGCCAGAGGGACTGAGAGAGAGAAAGGACGAGATCAGAGGCTGCGCACCAAAGGTAAGGGATCTGGAAAGGGCAATAATCTGGCAATTACAAGTTACCCTAGAATCATCTGGTTTCCCTGCTGGCTTGACAGCAAAGAGTCCGCCTGCAAGGTGGAAGACCTGAGTTTGATCCCTGGATTAGGACGATTCCCCCGGAGAAGGGAAAGGCTACCCACGCCAGTATTCTTGCCTGGAAAAGTCCATGGACGGAGGAGCCCGGTGGGCTGCAGCCTACTGACCTACCCCACAGTAAGGCAGAAATGACTTTATGGCCACAAGTGATCAAGTAAGCACAGCTACACTCTTTTCAGTGGCAGAGATTTTTGAGTCAGTCTTTTCAAGTAATCAAAACCCTCAAAACTCAAGTCTCCTTACTCAGGTCTTACAGCAAGACCCTGAACAACAGGGTGATTAGGTTTCAAAGAAGCAGGAGCAGCACATTTCCACATTTCTTATGTGAAAACCTTAGACCAGGTTGGTTCCACAGTATAGAACTTAAAATTTTAGAAAGTGTTGTACGTTAAACAACTGAAACGATATTTGAGTCAGCATCCCATAGTTAAACATAAGACGACTCCCCCTAAATGTGACAGAAGCCAAACAGCTTCCTAAGAGTAAAGGTCAAGAATTTACTACCAAATGGCTCAGACTTAAAAGAATCGGCCTGCAACGCACGAGACCCGGGTTTAATTCCTGAGTCAGGAAGATCCCCTGAAGAAGGGCATGGTAACCCACTCCAGTATTCTGGCCTAGAGAATTCCATGGACCGAGGAGCCCAGCAAGCTACAGTTCATGGGGTCACAAAGAGTCAGACACAACCGAGCAATTAACATACATAATTTTTTTAAAAAGAGAGACCTTTCCATTTTCAAAAAAAAAAAAAAAAAACCTTGTCTTGTTCCTGACTTTAGGGGAAATGCTTTCAATTTTTCACCATTGAGGATAATGTTTGCTGTGGGTTTGTCATATATAGCTTTTATTATGTTGAGGTATGTTCCTTCTATTCCTGCTTTCTGGAGAGTTTTTATCATAAATGGATGTTGAATTTTATCAAAGGCCTTCTCTGCATCTATTGAGATAATCATATGGCATTTATTTTTCAATTTGTTAATGTGGTGAATTACATTGATTGATTTGCGAATATTGAAGAATCCTTGCATCCCTGGGATAAAGCCTACTTGGTCATGGTGGATAATCTTTTTAATGTGTTGTTGGATTCTGAAGAATAATAAGATAGCTAAATTTCTCTGAATAAAAAATAGACTATATTTTTTATATTATATTTTAGCAGAGCTACAACCTCTGCTCAAGGAAAATGTATAATGACAATAATTAAAGAGAAAGAATATGTCATTAACTTATTAATTTCCCAAAAGTAATGAAATATTTGTTCAATCAGATGGATTGACATATACAAGAAATCATGTTTTTCAAACTCCTGAAATACTTTTTCCTATTCAACAAAGTTTTATAACCTCACATAGAGCACCGTCTTAAACGAGATGCTCCATCCAAAGTTATGCATAATGGGAAACATGTTTATCTCTAGTTTTACACTTGACCTTGGCTCAAAGGCCAAGAAGTGATTATCATCAGTTTTAAACAATGGCACAAATTCATTCCTAAAAGGCATAAATACTTGTTAAGCAGGGATTTTATTTAATAGCCTAGTATACGATTAGCAAAACTATTCCTTTTATTAACATGATCTAATACTGTCTATGTCCATTAACACAGATGCTATTTGGAATATCAATGAATCACCCTCGGATGCTAGGATTTCACAAGATTGGGCAACAGTACAAACACCTCATGATTGGGTGGAAGAGAATAAACAACAGTTCCTGGACGGGTGGACGGGTACTATGTTCCTGGTACTCAGTACATGTCACCAACTTAATTTATATGACAGTCATAAAGATCCTGCAGGAATTATGAGTAATCACTGAAGTCTCTACTTAACACATTAACTTGCCCTCTGTCAACAGATCTGCTTTCACTGGGAGAATTGTCACTAAAACCCATAGCTGCCTAGCTCAGGATCCATGTGCTTTGTACTCCACCAGACCGTTTTACCAGTCAAGTAATAAAGTCATCAACTAAATTAACATTTTGAAGTTGGAATGAAATATGGAGCTTTCTCTGAGTCTCCGCCTCTTTCCCAAGCCTCTGTGCTCTGAAATCTCTCTTGTGCAACCCCAGAGCCAGGGTCTTAGCAAAGGAGAGACAGAACTCCCTGTAAAGGCTCCTGCACTGCCTGTAGGAAAAAGTTCAGTCCTTCATGTGGCACTTGAAACCCCACTGACTACTTGGCTACAACCTCTATGCTCAGGCATTCCACAGGTGGTGGAAAGCGAGAGAAGATGAGGCGTCAGACCGAAAAGGACAGGAACAGTCAAGAAGGACACAAGCCTATTAAGAGGGCTCCGCCCTATGATCAAGAGATGAGGAGATGATGCCAACAGCTGAACAGCAGGAATGCACTCTGGTCTCAGTGGGCAGCCTGCAGTCATGGGAAGGAAAGATAAAGGCCATGGAGCATTTTCAAGTTGAATACAGCATGCTGGAGGAAGCCCCACTGGATACAGAGTTGGAGAGTAATTTTTCACAGACTTAATATCTCCACTGAGATCCTCAGTGACCAGAATCACCAGAAAGGGTCCAGCAAGATTTTGCAGGTGGACAAAACAGAGATGATGAGGGTAGAGTTGGGCTGACTAAAGTAGAGCCAGGGATAGAAGCAGCGTGGCGTCTTTTCATGTATTCCTGAGATAAGGCAAATGACCTAGCTGTGACCAGCACAAGGGGGCCAGAGGGACTGAGAGAGAAAGGACAACGAGATCAGAGGCTGCGCAGCAAAGGTAAGGGATCTGGAAAGGGCAATAATCTGGCAATTACAAGTTACCCTAGAATCATCTGGTTTCCCTGCTGGCTTGACAGCAGAGAGTCCGCCTGCAAGGTGGAAGACCTGAGTTTGATCCCTGGATTAGGACGATTCCCCCGGAGAAGGGAAAGGCTACCCACGCCAGTATTCTTGCCTGGAAAAGTCCATGGACGGAGGAGCCCGGTGGGCTGCAGCCTACTGACCTACCCCACAGTAAGGCAGAAATGACTTTATGGCCACAAGTGATCAAGTAAGCACAGCTACACTCTTTTCAGTGGCAGAGATTTTTGAGTCAGTCTTTTCAAGTAATCAAAACCCTCAAAACTCAAGTCTCCTTACTCAGGTCTTACAGCAAGACCCTGAACAACAGGGTGATTAGGTTTCAAAGAAGCAGGAGCAGCACATTTCCACATTTCTTATGTGAAAACCTTAGACCAGGTTGGTTCCACAGTATAGAACTTAAAATTTTAGAAAGTGTTGTACGTTAAACAACTGAAACGATATTTGAGTCAGCATCCCATAGTTAAACATAATAAGACTCCCCCTAAATGTGACAGAAGCCAAACAGCTTCCTAAGAGTAAAGGTCAAGAATTTACTACCAAATGGCTCAGACTTAAAAGAATCGGCCTGCAACGCACGAGACCCGGGTTTAATTCCTGAGTCAGGAAGATCCCCTGAAGAAGGGCATGGTAACCCACTCCAGTATTCTGGCCTAGAGAATTCCATGGACCGAGGAGCCCAGCAAGCTACAGTTCATGGGGTCACAAAGAGTCAGACACAACCGAGCAATTAACATACATAATTTTTTTAAAAAGAGAGACCTTTCCATTTTCAAAAAAAAAAAAAATCAGTTTTGAAATTCCGGATAAGACTTAAGAAGCATCAGTAGCAGCTGCAGGAATAGAAACAGAAACAGACGTGAAACATGAACTTTCTCATCCTGTCACCACCCCATACCAGGCACTGAACACACTCTAACATGTTATGAAGAATGGAGAAGTCAGCAAGTTTAGCACGGCCATTAACAGAAGACCCTCCTTCCAGCCTCCCTGTGTGGCGTCTGAGTACCTTCTCCCAGTGTATTTGCATGGAGATCCTGCAAACCCAAGAAGGACTCTGGGCTGGGGGAGGGAGTTCCCAGAGTGGCCTGAGCAAGCCCGGTGGAGGGACCAACGCGGCCTTGGGACGTGCATAGAAAACACTCGAACGTCCATTCTGACCCATCTCATGTGTTTTTTTTAAATTTCTATTTTTGTGAACGTTTAATAATATATGTACTATCACTATCACAGCACATGTACATAATTTATAAGTAAATATTGGGTGTGCCTGCTCAAAAAGTGTCTGCTAATAGAATGTATGATCAAAAAAACAAGGTAAGACCATTTCTAGAGCTCCTGGACAATGAAATGCTTTAATCTCCTGGAAAAAAAAAAAAAAAAGCCAAAAGGTCTGCAATACTAAGAAAAGAATTTGTTTCTCCCCTTTAGGCAGTGACTATTTTCAGAACTGTGTCTCTTCTTTCAGGAAAAAACTACCAGGTAACAACATAATACAAACCAGACAGACAAGCTAAAACAGGCAAAAAGCTTGTTTAAAAAAAAATCCAAGTGTGACTTCAAACGGGTAAGCATTGCTGCTACCTCTGGAAAAGGGTGTTTCCTTTGAGGAATTTTAATAAATGTCTCAAATTTCAAATTTCAAACGTGTCTCAAGTTTAACATTTACAGACTATACTATACACTGTTCCTGTTGCTTCTTCCAGCCCATTCATATAATTTGCATTTTCACAAGTAGACACAGATGTCCTTCTCTGTACCCAGGTGATGAGGCAGAAGTAGGAAAAAAAAAAAAAACGATTTGCATTTCCTTTGAGAGAGAAGGGGGCTTCCCCAGTGGCTCAGCAGGTAAGGAATCTGCCTGCAATGCAGAAAACACAGGTTTGATCCCTGGTTGCAAAGATCCCTTGTAGAAGGGAATGGCAACCCACTTGAATTTTCTTGCCTGAAAAACCCCATGGATAGAGAAGCCTGGTGGGCTATAGTCCATGGGGTTGCAAACAGTCAGACACAACTGGGCGACTAGGCACAACTAAGAGAGAAGTCACTCATTATTAGAGCAGGAATTCAAGCTCACGTCACTAAGATAGATCTATTTACCATAAAGGAGTTAGAGAATTCTGGTTCACTGAAGCCTTAACTTAGCTGTGGCATCGTGAACTACACACTTGGTTAGAAACCCTCCCCAGCTGAGGCACACCAAAAGGTCAACATGCCAAACAGACCATAAATATTCCTTCAAGGATGACACTTCCAAAACAAAACAAGTTTTCAGTTCATGGCCATGAACACATGGCCTGATGCAGATGCAAAATACGTAGATGATAAGGTTGAATGCAGTGTGGTATATCATACACTCTGAAAGTTCTTTTAAAGGGACTCCCAGGAGCAGCTTCCCAAGCCTACTTGACCTCTTGTATTATATCCATCAGTTCAGAGGCCAGGTCAATGAGGGGCATCTGCTCTCTTGAAGTGGGCTATGTATGCATGGGGAGGGGGATGGTCGACAGAGCCACTTCACAGAGGAAGGGGGAACACAGGAGATGACCTCCAAGTGACCGGGAGGCGAATGGTATATCATACACTCTGAAAGTTCTTTTAAAGGGACTCCCAGGAGCAGCTTCCCAAGCCTACTTGACCTCTTGTATTATATCCATCAGTTCAGAGGCCAGGTCAATGAGGGGCATCTGCTCTCTTGAAGTGGGCTATGTATGCATGGGGAGGGGGATGGTCGACAGAGCCACTTCACAGAGGAAGGGGGAACACAGGAGATGACCTCCAAGTGACCGGGAGGCGAAGAAACACTGGCTATTTGGGGAAGAGAATTCCAGACAGACAGGAGGGCCCATGCAAAGCCAAAATCCAGAAGCATGCTCCCTGTTACCCAGGAAGAGCAAAGTCAATATAACCAGACCTGCAGGATCCAGTGGCAGCAGGTAGAGATGATAACAGAGAAGAGGCTGGCTCAACCAAGACTTTCGATTTCAAGTGAGCTGGGAAGTCCGTGCAGCAGGGAGGGACAGATGATGGAAGGCGGGTCAGAGTTTAGATCTTATGTGGTGTGTAATCTAAGGATCACACTAGATGCTGTGGAGACTGTCCCACACAAGAGTCAGAGGAGTGAGATGAGCTTAAAGGATCAAAGGTTCTTTGGTTTACTTCCCTTTTCAGTTCAGTTCAGTTCAGTCGCTCAGTCGTGTCACAGTTTTCATTCCAATTCCAAAGAAAGGCAATGCCAAAGAATGCTCAAACTACCACACAATTGCACTTCCCTTTTACATTTTAGGTTTTCTGGTTATTCAGATTCCAATAAAGCTTAAGGAAATGGCAACGCACTCTAGTATTCTTGCCTGGAAAGTCCCATGGACAGAGGAGCCTGGCGGGCTACAGTCCACGGGGTCGCACAAGAGTCGGACACAATCTAGTGATGAAACAGCAAAGCGTAAACCCTATATACCGCATCTTACATTATCCACTGTCTAATCCATCCATGCAGGAAATACGAATCTGAGAAAGTTACGCTTTCTCTCAACTTAACCTCGCTGAGAATTACTGTCACTGAAAATACACCAATCCCTGAGCCAGCTGCCTTCCTGATATTCACCAGTGATATTTTAACAGCCCATCAACCTAGACAATACCACACAAATGTTTACAAGTTATTTACAGGGACTTTTCTTTTTGAATGAAAGGAGCCAGGTATTTTGTAGGGGAACAGCTTAAGGACAAAGAAAAGTATTTCATCAATAAGAGCTGTTATTCCTCCAACAGACATGGGAGGAGGGGATGGGTGTGTCAAAAATTGACTAGAATGTGCTCATGAGGAAAAGACAAAACTTTTCACGGGAAGAAAAGATTTGTCCCTCCTGAAACTCACAATGTTAAACATCCACAAAGAGAGAAGTCTGGCAGCCAAGTCAACAGCGAACACGGTGCCAAGATCATGCCATCACTGCCAGATAGTGTATTAACCCCTAAGTGCTGAGTGCTTAATTCATTCAGAACAGCTCCCGCAACTTTATTCTTCCTGTCTCCTGTGCAAAGATTACTGGAACAGCCAGTTGTTAAACTGCCCTGGTTTCGGGGCAGTGCCCAGCATGGAAGTGGTCCCAGCCTCCACTGGCTCTTCCTTATAACCATCCAGTATAAAGCTCAGAGATCTCCTGCAGTTCCTCCTAGTGAAACACCCCAGGATTCCTCATCACAGCATACACTCTCCCTACTTGGAGGTCTTTATCTAAATGGAATTTATCACTTCCCAGGGAGAAGGCAATGGCACCCCACTCCAGTACTCTTGCCTGGAAAATCACATGGGTGGAGGAGCCTGGTAGGCTGCAGTCCATGGGGTCTCGAAGAGTCAGACACGACTGAGTGACTTCAGTTTCGCTTTTCATTTTCATGCATTGGAGAAGGAAATGGCAACCCACTCCAGTGTTCTTGCCTGAAGAATCCCAGGGACGGGGGAGCCTGGTGGGCTGCCGTCTATGGGGTCGCACAGAGTCGGACACGACTGAAGCGACTTAGCAGCAGCAGCGGCAGGAGCTTCCCAGGTGGCTCAGTGGGTAAAGAAACCACCTGCAGTGCAGGAGACCTGGGTTTGATCACTGGGTCGGGAAGATCCCCTGGAGAAGGGAATGGCAACCCACTCCAGTAACTCTTACCTGAAGAGGCCCAGGGACAGAGGAGCCCAGTCGTCCATAGGGTCGCAAAGAATCAGACAATACTGAGCCGCGAAGCACATGGGGAAAACAGGTACAAAAAAATAATTATCAAAACATNACTTAGCAGCAGCAGCGGCAGGAGCTTCCCAGGTGGCTCAGTGGGTAAAGAAACCACCTGCAGTGCAGGAGACCTGGGTTTGATCACTGGGTCGGGAAGATCCCCTGGAGAAGGGAATGGCAACCCACTCCAGTAACTCTTGCCTGAAGAGGCCCAGGGACAGAGGAGCCCAGTCGTCCATAGGGTCGCAAAGAATCAGACAATACTGAGCCGCGAAGCACATGGGGAAAACAGGTACAAAAAAATAATTATCAAAACATTACTATGTCAAATGGTGATAGGGCTATGACAAAAACAAAACTGCTAAAAAAAAAAAAAAACACCTAACAGTTAACTTTATAGCCATTTACATCTAAACGGTTGTTAATAACAAAGATCTCCCTCCCACAGAAGAAAATCTCTCTCCTTGAAACAGTAACAAATCTAAAGAAGACTTTCTGCTTCTTTCTCAGGTCTCCAAGGTGTCTAGCTGGCCAAACTTGAAACTTCGCAGCCTTCGGTAAAGATATATTAGAAATCATTTCAATCAACAGTCCTGATTAGATGGATCATCTCCCCAGGAAATGCAGTGTGCAGCTATAAGATGAAAATGCTAGCAACTATTGTAAAAGTCTCAGTGCTATCTTCTGAGAGTCGTCTTTAGAAAGAGGAGGAAGAACATGTCTGATCCCCCAGTGGGTGATCCAGAAAAGTTATGTTTCCATCGATCTCAGCTTTGCCATGTCTGGCATCACATTACTGACCTTTCCCAATCTTTTATAAAAATGCCAGATTAAATCTATCTGAAAATTTCAAGTTTTAGAAAAATGATATAGTGACACTTCAAATTACAAGCAATGCAACAGAGTTTGAAAATTCTCTCTGGTTAAAGTCATTAGTTTCTAAATGAAGAGTCATCAATCATCCAAGGTTGGGTTCAGTGATAAAGTAATGTTTGCTCTTAAAAGGACAAGAATGACAATTTAAACTCATTCGTGCATTTCTCCATCCAACAAATATGTCTATAATGTAGTATTTACCAGAATATAAAACCTGTGTTTTCTTAACATTAGTATAGCTTGAGTTTCGTTGATTTCAATTTCATCCACGTATGAAATAACTGCTAATTAAAAAGTGATGGAACTTAAATATGCTATGAAACAAGAGTAATAATAAGCAGAAGCCATTAGAAAATAACTAAAAGAACATCCAAACGCTATGAAGAAAGTGCTGTCGGCAAGCCACCATCGAGGTATTTACGCCTCCTGTCACATCACCCCCCACCGCCCCTCTTTTCAGCACACACATGTGCAACCTTGGCTTATACAGTTTGAAATTCAAGTCACTGAAGGTGAAAGTAAACAGTGAGTTCCAGAGCATGAAGAGCCACATTAAAAGCAGATGTTGGTTTCAACCCACCAACGAGCTAAAATAGCATCAGAGAAACTTTCTTTTCCCATCTTTGGGTTTTAAGAGTTACAACTGTATGGATACTGCCAAAGAATTACGCCTGTGCCATGAAAAGACAAGGAGCTATCATACTATTCATGCTTCATGATTAGTTTTTCAAACTGGGTACAGTGGTAATGAGGATATGATATCTTCCCTTAGGTTCTAGTTCAAGGAATAAAATATACACATAATCATTCTGATGCACTCAATTAGGTACAACTTCAATACAGTTTCATCTATGAGGTATTAAGGATAAGATGCTGCTGGAGCACTTCAGATGGATCAACCCATCACGGTAAGAGCATCGACCAAGGAAACGGTAATCGGCATGGAGATGAGGGAATGGTCCAGAAGGTGACCTGTTGCTTCTACGCAGATGTGAAAAATGTCTTGACTGGCCCCAGGGAATCCAGTGGAAACTACCAGTGAACACAAAGAATGAGAGCCGTCTGCAGAAAACAAGATGAATTCCACACTGGAAATCTTCTACTGACAAGTTATCAAACTGGAGACAGACTAAATAGCCTAATTGGTTGTCCGAACTTTAGAGTTTAAGAACAAGGTCTGGATAAAAATGAGGAGGACAGGGGCTTCCCTGGTGGCTCAGTGGTGAAGAATGCACCTGTCAGTGCAGAGGACAAGGGTTCGATCCCTGGTCTGGGGAATTCTACATGCCGAGGAGCAACCAAGCCCGTGTGCCACAGCTGCTGAAGCCTGTGCACCCTGGAGCCCGTGTTCCACCAGAGGAGGGACCGCCACAGTAAGATGCCCCTGCACTGCAACGACAGAAAAGTCCACACGCAAGGAAGACCCAGCACAGCCAAGAAAGCAATCGATAAACTTGTCTTTAAAAAAAGAAAAGAATCAGAGGAAGATAGGAATCCTCCTCGCTTCCCAAGCCAGTGCATAAAGTAAACAGAAAACAGAATTAAGGATACAACCATAGGGATCACATATTTTCAATAGCAGCACAGAGACAAGGGAATTCACAATACAAGCTGAGCACTCTCCAGAGAGGTACAAGAGAGTCAGGCAGGAAGAGGGAGCAAAATCAAAGAAGCTGAAAGAGGGAACAGTTTCAAAGAGGGAATGACCAACCATTTCAAATACTTCAGAGAAGTAATCTGAAGAAAGCTAAGCGGCATCCCTTGTTGGGCTCAGCTGCAGAGACTCTGCCTGCAGTGCAGAACCACAGGAGATACAGGTCTGAACCCTGGGCTGGGAAGATTCCCCTGCCCAGGGGGAGGAATGGCCACCCACTCCAGTATTCTTGCCTGGAAAATTCCATGGATAGAATCGTGGGCTGTCCACAAACTGGTGGCCTAGAGTCCATGGTGGAGAAGGCAATGGCACCCCACTCCAGTACTCCTGCCTGGAAAACCCATGGATGGAGGAGCCTGGAAGGTTGCAGTCCATGGGGTCACTGAGGGTCGGACACGACTGAGCGACTTCACTTTCACCTTTCACTTTCATGCATTGGAGAAGGAAATGGCAACCCACTCCAGTGTTCTTGCCTGGAGAATCCCAGGGACGGGGGAGCCTGGTGGGCTGCTGTCTATGGGGTCGCACAGAGTCGGACATGACTGAAGTGACTTAGCAGCAGAGTCCACGGGGTCGCAAAGAGTCAGCTAAGCCTGAGGCACTGAGCACACGTACACAGACCCCTTGGAGACACGGACGCCAGAAGGCAGAGCTGAGAAAGCCAGAAGCCAAGACATGACAAGAGGCACCCTCCTGAGAAGCTGTGCTGTGAAGCAGAGAGAAGTTTTTTGCAGTATTATGCCAGTGGGGGATTCGCAGGTGGTGCAAGTCATAAGGAACTCACCTGCCAATTCAAGAGATCTGAGATGCAGGTTCGATCCCTGGGTCAGGAAGATTCCCCGGAGGAGGGCATGGAAACCCACTCCAGTATTCTTGCCTGGAGAATCCCATGGACAGAAGAGCTTTGCAGGCTACAGTCCACAAGGTCACAAAGAGTCGGACACGACTGAAGTGACTTAGCACACACACAGCACCTTAT
This sequence comes from Oreotragus oreotragus, assembly GCA_006410675.1. Classification (NCBI taxonomy): domain Eukaryota; kingdom Metazoa; phylum Chordata; class Mammalia; order Artiodactyla; family Bovidae; genus Oreotragus; species Oreotragus oreotragus. The sequence continues at coordinate 63,774 of SJYX01001540.1, forward strand.
GCCAGGGACAATGTAATAACCAGCATCATTTGACGAAAACAGGTTAAATTTTCAGACATCAAACTCATGAGACTAAGTGAAAGTTATAAAAACATAAAATTCAGATTTTTATCAGAGACCCCCTCAAAAATCTCACAATTTCCCCTTTCCCTCTACATTATAGTTTTCATATCTTATTTTGATGGCAGGCAACACTACCTAGCCTGAAGACACCCTGGGTGATAGTTACATCCTTAGGTCACTGGTTAGAAACTTCAGAATCCCAAGGATCCCCACTGTTTTACTTTCAGAGCTAAGAAAACTTAGAAACCAGAGGCACGAATGGGAAGCTGTGATTTATTTTTCTCCTCCCTTGGTATCCACTGCAGCAACTGGCACTTGGCAGAGGCCCAATTAACATCTGTTAAACGGAACTGAAGGCCAGATGGCTAACTAGGCTAGAGATTTGGCTAGCATCCCATTTTGATTCTCCAGGTAATTTCCTTTCAATGATAACTCAGAAGGTCATTCCTCACACCTACAGTCAACCTGCCGTCTATGGGGTCACACAGAGTTGGACACAACTGAAGTGACTTAGCAGCAGCACAGTCAACCTTTAAGCCATCTTTAATTCGTAGGCAAATGCAAATCAAAATCATCATGAAACACCACCTCACACCCATTAGGATGGCCACTACTTAAAACACAACAGAAATAACCAGTCTTGGCGAGGATCTAGGGAACTTGGAATCCTTGGCTACTGCTGCAAAAAGGTGCAACTGTTCCTATATACTACAGGAAACATCAAAACATCCTCAAAAACATCAAAGACAGAATTGCCATTTGTTGCAGCAGTTCCACTTTTGAAAATATATCTGAAAAGAGTGAAAGCAGATACTCGAAGAGGCATGTGTTCAACCATCTTCAGAGCAGCATCATTAGCAATAGCCAAAAGATGGATGACCCAACTGACCTCAGCTGACTGACTGGAAAAGCAAATTGAGGAAAATTATTCAGCCTGAAAAAGGAAGGAAATTTTGACAGATGCTAAAACATCAGTGAACCTTGAGGGCATTATGCTAAGTGAGATAAGCCAGTCACAAAAGGACAAATACTGCATGATTCCACTTATGTGAGGCATTGGAGAAAGAAATGGCAACCCACTCCAGTGCTCTTGCCTGGAGAATCCCAGGGACGGCGGAGCCTGGTGGGCTGCCGTCTATGGGGTTGCTCAGAGTCAGACACGACTGAAGCGACTTAGCAGCAACAGCAGCAGCAGCAGCAGCAGCAGCAAGGTACCTGGAGTAGTCAAATTCAAAGAGACAGAAAGCAGAATGGTGGTGGTTTCCAAGGTCTGTGGAGAGGAAAAGATGAGAAGCTGTTGTTGAATGGGTACAGAGTTTCAGTTCTGCAAGATGAAAAGAATTCTGGAGACACGTGGTAGTGATGGTTACATAGCATGAATGTACTTAATGCCGCTGACCTGTTTACTCAGAAATGGTTAGGGAGGTCAATCTTATGTTGGTATATTTTGTGACTATTCAAAATTTTTAATTTAATTATAAAATTGATTTTTAAGCTTAGTGGAAGTGGATATATGGATCCATAAAATGACACCTTTTAAGAGGATATATTAGGTAAAATAGACAAGTGTTTCTGTAGCAGGGTCAAAATTTCCAGTGATCATGGAGGTCACAGAAGAAAAACAGGAATGCAGGCAGGTGTGTTGTGGTGGAGGACGAGGCAAGCTAGAGAAAGCACAGGACTCCCTGAGCAAAGGCCCTCCTCACTGCGGCCAAGGGATGTGCTGACACTCTGAGTTTTCAAGAGATGCTCCCAGCCCAAATATCTATGTGAAATTTCCACACACTGTCAATCAAACAAAAGTCACCCACAGGCCACTATTTTCAAGTCAATTTCCATAGTCATGTTTACTATGTCAGTATATCAATATCAATGTATAGCTTCTAACATGGATAAGACACTTGCTAAAACTTGACTATGGGGACATTTTCTGCTTCTCCATAAACACTGAACACCAATTCACATTTATGATCACACAATCAAGATAGCTTCCCCCCCACAAAGGATCACTTTTTATACTAAAATTGTTGGACTATGTTGTCAGTTTTGCTCTCTGGTCCCCTTCATCCTAGATTCTATAAACAGGCATAAAAATCAAATGCTTTGTTTCAGGCCACGTTTCCTTTAATTTTATGATTGTTCTGTGAGTGACATCACCATGCAGAGCTCATGCTATTTAATACAACTCAGATACAAAGACCCTCCCTGCACTAATAAAAGGGAAAATACACAACTCCCAGTCCGCATCATAGGGCATAAATTCACTTAAATTTGTTTGCAAGGTTATTCCACAGGGTCAGTTCTTTAAAGACCCCAGCAGTTTGCCTTAATGTGTGTTTAGATTCACACTATAGTAAAGAAAATCCCCACAAAAACACATAGTTCACATCCTTCTCTACTAACTCCCGATGCATGCTCACTGCATGAAATTTTAAATTACCCCTTGATCACAGGTAAAGAGTAGAATACACAGTTTGCATCAGGTGACAGTCACATTAATATAAAATATAAATGTTCAACAAGCCCAGGGCATTTAGCACAGAATACATATTATTTCAGTCATATATTTGTAGAGATACACACACATGGTGGACAGACATATGAGCCACTAACCTTCATCAATGCCACCATTAAAGATTAATTCTCTGATCTATGTAACCACCTGGAAAATGATTTATGCTATAGTTTTAAATGGAAAACACAAACTCTGAAATTGTACCTAACCTATGTTTGCAGCCCTAGAAAATGATATATTCAGTGTGGACCAGGCCAGAAGTCCATACTTATAGAAAAACTGTTAAAGGCTAGTTTTTTCGAGCAGAGAATACTTGCTTTCTTCATAAATGTTTAGTCTGTGTTCACTTTAGTATTGACATCCTTCTGTCTGTGCAATCCACATGAAAGCATGTACAACATATTTCGTGGATATGTCCTTGTGTGCGTTTCCCCAACATAAAGGAAAAGATTAAGCCCAAATTATCTCGAATGACAGCTAGGCTTCTGATGAGCAGCTCAAATCAACTGATGGCAGCTGCCGGAAGAGCTGTTATTGCAGAGGATGCTGGGCTCGGTGGGGAAGACGATGTCAACAGCACGAGCATCTGCCCTGGGTTTCGGAAGGGGAGAAATGGCTCCATGCCAGCGACTCGCCAACTCCATCTCGGCACTAACATCAAACACATGGATCCTGTAGAAGGACCAAGAGTACTCTATGGCTTCCCGTACAACCAACTCAAGAGGCCTCAGCAACTCAAAACATGACATAGCTAATGAGTTCTTATCTAACTAATTAGATAAGATAACAATATAGAGAAGTCCAGGCATACCGTTTTCAATATTCTAAAACTAAACTCTTAAAAATGAACACAGGTGCTTCACTGACATGGCACAGACACGTGCTCTGGAATCAGGACAGACACCTACTTAATCTGTCTTATTATTAGGTGCCTGTAATTCCTACTTGTGTGTGCCTACATACTCAGTCACTTCAGTCATGTCCAACTCTTTGCAACCCTATGGACTGTAGCCCACCAGGCTCCTCTGTCCATGGAATTCTCCAGATGAGAATACTGGAGTGGGTTGCCATGCCCTCCAGCAGGGGGATCTTCCCAACTCATGGATCGAATCCAGGTCTCCTGCATTGCAGGCAGATTCATGAGCATCTGAGCCACCAGGTAAACCCAATTCCTATTTGTCTGCAATAAAATGTTCTAATGTTTTGCCTCTACATAGTACAGAAGCCTTCAGAGAGAGAAGAACCCGAGTAAACATCTATTCACGAAACACGTGGCCTGAGCACCATCTAAGTTTGGGGTTAATACTTTATTTAATAAATGTCTGCTTTCCTACAAGGTTATGATTCTGTATAACCATTCTCCTCTGTCGTAAAGGAGCAAATGGTACTGTCCTGTACTTAGAGTTAATCAACAAGAAACACAAAGAGCCAGCTCCAGCCACAGTGGCAGGGCTGACATCACTCAGCGAGTTCCCCGACCATCAGGGGTGCTTGATTCAGACACTTGAACCCATGCTACGCCTCACTGGCTGCTTTCATTCGTTTTCTATAAATGTACAGGACAATTCAAACTTCAGAAAAAAATAGAAAAAGGCTAAAAATAATCCACAGTTGAAAAGAGACTGAAAAAAAAAGAGGAAGCTCTAATTTCCAGCAGGTGTCTTAACACCCGGGGGCAGAATCTTGACCATGTGAGAACAAGGCAGGCTCGTGTGTCATTTACAGGAAGCTAAAGGCACAGGTGAAATCTCACATGGATTAGCCACGAGAGGAAAGTTCAAGTACGCTCTGGGCTCACTAACCAGCCGGGATAATGGAAGAGTAAAGATAGAAGAGCTCTTACTCGGGGCAAAGTTCAGTCGACGTGGGTTGTGTGCCAAGAGGAAGCCTCACCAAGCCATGGAGAACACGTGGCCAGGAGCGGTCAGCATTTCCACAGCGCTCAGTTTTAGCAGGCGTAACACGAGTACCCTGATGAAGAGAACACTGCAGAAGCAGAGCAAGGGGGAAAGTGGGAGTCGCAAAGACTTAGGAGAAAAGTCTACTTCTGCTTTATTGATTACGCCAAAGCCTTTGACTGTGTGGATCACAGCAAACTGAGGAAAATTCTGAAAGAGGTGGGAATACCAGACCACTTGACCCGCCTCCTGAGAAATCTGTGTGCAGGTCAAGAAGCAGCAGTTAGAACAGGATATGGAACAACAGACTGGTTCCAAATCGGGAAAGGAGTACGTCAAGGCTGTATATTGTCACTCTGCTTATTTAACTTATATGCAGAGTTCATCATGCCGGGCTGGATGAAGCACAAACTGAAATCAACATAGCTGGGAGAAATATCAATAACCTTAGATACGCAGATGACACCACCCTTATGGCAAAAAGCAAAGAGGAACTGAAGAGCCTCTTGATGAAAGTGAAAGAGGAGAGTGAAAAAGCTGGCTTAAAACTCAACATTCAAAAAACGAAGATCATGGCATCCGGTCCCATCACTTCATGGCAAATAGATGGGGAAACAGTGGACAGTGGCTGACTTTATTTTGAGGAGGCTCCAAAATCACTGCAGATAGTGACTGAAGTCATGAAATTAAAAGATGCTCACTCCTTGGAAGAAAAGCTATGACCAACCTAGACAGCATATTAAAAAGCAGAAACATTACTTTGCCAACAAAGGTCCACCTAATGAAAGCTATGGTTTTTCCAGTAGTCATGTATAGATGTGAGAGCTGGACTCTAAAGGAAGCTGAGTGCTGAAGAACTGATGCTGTTGTGCTGGAGAAGACTCTTGAGAGTCCCTTGGACTGCAAGGAGATCCAACCAGTCCATCCTAAAGGAAATCAGTGCTGAATATTCATTGGAATGACTGAAGCTGAAGCTCCCATAATTTGGCCACCCAATGCAAAGAAGTGATTCCTTAGAAAAGACCCTGATGCTGGAAAAAATTGAAGGCAGGAGGAGAAACGGATGACAGAGGATGAGATGGTTGGATGGCATCACCGACTAGATGGACATGAGTTTAAGCAAGATCCAGGAGATGGTGATGGACAGGGAAGCCTGGCATGGTACAATCCATGAGGTTACAAAAAGCTGGACATAACTGAGCAACTGGACTGAACTGAAACATTTAGGTTGAAGGTCTAGGGAGCCTGTGCTTTGGGGGCAGTAATATAATCTGTTCTCCCCACTTATCAAACACTGGCTCTTTCAGGTTCCAGATGGAGAGCATCACTTCCTTACAAGCCTGACCCTGACCTTCTGGTGTAAAGTTTCATTTCTGTACCATAATCTCTGTCACACCTGACATTCACCTTGGCCTTGGCGATCAAAACCATCTCATCAGTTTGTTCACTTAGTCTCCCCAAGCCACCTCCCACCCCCCAGCCATAATTAAGTCCTCTGGTGGGGCTGTATTGGCCAAGTCCACATCTGCATCTTCAGCACAATAACTGGCACAGGGCAGTTAAGTCTGGATGGATGGATGGAAGGAAAACAGGAAGGAAGGGAAGGAGGGACAGAGGGCCTTAGAGGGCAACGCCTTCTACTGTATCATGAATGAATATTTTCCAGAACTCTATGCCTGCCTAGAGACCACTATACTCCGTCAACCTGAAAAGTCTCAAAGTGCTTTTAAGTTCTTTAACACGTTTAATCACTAATTAAATAACATTAGGAAATGTATTTATTGCTCTGTGATAAGGCGTGTTAGCAGGTTCCTGTACCATATGCAGAGGGTTAATTCAGAAACCACCACTAGTCCTGACACAGCCTCATTAGAGAGCCAGGTGTCACCTTGCTGAGAGGGAGAGCATGCACGTCGTCTCTGGCTTTCCCCATTCACTTCATAATGGAATGACCCACTGTCTATTAGCTTTATAAAATCATGGCCAGCAAGTTGACGATGAAGCCCTTGAGCTCCACCACAGGATGAAGCCCACGTAAGTCCTCTCTGAAACTCTCAACCAAGAAGTGCAAGATCCAACCACTGGGCAGGACTACAAAAGCCTGCAAACCCAGCCCCCTTCATCTTTTCCCATCACTATCTGGATTTTGGTAATCTAAGATGCCCGTTAATCCTGAGGCTCTTGGAGACAGTGTCCCCACAGCATGTCAGGATCAAGTAAAGATAATAAGTGAGGCTTCCAAGATGCGTTTGTGAGGAACGGATGTATGTGCACCTAATCATCTCTGAACTAATCCAAATGTCCAAATCAAGTGAGGAAAACTGTTGAAAATGAATAAAGAGTCATAACACACATACACATACATGCACACACCAAGCACTGAGCCGTTCCTTGACTGATGAAGATTTTTAAGGACGGATAAATTAAGAGTCTGGGATGGACATTTACACCCTACTATATTTAAAACAGATAACCAGCAGAGACCTACTGCATCACACAGAGAATTATACTCAAGATTTTGTAATAACTTGTAAGGGAAAATAATTGGTACACATATACGCATAACTGGATCACTTTGCTATACACCTAAAAAAACGCATAACTGGATCGCTTTGCTATACACCTAAAAAAACGCATAACTGGATCACTTTGCTATACACCTAAAAAAACGCGTAACTGGATCACTTTGCTATACACCTAAAAACTAACATAATTTTGTTATTGTTGTTCACTCACTAACTCACATCTCTTTAAGTCTCCATGGTTTGCAGCACACCAAGCTTCCCTGTCCTTCTCTATCTGCCAGTTTGCTCAAACTCATGCCCACTGAGTCTATTATGATGCCATCCAGCCATCTCATCCTCTGTCACTCCCTTCTCTCTCGCTCTCAGTCTTTCCCAGAATCAGGGTTTTTTTTCCCAGTGAGTCAGCTCTTGTTGTATAATAAATCAACTATACTTCAACTTTAAAAATAAAATAAAATCTAGCTCAAAACAGAACTGTTAATGTTAAAAAACTCTTTAAAAAAAGGTTTTTAAAATACAGATTAATGACTGTTTCCCACACTCGTGTGAAGCATTCTTTATTTGAAGAATATATTTCTAAATCTCTCCGCTGTGCATTCCAGAGACATTTGCCCAGATCACAGAACCTTTTGTCTCAAAATACCCAAAGGGACCGCTCACTCTCAAAATGCAGTCAGCACACATTAGTATTTATAAAGCATTCCATTATAGCAGCATCTCTCAAATGAAAAGGTAAAGAACACTATTATCAATATTAAAACCATCTATCTTTTAAAAAGGCTACATCGATTTTCCCCACCACTCTGATTCCATCAATGCCAGTGTCAGCTCCATGAAGTGGCCACTATTATATAACAGCTGATATCGATAATTCCCAAATGAACTTTCCCAATTTTCTATAGTTTCTCAACCCATGTACTATGCAACTCATTTATTAGGACATCAGCTAGAAAAAGGCTTGGAGTGATCAGAAATACCCAAACCAGTCTTCCCATGGAGCTAACATACTGCAAGTGCATTTTAAAATATGAAGCAACTTTGAGGTTCTATTAAGAAGGGCAAACAGGACACCTTCTGGTTCATTTCAGCTAAAATGAGCCTCCCCACCATCAATGTTAGGCTTCCAGGTAGCTCAGTGGTAAAGAATCTGCCTGGCAATGCAGGAGCCACAGGAGATGTCGGTTCGATCTCGGTCAGGAAGATCCCCTGGAGGAGGAAATGGCAACCCACTGCAGTATTCTTGCCTGGAGAATTCCATGGAGAGAGGAGCCTGGCGGGCTACAGTTTATGGGGTCACAAAGAGTTGGACATGACTGAGCGATCATCGATGTTATAAAAACAGCAGCTGCTGTAGCTACTCCATGAGGAGTACATGGGGCATTAGGTGCAACCGACATCATGTACCAAACACTTTAAGTATACTGTCATTTAATCCTCACACCCCTATAGTGGAGGTATGGAGTCCTATCCCAAGGCCACGAGAGTGGAGCCCAGAACCAAGGTCATCTCAGGAACTGAGTCTCTTTGTAACCTCTGCTAAAAGCTCCTCAATCATCATCAGCAAGTTTCCAAATTAGGCAAAAATGCCCATGCCGGTAGTCACCCTATAGTGTCCTAACCAACCACTTAACGCCACCCTTCCAGGAGGAATTTTCTTAATCTGGAGGCTGTAAAAATTGGCTATGCAAGGAGACGCAGGTATGATCCCTGAGTTGGGCAGGTTCCCTGGAGAAGGAAATGGCAACCCACTCCAGAATTCTTGCCTGGAAAATCCCATGGACAGAGGACCCTGGCAGCTACAGTCCCTGAGGTCACAAAGAGTTAGATACCACTAAGCTCGCACACACACACACACACACACATACACACAAAGCATCTGCCTGGCCTGTCAGGAGATCAGCCGGCTACGCTCTCAGTGCCCCTATCATCTTCACTCTTTGTTCTTAATAGACTCACTCCCTTCTGATGCTCTAGGGCTGAAATTCTTTATCCGCCCATGCTTGGACTGCCACGGCAGTAAGTACTATTAGAAGCCTCCGTCACTGATGGGCACACTAAGGCCCAGAGAGTTTAAGTAACTTCCCGGCATCACAAAGCCAACACACAGCAGAGCCAAGACTCAGGTCCAGCGGCCCAACTCCATGTTCCTGACCTTGACTCCACCTTGCCCCCTAGTCTCAGTCGCTTCACCTCCTGCCTCACAGTATCCAGTCCTAAAACAAGCAGCATTGCAAAGGGTCCTTCAGTCAAACTGCAGGTGGCCAGACTATGAAAGAAGCAGAGATCAACAGTGAGATGTCTCTTGGAAACCTCCACAAGCCTTTCAGGGTCACTGCCTCTCCATCCTTCCAAACTCAGCTCACATTTTCCCTCTCCATCAGCCTAAACAGACCTCACCTGCCTTTAAAAGAAAAAAAAAAAAAATCCTCTCTGCTCCCAAGAGGGTACCACTAATAATATTTTCACAAAGATGGATCTTGACTCTCCAAGGAGATAAGTTTTATGAAACTTGGAACCACTACTATTTTCTCTCTTGCCCTATATAAACAGGAAATCATGGATAATCCTTTTTTCTTTCTATTTTTCTGCAACCAGAAACGTAGCCACGTAAATTCAATAAAGCCATTGATTAGCTGTCACCTTCCAAAGACAGCCGTCCAAGGTATTCTTTCATCCATATATATTTACGAAACATTGTCAGGTTTTCCCCAGGAGTGGCTGGGCTTTCATCAAATCATACCATAATCACCAAGAAAATGCTAAATCCAGCACAATCAATAGAACATGTACATGACCAATATCCACTTTCTGCTCTCAAGACTTAATTTAAAATGCAAAAGGAAAAAATACCTTAAAAGTGAAACTAAACATCCAAAAAAAATTTTTAAAGGAAAAGTGATGTCTCATCTCTAAAGAGGATGGCCTTAAGTTGGATAAAAAAGACTGAGGCGGATAAATTTTACTGCTCCCTAAAATGTGTCTCCAGGTATTTTTTGAAATACTGTCATTTAGTAGCAGCTCCTATTCCTGCTTCCTGCCTGCCCTCCTCTTACTCTTATTCTGGTTGGAAGAAAATGTAGAACAAAACATCAGCTGTGAAGGGGTCTGATCTTCAGGTAAAAGCTCCCCTAACATGTGGGCACTCACTCACCCAGACCTCTGCAGGCTTACTCATTATCAAGCAGCCAGACTTCCTCTTTTCCTTGAATAACAGGAATTTGCTGCTGTTGTTGTTTAGTTGCTAAACAGCATTTAGCAACCAAATGTTGCTAAATCTGACTCTTTGCACCCTATGGACTGTAGCCCACCAGACTCCTCTGTCCACGAGATTTCCCAGGCAAGAAGACTAGAGTAGGCTGGCATTTCTCTCTCCAGAGGACCTTCCTGACCCAGGGATCGAACCCATGTCTGCTGTACTGGCAGGCAGATTCTTTACCACGGAGCCACCAGAGAGGCCCTAAGAAGAATTTATAAAGTACTTATTATTCACAAGGCACTCTTCAGGGATTATTATTACTAAGCATCACAGCAGCCCAAGGTAAGTACTTTCATCTCCATTTAAAAATAATGAGCCCAAGCTCTGGAGATGACGAAGTCCTACAAACGTCAGAGTGGCTTCCAGGAAGGCTGAGTAGGTAAGAATTTTGAAAACTTTTCTCTGCTTAATCATTTCAACTACCAGACACTGTAATGTTTCTGGATCTCTAACGGAGAAGATGTTTGGCTGATAAAATCTAACAAGAGATACTAAAGACTTTTTACAAGTTTTAAAATGTTAAACAAATTCAAAGTATTTTTAATATTCTCATGTCCAAGGAGTTTTAATGACATGTGAAATACTTTAATAAAAGACCTGTCATCTCACCATCCAATTAACCATGGGGATATTTTTCCCACATGTGCCTTTAAGAAATTGTAATCGTGCAGAGAGGCACGTTATGAAAAGTGACTCAGCCCCGACTAGACCATTTCCATAAAGTAGCCACTAGTAAGTTTCTGGTGCTTACCTCCAAAACAACAAAAAGTACACACACACACACATTCATATACTGTGGGCTGCTGTGTCCAGTTGTGTCTGACTGTATCCCTTCAGGCTCCTCTGTCCATGGGATTCTCCAGGCAAGAATACTGGAGTGGGTTGCCATTTCTTTCTCCAGGGGATCTTCTTGACCCAGGGAGCAAACCCACACCTCCTGCACTGCAGGCAGATTCTTTACCATGTTGAGCTACCGGGGAAGTTCACTCATATATCTGCANGATTCTCCAGGCAAGAATACTGGAGTGGGTTGCCATTTCTTTCTCCAGGGGATCTTCTTGACCCAGGGAGCAAACCCACACCTCCTGCACTGCAGGCAGATTCTTTACCATGTTGAGCTACCGGGGAAGTTCACTCATATATCTGCACATAGTAACAGGGTAAATATATGTGTATGTAAAAGGGGTTTTGCTCTACGCTGTTTCACACCATGCTTTATCACACAACATTAAAAGCAACAATAAAACCAGTGCTTTATAAGTTCTCACTGAGTTGGCCTGACTCATAGCCATTACCAGAAAAAGAACATTTCAAGGCAAGGTTGTTGGTTTTCCAACTGGCTAGGATGTCATTACACCAGAAAACCACCAAAAGCACACTGACAAGACCTCCAGAACTGGTCAGCAAAATCCGCATTAAAAAAAAACAAAACACTTTAACCAAAGCGCCAACCTATCTTTCCTGACATATATGAACGTCGGTATGGCTTCCTACTGGAGCGAATGCATATGACCTTGCTGAGTGTTCTGTTCAAAAGCACAGGATGCTGTGCACAGGACTCAGTTTGTGCTAGGGAGTCCTCCTTACACCCTCTCCATTCCGACTGCCACCGCATTAACTGCATCAGCTGCTACTGCACCCCACGAGGCCACAGACTCAACGTCCACTAGAGGAGGGTACCTAGGTGGTGTGTCAGAAGCCGGTAGGGGCACAAGCAGAATGTCCAGCACAAGTCACTCCAGTTTCCCCAAGACCACATCAAACAAGACATCAACCTCACTGGCATACTGTCTACCCTGGAAAGATCTATTTGACAAATGCACCTAATGCTTAGAAAGGAACTAATGAGTAACAAAAAAGCATCAATCACTTGCTCAGCAGGAATTTTATCCACATTGTGAAATGTCAACATCTGCATATATTTAAAAGCTCACATCAGTTTATAAACACAACACCAGGAGGCAGTTCTCCTGTGAACATTGAGGAATGATGCAAGGTGTTTAGTGGAAGGGACAACGTGCTTTACTCCACAAATCTATGACAATAATTGCGTGTTTTATGCATCACTCGAGTCAGATAAAGGAGAGAGACCCTTTCAAAATATCCAGTTTTGTGTATTTGTAATCTTTGGGCAAGAAACTGCTCTGAAGGGGTGTATTTATCAAACTATGTCAAATCCATCCTCAGAGGAGGGTCTAGCAGAATTCCAGGACTTCATGGCTGCGCTGAAAGCAGCCTCTGAGGTGAAAGGCTTCCACTCCGCCTTCACCCTGGGATGAGAGGACCAGCTGCTTCCAATTCCGGGATGCAGGGAAATTCCTGGGGTCTTATTCGGAACAGACCTAGTCTTGTGGTTAAACAGCTTCACCGGGAAGCGAGGCAGAGTAGAATGGTTGAAAGCATTAGATGGAATGGAACAGTTGGGGAAAAAGGGAAGATTCCATCCTGGTGGGTGGTCCTGGACTTCTCTGAGTCTCAGCGCTTTCTTCTATTAGACAGGGATGGCCCCTGCCTAAAAGGGGCTCCCCAGGCGGCTCAGCGGCAAAGAATCCACCTGCCAATGCAGGAGACCCAAGAGGTGCGGGTTCCATCCCTGGGTTGGGGAGATCCTCTGGAGTAGGAAATGGCAAACCACTGCAGTATTCAAATGGCAAATCACTTGAGAATCCCATGGACTGAGGAGCCCAGTGAGCTATAGTCTGTAGAGTTGCAAAGAGTTGGACACAGCTGAGCACGCACGCACACACGCTACCTAGGAGGGTCCCTGACAGGATTAGAATAAATAAAATAATGCTGCCACCTAACAGAAACTCAGCAATGGCAGGCTGCTGGTAAATTAAATGAGATACAGCAGCTGAGCCTGTATGTCCTAAAAACTAGGAAAAGCCAAAAACATGTTCCATTCAAGAAAAAAAAAAAACATATATAGCTTTTATTATGTTGAGGTATGTTCCTTCTATTCCTGCTTTCTGGAGAGTTTTTATCATAAATGGATGTTGAATTTTATCAAAGGCCTTCTCTGCATCTATTGAGATAATCATATGGCATTTATTTTTCAATTTGTTAATGTGGTGAATTACATTGATTGATTTGCGAATATTGAAGAATCCTTGCAT
>SJYX01001540.1:79371-134603 GCA_006410675.1 Oreotragus oreotragus
AGTTGCAAAGAGTTGGACACAGCTGAGCACGCACGCACACACGCTACCTAGGAGGGTCCCTGACAGGATTAGAATAAATAAAATAATGCTGCCACCTAACAGAAACTCAGCAATGGCAGGCTGCTGGTAAATTAAATGAGATACAGCAGCTGAGCCTGTATGTCCTAAAAACTAGGAAAAGCCAAAAACATGTTCCATTCAAGAAAAAAAAACCACACTATCAATGAAAAGGCACATATTGGCCAATGAACCCTAAAACTAAGCAATAAATTAGTGACTTAGGATCTTGAGCTTATGGTGATAAAGCCAAACATGACATAAGACTGGAAGCTGGAAAAGAAGTAATTAATAGAGCAACTCAATACAAAGCTGTCTTAATGACCAGGGCTAGGCCTCTTGTGTTTAAACTTTCATATGTGTGTGTCTCACACACAGAGTTCATGACATTTAAAAAACAATTTGCCATGAACCTTTTCAGTTCTGCTATCTCTTCTGGTTCAAATATTAACACAGGAAACTTTCCAGGGAACCTTCTTTTTCATTCTTGGCTAAAGCTAAGTATCTCTGTGCCAGCTCACCTGAGATTAAAGAGAGTGAAAGAAATTTCAGAGAAACTCTACTTGTTTCAACAGGTCTAAAACATGGAAGGCAACTTCTGCAAAAGCTTTTTAACAAGGTCCTGAAACAATATATAAGATATACCCATTTGAATGCAGAGATCCAAAGAATAGTAAGAAGAGATAAGAAAGCCTTCTTCAGTGATCAATGCAAAGAAATCGAGGAAAACAATAGAATGGGAAAGACTAGAGATCTTTTCAAGAAAATTAGAGATACCAAGGGAACATTTCATGCAAAGATGGGCACAATAAAGGACAGAAAAGGTATAGATCTAACAGAAGCAGAAGATATTAAGAAAATGTGGCAAGAATATACAGAAGAACTATACACAAAAGATCTTCATGACCCAGATAATCACGATGGTGTGATCACTCACCTAGAGCCAGACATTCTGGAATGTGAACTCAAGTGGGCCTTAGAAAGCATCACTACAAACAAAGCTAGTGGAGGTGATGGAATTCCAGTTGAGCTGTTTCAAATCCTGAAAGATGATGCTGTGAAAGTGCTGCACTCAATATGCCAGCAAATTTGGAAAACTCAGCAGTGGCCACAGGACTGGAAAAGGTCAGTTTTCATTCCAATCCCAAAGAAAGGCAATGCCAAAGAATGTTCAAGTTACTGCACAGTTGCATTCATCTCACATGCTAGCAAAGTAATGATCAAAATTCTCCAAGCCAGGCTTCAGCAATACGTGAACCGTGAACTCCCTGATGTTCAAGCTGGTTTTAGAAATGGCAGAGGAACCAGAGATCAAATTGCCAACATCCGCTGGATCATGGAAAAAGCAAGAGAGTTCTAGAAAAATATCTACTTCTGCATTATTGACTATGCCAAAGCCTTTAACTGTGTAAATCACAACAAGCTGTGGAAAATTCTTAAAGAGATGGGAATACCAGACCACCTGACCTGCTTCCTCAGAAATCTGTATGCAGGTCAGGAAGCAACAGTTAGAACTGGACACGGAACAACAGACTGGTTCCAAATAGGGAAAGGAGTACATCAAGGCTGTATATTGTCACTCTGCTTATTTAACTTACATGCAGAGTACATCATGAGAAACACTGGGCTGGAAGAAGCACAAGCTGGAATCAAGATTGCCAGGAGAAATATCNGGAAGCAACAGTTAGAACTGGACATGGAACAATAGACTGGTTCCAAATAGGAGAAGGAGTACGTCAAGGCTGTATAGTGTCACCATGCTTATTTAACTTCTATGCAGAGTACATCATGAGAAACACTGGGCTGGAAGAAGCACAAGCTGGAATCAAGATTGCCAGGAGAAATATCAATAACCTCACATATGCAGATGACACCACCCTTATGGCAGAAAGTGAAGAGGAACAAAAGAGCCTCTTGATGAAAGTGAAAGAGGAGAGTGAAAAAGCTGGCTTAAAACTCAGCATTCAGAAAACGAAGATCATGGCATCTGGTCCCATCACTTCATGGGAAACAGATGGAGAAAGAATGGAAATAGTGACAGACTATTTTTTGGGCTCCAAAATCACTGTAGATGCTGACTGCAACCATGAAATTAAAAGACACATACTCCTTGGAAGGAAAGTTATGACCAACCTAGACGGCATATTCAAAAGCAGAGACATTACTTTGCCAACAAAGGTCCGTCTAGTCAAAGCTATGGTTTTTCCAGTGGTCATGTATGGATGTGAGAGTTGGACTGTGAAGAAGGCTGAGCGCCGAAGAATTGATGCTTTTGAACTGTAGTGTTGGAGAAGACTCTCAAGAGTCCCTTGGACTGCAAGGAGATTCAACCAGTCTATTCTGAAGTAGATCAGTCCCGGGTGTTCACTGGAAGGACTGATGCTGAAGCTGAAACTCCAATACTCACTGGCCACCTGATGCAAAGAACTGACTCACTGGAAAGGACCCCGATGCTGGGAAAGTTTGAAGGCCAGCGGAGAAGGGGACGACAGAGGATGAGACGGTTGGATGGCATCACTGACTCAATGGACATGAGTTTGATTAAACTCTGGGAGTTGGTGATGGACAGGGAAGCCTGGTGTCCATGGGGTCACAAAGAGTTAGACAGGACTGAGAGACTGAACTGAACTGAAACAGTGAATCAGGTAGGGAGAAACCCGCATGACAAAAGAGGAGATAAGGGAAGGGGTGGAGGGAATCTGTGGAGGTAAAGAGTCAGAGAAGATGAGGATATTGAATTTCAGGGCCTGATCCTGCAACAGACAAGGAACTGTAGGACAAAGATTAATAGATACACCGTACAGGACATTTTGTTACCAATGAGAGGGTAAACAAGCCTCCAAAATCTCTAGGCCCCAAATTCTCATAAGGGCCATGCAGCAGCAAAAGGGCTGAAACCCTAAAGGCATTTCCAGACTACAAACCTATCCAGCCAAACTAATTTTATATATTTAAATCTAATCTTCCATATTAGACAAGACTATCATAACAATAATGCCGGTTACTGTTCAAGCAATACAATGTTCTTCTCTGACATACTACCTAAGTTTTCAGACTAATTCTCAGCTTCTTTCATAATGCTAAAAATGGTCCACCCTCACATTCAAAACCAGAAAGTATTACACAATCATTGTTTGTTTGTGGTTTCATTTGACTTTGGGAGGCCCGGGGGCTTTGTGTTGTCGTTTGCTTTTGCCCCTTGGCTCTGAACATAGTCACGGGGTCACGGAGACATAAGTTCAATACTTTTGGTTTTTCCTGATCAGTTCATAGGTCTCTCACGAACATTCTCCTTTATTAGTTGATTTAAGTTGGAGTATGGTTGCTTTACAAAGTTGCGTTGGTCTCTGCTATACAACACAGTGAATCAGCCATACGTATACATACATCCCCTTCTTGGACCTCCCTCCTATATCCCCATCCCTCTCATCACAGAGCACTGAGCGGAGCTCCCTGCATCATACAGCAGCTTCCCACTGCTGCTGGTGCTGCTGCTGCTAAGTTGCTTCAGTCGTGTCCGACTCTGTGCGACCCCATAGACGGCAGCCCACCAGGCTCCCCCGTCCCTGGGATTCTCCAGGCAAGGACACTGGAGTGGGTTGCCGCTTCCTTCTCCAATGCATGAAAGTGAAGAGTGAAAGTGCTCAGTCGTGTCTTGACTCTTAGCGACCCCATGGACTGCAGCCCACCAGGCTCCTCCATCCATGGGATTTTCCAGGCAAGAGTACCGGAGTGGGGTGCCATTGCCTTCTCCGCTGCAGCTCAGCTAGCTCCTTGCAAAGTCATATAGTTTTGGCAAGACAGGAACTTCCAAGAGTGCTAGCAGCTGAAACTTGCCTCATTCACCCTTGTCAGTTCCCCAACCCCTGTGCTCCTGCATATCCATGTCTGTTTGTGCAAAGGTCGGGCATCCCCACTGCTGTGTCCTAACCGCCCGCATGCAGGAAACCCCTACTCTGAGCTAGCCTACTCACAGTCAGCACTGCCCACTAAAGTCTGGTGTCATGCACTGTCTATAAAAACTCTGTAACTCCTTTGTTTGGGGCTCAGAGCTGAAAGTGTTAGCTCCTCTGGGCCCGCCAGCGTAATAAACCTGAGTCTCCAACTCTCCAAGCGAGGTGCTTGGTTTCCCGACAGAACCACTTCTGCAACAAATATACAACATGTGTTTTGCTGTTTCTGACTTACTTCACTCTGTATGATAGACTCTAGGCCCCTCCATGTCTCTACAAATGACCCAGTTTTGTTCCTTTTTATGACTGATTTTTAATGAACAAAGTTGAAACAGGCTATCCGAAACTTTCAGTTTCTCAAAAGCATCCATCCATCAATTTCTCAAAACAATCTCTTTTTTCCAAATCTTCCTCCAGGCTGATGTGCCTGCCCATTCCTCCCGCTAAGTGCAGGCAGTCCTGCCTCTGGAGGCCACTCTTCACTGCTTGCCTCCTATATCCCCTACCCTACCCTACCCTACCCTACCCCACCCCACCCGACCCCATGCCTCACCCTCACCTGGTGGTGGCTTCATCACTAAGTTGTGTCCAACCCTTGCAACCCCATGTAGCCCTCCAGGATCCACTGTCCATGGGATTTCCCAGGCAAGAATACTGGAACGGGTTGCCATTTCCTTCCCCAGGGGATCTTCCCAACCCAGGGATTGAACCCAGGTCTCTCTGCATTGCAGGCAGATTATTTACCAACTGAGCCACAAGGGAGGACTAGAGTATTCACCTGTCAAGTTGCCTGACTTCCCCTCTAGGCTCTAAAGAGACAGGGAGCTCTCTGCTCTATTCACATGGAAAATTCTAGTACATAGCAAACATAATACACAGCTTTTGGATAAAAGAACAAATATGTATTCCAGCTAGTTTCTAACACATGTTTTAAACAAGCCTTCCGCTTAACTCTGAGCACCTAGAAAAACCTACATCCTCTATACAAAAAAAAAAAAGGAATCTTGTAACATCTATAGCAGCTACAAAACAGCCTTGGGAAATCTACATAATATATACAAATGACCTATATGTATGTGTATGTATGTGTATATGTATGTATATGTAGGGAGAAGGCAATGGCACCCCACTCCAGTACTCTTGCCTGGAAAATCCCATGGACGGAGGAGCCTGGTAGGTTGCAGTCCATGGGGTCATCTTTGCGACCCCATGGACTGTAGCCCAACAGGCTCTTCTGTCCAAGGGATTTTCCAGGCAAGAGTACTGGAGTGGGTCACCACTTCCTCCTCCAGGGGATCTTCCCATCCCAGGGATTGAACCCACATCTCCTGTGTCTCCTGCATTGACTGGTGGATTCTCTACCACTGCACCACCTGGGAAGCCCCATGTATACGTATATACACGGCCTACCCACATGATACAATTAATTTACAATAAACATGATACACATAAATGATAAATGAGTGTTTCTAACAACACAGGATAACAAATTAAGAGGAAAGATGGTAAGTCATTTAAATAACTTATAACAGTAAGATGGGCTGAAAATCTGTATCACTCACCCAACCCAGCCTGCTTTTCCACACCGAGGGCCTCCTTCCTCCTACTCTAGCCTGAGTAGAGCTCAGGCTATCAAACATGCAAAAGGCCAGAGGGAGTGGAAGATTCATCTCCGCCCTGGAAAGAATGCGTGGAGGTAAACCTTGATCGTCTTCCACATCAAAGGAACTGGAGTGAATTGCTATCCTGCCCAACCACCCAGGAGAAATGCCCACGTTCCTCCCTGAACGTCTTCTCCCCACTCTCCTCGAGAGAGAACATATTTAGCTGTTGATATTACTCCATCCATTGAATTATTCAGTTCTCATACCAGCTGCATTATTCCATCTGCCTACCCAAATATCTTGGAGTCATCCACACATTTCAAAGTCACGACGCCCATTATTCTGTAGAAAACAGTCTTCTCCAGTCCTGTCCTACGCTCCTGGCAGCATCCTAGGGGCCCAAGACACAGATCTCAGCCCTGACAACCCCTCTCACCACCCACATCCACCTGGTCACCTCTGTAATCTCCTAGATCTCTCTCAGATCCTTCCACACCTCTGCTTCCCTATGGCCTTAAACCATGCCCCATACATCACTTCTGAACTTTGACAATTTCTTAACTCCTCTCCTAACAACTCACTGCCAGAATCAGGGCATCTAACTCCGCTCACCCAAGTGTTTTTCTACTAGTCTGCAGGGATCGTGTCTGGCTGGTCACCACTGTATTTCCCTCCAGCGCCTAAATGAATGCTGAGCGCAACTGAAGAGGCAAAAATGACCATATGAATGAATGACCACATGAGAAAGACGGTCAGTACTCGCAGAATTAGATTCCACCGCCTGCCATAAGCTCAAAGTGACAGTGTCTAAACGTCTGTCTCTGAAGCAGAGATAGAAAGCCCTATTAATCTGAGGCTCACACCCAAAGGTAAATCATCATTTCACACACTACCACATGCATTCATAATATAATTACACATTCTTTTCATGCTGCCTGACATGTTGGAGCTATTTCATGATAAAATGTATAGAATCATAAAGAATGATCTTTCTTTCCCAGAAGGAAAAGAAAAACTATGAAAATGCAAAGCACAGGTCTCCTCGACACCTTCCAGGACACACGGACAAGCACACCATCATCTTCAAGTCCTCCGTGGCCTGAGGAGGGGGTCCCCTAACATCCAGATCAAATCCCAGAATTAGCAAGCAAGGACACTTTTCACCATCACCTATTGGGGAAATCCACGGGAGCCCGTCAGCCAGCTGGGGAAAGAGGTGCTCGACGTTAGGTAATCATGTATGTGCAATCACGTCCATTTGCTTACAAAATTTCAGTTTCCACTAAGACTGAAGGGCAACAACATTCTTCCTCTCTCATCAGCTGGTTACCGAGAGAGAAACTTGTTAACCCTGAGTGGTCGGCAAATAGGGCCATGCCAAGAAGCCCCACACCCGCCTTCCAGGCCTCTCCCATAAGACCAACACAAAACAAAGGCAGCATTGGCCTTCCCAGAGAGGGAAGGCGGGCACTGTGACCACACTGCCTGTGGGTGAACCCTGGCAGAACCGGTGTGGGCTGGGACAACACCCCTGTCTTCTCACATTTAAATGGAGCAGTCTTCACGTCCATCTCAACAGAGGAAGGGACCTCAGGAAACAGCTAGAGCTAACAGAAAGGCAGATGAGAAAGAGGCCAAGGGGGAAAAAGTAAACATGGAGGCCCTACTATATGGCATGAGGAACTGTATTCAACTTCCTGTAATAAACCATAATGGGAAAGCATATGATACAGTATCATATGTATAACTGTATCATTTTGCTGTACATCAGAAACTAACAAAACACTGTAAATCAACTATATACTTCAATTTTAAAAAAAGGAAGCTGTGCTGTGCTTAGCAACTCAGTCATGTCTGACTCTGTGAGATCCTATGAACTGTAGCCTGGCGGGCTCCTCTGTCCATGGGGATCCTCCAGGCTAGAATACTGGAGTGGGTTGCCATGCCCTCCTCCAGAGGACCTTTCCAACCCAGGAATCAATCCCAGGTCTCCTGCATTGCAGGCAGATTCTTATCATCTGAGCCACCAGGGAAGCCCCTCCCCCCCCAAAAAAAGAATCCAAATAAATAAATTTAAATAAATTACTGGAGTGATAATAGCTCTCCGGTGGGGGTGGTTGCTGAGTCGCTCAGTCGTGTCCAACTCTTTGCGATCAGGGGTTGCATTGATGATTAAAGGAATTAATATTTCTTATCACAATGCCTGGCATAATCTAAGTGCTCTATCAATATAACCATATTACAATAATAATATATAAACCTTAGTACTAAGCTCACTCCTCTCATTTTCCCAAGGGATTCTATGCGCTACCAGTACTCTTAAACACTAAAAGCCATGGTTTTCAAACTTTATAGCATGCGCCTGAAGCATCTGGAAGGCTTCTTAAAACACACACTGCTGTGCCATACACACAGAGCTTCTGATTCAAGTGGCCTGGGAGAGGGCTTGAGGACATGCGTTTTTAACAAGTTCATTGCAGGTACATGGGTGCGGGTGCTGCTGGTCTGGAAACACTTGTGGAAAAATACCGACTACGGGGCTTCCTTGCATCAGTGGAGGACGGTGTGCGGGTCCAAACTTCCAGGGCTTCCTACGGCCGTCATCCCATACACTCTTCCATCTCAGCATCTCCACCCGTGATTCCAAACTCAGCTCAAGCATCAGGACCTCGGAACTGGCACCAACACCATACTGTCATCAATGAAATAAGCTCCAGGAGACCAGGAGCTCCCCAGCAATCAGAGCCTGGCCTTAGTGCATAGGACACAGAAAACCTTCAATAAATGGCGCCAACACTCAAAGGCATACCTGGAGAACCAACTAAAGCAGAACCAATGGGAGCCTCCTCTCACAACTATTCACTGGAAAGGAAGGGCCCTGAGACCACAATGAGCCCACGATCCCTCCCACACCAACCAGCAGCTTCTCTGCTCAGTGGACCATTAATTCTTTGCCTCCAACCACAACGGATGCTCCCACTTTGAAGGTAAGGGAGCTTCAACTTCTGGTCTCTCACTGGCATAGGCAGCGGCGCCCCCGCCACCCTGCCTCCGCACCAAAAGCTTCAAGCCTCTCATCAGGAGATGCTGAGTGTTCTCAGGGACAAGGTTGCAATCAGGAAGCATTTTTATGTAAGCTTTTCTGGTAAATGGCCCCAAAAGATCTCAGCAGAAACAAGAAAGCAATCATCAGCAAATAGTTTTAATTTTTTTTCCGTTCTAGGTAAGTATTCACTCTCATAGCTAATTCGGTATTATTTTTCTTAATGAGGATCCCCTTACTGTCTACCTTTCAGGTATCACAAAATCTGGAACTGTCCCTTTCACACCCCATGCACACGCTTCTCCTTGGCCCTTGGGCTGTTCTGTGAATTTCTCCAGAACATCATCCATCCTGCCCCTTCCTTACAGCATCTTAACCAAGCCAACCACACTTTTATAAACACCAGCCAGGAAGGACTTCAAATGCTTTTAAGAAGTTCAAGGAGTCTTGTCAATTTCTGTATACAAGGAAGATGGGGTGTGGACGAAATGTGCCAAACACAATCCAGGCAGAATATTTACCTGATCCTCCCAACACAGGCAAAAAGCCTTTCTTCAACAGAAAACACTTTCTTCTATACCTGAAGATAATTTCAACATGAAACCCCTCAATTTTCTTAGGTAATTACCAGCAATTGCAAGGAAGGTTTTAAGAAACCAAGTGCTCTCCATGTCAGAAGATAATATTTAAAATTCTAAGTACTATTTTCATTCTCATCCTAAACAGTATAATAACTTTAATTTGAAAATCACTTGTGCGATTTACATGCACTTAAAGAAATCATCCATTGAGCTGTTATGGATCATTCATGCAAAAGGCTAAATTGGTATTTTAGGATTCTCTCTTAAATAAGCATGTTGGAGTACTCTATACCTCTAGAGAGACATTTAAGGAAAAATAGATATACCTTTAAAGATAAATATTATATATATTCAGCTATGGTTATAGATTTATACATACACACAAAGTCCTTTCTAGGTGGCAACAGTGACCTCTATTTACCTGTAAACTATGGGTAGAAATCAAGATGAAATACATTAAAGCATATGAATAATATGAAAATTAGCTGATACTTCATATGTAATATACACAGGATATATATAAAGTTACTAATTTGCCCAACTTGGCTATATTAGGTCCTTAAAAATATCTTAAGGAAGACACGTAATAAATTTTTTTTTAAAAAATACTGTTCATCTTTTCCCAGATTGGTTTCAGTTTAACAACCCAAAGAGAATGAAAACAATGTTCATTTTATTCACAATGACTTTCCCAGGTAACTTAGTGGCAAAGATGTACACTCCCAAGATGTGTACATCTGAATTCTCATTTCTATTAAATCTGCAGATTCACACTGTCTCACAGTAACTTGGAATAGTGAAAAAGCATGGATTCTGAACTCAGAAATATCCACATTCAACTCCCAGGTCCACCAGTTCCTATGAACAAATTCCTGCATTTTTCCCTGCCTTAGTTTCTCATCTGTTCTGAGCTAGTTAACATCCCCTTGATGAATATTATGCAACATTTTAAGGAAAGTGACTAGCATGGTGCTTGGTATAGAGCTGACTTTTCTTGAGAGTCCCTTGGATGGTAAGGAGATCAAACAGGTCAGTCCTAAAGGAAATCAACTCTGAACATCCATTGGAAGGACTGATGCTGAAGCGCCAATACTTTGGCCATCATATGCGAAGAGCTGACTCATTGGAAAAGACCCTGATGCTGGGAAAGGCTGAGGGCTGGAGGAGAAGGCGGCAGCAGAGGATAAGATGGCTGGATGACATCAAAGACTCAATGAACATGAGTTTTAGCAAACTCCAGGAGATAGTGGAGAACAGAGGAGCCTGGTGTTGCTGTCGGTGGAGTTGCAAAGAATCAGACACAGCTTTGCAACTGAACAACAAAACGAACCTTATTTTAAGTATGGTTTGGAGAATCCTTGCCACTTGGATGTGACCAGGCTAATGATAAATATCCTCTAAAGATTTTCATTTTCCCTATATTTAACAATGCTTATCACCAGAGATCAAACAGGTGCCGCAAAAACAAAAGCACAATGTGCCACTGTCTAAACATCCACCAGTGAGAAAGGACTGCCCCAAAATTCCCTTTTGTATCCACACCTGTGCTGCCAGACAGCACACCTAGAGGCTCCCCGCTTGACAGACGTGCAGCTAACATCAGTTAAATTGAAATGCTGCTGATCCAAGCAAAAAGCGATTGCTAATGTAAATTGTAATCCATAGACCTGTTTGTGATTTGGTGCGTCGGTGAAGCAGGTTTTCTAGAGCCCCTAGGTTCACCGCGAGGCTTTTCGGTAACTCCAAGTGTCCGATGCCAATGAAATTTCTAGAGCAGGCTCCGGGAAGCACCGAGGCACGGGTGAAACCCACACACACCGCGCACAAGTTGCTTCAGACGCTCTAATCCACTTCGTGGGAACTCACCCAGATTTACCAGCCATCAACGCACCATTTGCTTAACAAATGGACAGTGCGCTGGGGAACTAATTGCTGAAGCAATTGCCTCTCGAGTTCGCCACCACTACCGCCGAATTTTTTTTTTTTTTAATGTTACCAGACACTCTGTAACCTATACACAATTATCAGTGGGCTCTCTGCGCAAGGAACACAAGCGAATTCGCCGGGTTTCCACGAAGGGGGCGCATCCAATTCCGCCCAAATGAGGGACTGGACTCTGCAGAAAGGAGTACCCAAAGAGACCAAACATAGGTCCTTCAAAATGCAAAGAGATCCCGGGGCAGGCCCCGGTACGCTCTCCCGCGCCCCGATGCTCGGCGTACCTTTCTGACTCCTGAACCGGCAGCTCCACTGGCTTCCCTTCCCGGCCGCTCAGGATCCCGGGTTTTCTTGGCAGCGGACACCCTGCCCTCCTCGGAAGAGCAAGGAGCAGCCCGGCTGCCCTGCTCGTCCGCGCGGCTTCACCTGTCAGAGGCCGCGTCCCGGGAGCTGCAGAAGGGCCGGCGCGAGCCCCTTACCTGCGCGGGCCCAGGCTTCGGGGCTGCTGCCGGCGCCACTCGCGAGCTCCGTGGGCCGCCTGGACGCGGCGGGGCCGGGGCATCGCCAGGAGCAGCGCGACTTCCTCGGCCCCGCCTCCCGCCGGCCCCGCCTCCCGCCGGCCCCGCCTTCGCGCCCCGCCCCCATTTTTTTTTTTTTAATGTTACCAGACACTCTGTAACCTATACACAATTATCAGTGGGCTCTCTGCGCAAGGAACACAAGCGAATTCGCCGGGTTTCCACGAAGGGGGCGCATCCAATTCCGCCCAAATGAGGGACTGGACTCTGCAGAAAGGAGTACCCAAAGAGACCAAACATAGGTCCTTCAAAATGCAAAGAGATCCCGGGGCAGGCCCCGGTACGCTCTCCCGCGCCCCGATGCTCGGCGTACCTTTCTGACTCCTGAACCGGCAGCTCCACTGGCTTCCCTTCCCGGCCGCTCAGGATCCCGGGTTTTCTTGGCAGCGGACACCCTGCCCTCCTCGGAAGAGCAAGGAGCAGCCCGGCTGCCCTGCTCGTCCGCGCGGCTTCACCTGTCAGAGGCCGCGTCCCGGGAGCTGCAGAAGGGCCGGCGCGAGCCCCTTACCTGCGCGGGCCCAGGCTTCGGGGCTGCTGCCGGCGCCACTCGCGAGCTCCGTGGGCCGCCTGGACGCGGCGGGGCCGGGGCATCGCCAGGAGCAGCGCGACTTCCTCGGCCCCGCCTCCCGCCGGCCCCGCCTCCCGCCGGCCCCGCCTTCGCGCCCCGCCCCCGCCGGCCCCGCCTCCGGAGCTGGGGGCCGGCCGCGCACCGCCCTGGAGCCCCGGTCCTGGCGTCTCCGCTCCGGAGCCGGGCGGAGGAGTTCCGCGGGCTGCGGGGAGGAGGCTCCGCCGCGGCTTCTGGCTCGGTGAAGAGAAAGCGGTTACGTTTATCTCCTTCGTCTGAGTTGATTCACAGGAAAAAGAAGATGTGTCCAAAAAGTCTGGCTAAGGGAGTTGAGATTCCTCGCGTTGTAGTGCAGGGTAAGAACGAAGTGTGGGCCAGTGTGGCTGGCAAGCATCTAATTGCTTAATCGCTTGTCTTCGCTGCTGCGCACGCCGTGTCTCTCCCTAAATGGCTCAGACGGTAAAGAATCCGCCTGCAATGCAGGAGACCTGGATCCCTGGGTTGGGAAGATCCCCCAGAGAAGGGCTTGGCAACCCTCTCCGGTATTCTTGCCTGGAGAATCCCATGGACAGAAGAGCCTGGTGGGCTACAGTCCATAGGGTCGCAGAGAGTCGGACACGACTGAGCGACTCAGCAGCAGCAGCAAAGTTTCAGTGGGAGAGGAGCCGCCTCTGTTTTTACCACGCAGACCCTAAGAGGTGCAGAGGCCGGCTCCCCGTGAAACTCGTGCCACGTGCGCGCGATTGATGGTGGAACTCGGCCAACCAAATACACGGAACTCCGTTTCTCATCTTTAAAGATGAGGTGACATTCTCGAGCTGCTGGAACACTCAAGAGTCTCTTAAAGGTCCCTAAGTGCGATGACTGGCACTAAGGCGTTCAGTAAACATTTGCTTTTGTTCCTTACCCGTGAATTTCTTCTACTTATTCCTTTTTCTTTTCCTCCTGCTATAATCTTGCACTGTATTTACTCTTTATCTCTGCCCTGTCACTTTCTCTTCTTATTAAACCTTCATCTACTGGGCTCCGAGTCTGTGACCGGCAAGGCGTTGGGTGCTTAGCAGATGTTGTGTAAGATTCCTGCCCTCTGGGAGGTCGGGAATTCACAACACACCCCCACCACCCACAGAAAAATAGCTTTGAAATTAGATACAAGAGAGTTAAACAGGCTAAACTGGCTGTCAGACCGACCTGGCATTCAATAGGTTGTTGTGGCTGGTGAGGAGTGTAATTGATGTAATTGGTGGCTTAGAAGAGCTCCACTGAGGCTGAAGTCAGAATGACCTCAAATCCAATCCTGGCTTGGCAACTGGTTGTGTAAGCAGTAACTTCACTTAAAGTCTGAAATTCAACTCTCCCTTTGAAAGAGAGAGAGAGAGAGTGAGAAAGAAAAAAAAAAAAACCTGGAATAAATGTAATAAACTTGCATAGATTCTGAGCAATGATTCATTTATATAAAATACTTAGCACAGTGTTCTAGTCTATGTTTAGCACTTAAGAGAGGTTAGGTGATGATAAGAGTAGGGTAGGAAATGGAGGCTGGGGAGATAAAAAGTTAGAAAACATGAAAACTTAGGAGGAAATATTAGGAGTGCTGCCATCATGGTGAAAAGCACACTTCTCATTAACAGCTACTGGGGATGAGCAAAACTGGTCACCAGTTTCTATGCTAGGCATGAAACACGTGATCATGTTTAATGCTCACAAACCTGAGAGAAAGTTCATAGCATCCCTCAGGGAAGATGAGGAAAGTTGACCTCAGAACCATGACATAACCAGGAATGAAGGAATGAATCAGGCGAGGAGTGGACTCAGAGGAACCTGAGGTAGGGGTCAAACCTGGGCTTTCCCCCACTCTTTTCCATGCAGCTACCCCCACTCCCTGCGAGAGCCCAGCAAACAGGGAAAATGATACAGAAAAGAAAGAGGCACACTGGGTAGGAGAAATAGCAGCCACATCTTTAAAGGAGACTGAGGATACAACCGAGCTAAAATAGTAAATGAACCCACACGAAAAGCTTTTTGCTTCTAAAATGCCTGCCGCAGTGGAGTTCCTGTCCTGTGGTTCCTGTAGCCTAACCACAAATTGAAAATGACTAACAGCATTTTTCAATCATTAAATGCTAACAGAAAGTGAAACATCGAAAGATCATAGAAATCTAAGGTCGTGTCTCTTCTCTCTCACCACAGTACCTACCCTCTTCTGTCCATCTTCCTTGAGTTTTTGGTTTTTAATTGCCCATACATGTCATCTGCCTCTTTCTAATATATTTCACCCAGTGAATAAATACTCCTGTTGTTTTAACCAGTGTAACTTCACTGCATAACCACAAGCAGCACTTAGAACTGCAGTGGGACTCATAAAGTGGCTGATTTCGATACACTGTTGTTACAATGACTTGCTTGATAAAAAAAAATAAAATAAAATAAAAAATAAAAATAAAAAGGGTTTGAACCAAGTCTTACAGGCAGCGTTAACCATGTCGGGCAGTCCCGCGTAGTCCATGGGGTCTCGAAGAGTCGGACAGGACTGAGCAACTTCATTTTCACTTCACTTTCATGCGTTGGAGAAGGAAATGGCAACCCACTCCAGTGTTCTTGCCTGGAGAATCCCAGGGACAAGTGGAGCCTGGTGGGCTGCCGTCTATGGGGTCGCACAGAGTCGGACACGACTGAAGTGACTTAGCAGCAGCAGGAGCAGCAGTTCTTTAAGAAACAATAGAACTCCCTGCATTTTTTTTTTTTTTTTAATTGGAGTATAGTTGCTTCACAACGCTGTGTTAGTTTCTACTGTACAACAAAGTGAATCAGCAAGCATATATATATACTCCCTCTTTTTTGGAATTCCTTCCCATTTAGGTCTCCACAGAACACTGGGTCCAGTTCCCTGAGCTATACAGTAGGTTCTCATTACTTACCTATTTTATGCATAGTAGTGTATATATGTATATCTCACAGTTCTTCCCACCCCCACCCCCACCCCAACCTTTCCCACTTGGCATCCATACATTTGTTCTTTACATCTGTGTCTCTGTCTCTGCTTTGTAAATAAGATCGACTACACCAGCTTTTTTCAAGCCTTGCTTGTTAATTCACAGGAGCAATTGACCTCTGAAGAAACAGCCCTGTGGTCAGTATGGTGATTGAACATATGCTTGGTTGCAAGACAGTCTAATAACTTCACTTTTTAAAACTGAAATGGCAGATGTGTCTTCTGTGGGTCCCATGTGCTGATTTGCTGTCGGAGCTCTCGTGCCCTCAGAAACCCTGTCATGAAGGTACATTAGCAACATGGTGCCTGTTTAAATGAGCCAGAGCAATTTAAACAGGACGAGGTTTGTGGTCACCTAGAACCTCTGCCCAGGATGTTAGAGTCTTCTCTAAAAGAGAGGAAACTATGTCTGTAAATGCAGAGGAGCAAGAACTCCAGCTCTTTGGTAGGAAATCATGGCAAGGCTCCTCATGTCTTCCTGATGGAGCTGGCCAGACGGTCAGATCAGCCAACAAAGGCTGAAGTAGAAAATCAATTGCAATATAATGTCAGGGTTAAGGCAGAATTTAGTCTATGGTCCAGGTGGCCAATGTTTAGTGTGTGCTCTAAGGAGGATGCTTGTGTACCCTGTTGCATGGCATTGAGAAAACGACATTTCTTTTATTGTTATGCAAAGAGGCTTTGTTATTATATTTACTCAGGGATTTTTTTTTTTCTGTCTTGTAATTGTCATGGCAGGTTATAGAAAGCATATTCCCTTTTTATAATGGCAGTTGTGGAAAGATCAAATTTAGTGACTCACCCCAGGCCTGGCTCTGCCAACTAGATGTGTATTTTCCTGCAGGCAGCTAGTAGGGTTTCAGTGTCTTGACAAAGGTGTGGCTCCAACAGAAATGAGTGTTACTTTCTAATTACTCAGAAAGAAGACTTACTATACAGTCTTTCTTTGGAAACCAACTATGGGTCATATTAATAGTAATTCTACATAGCAAATTATTGGGTTGGCCAAGAAGTTCATTTTTCTGGAACATGAAAACCCAAAAGAAATTTTTGGCCAACCCAGTATTTAATCCACTAGTGTCAGTCACTCAGTCATGTCGATCTCTTTGCAACCCCGTGGACTGTAGCCCACCAGACTCCTCTGTCCTTAGAATTCTCCAGGCAAGAATACTGGAGTGGGTTGCCATGCCCTTCTCCTGGGGAATCTTCCTGACCCGGGGGTCAAACCTGGGTTTCCCTCATTGCAGGCAGATTCTTAACCATCTGAGCCACCAGGGAAGCCCTCTCACAGCCACCACAAGCTACTTAGCTGGGAATATTCACAGGCGTTAGCCTCCTCAAAGTTCCACTTTTATGGATGTTATGCTTTCTACAGGTGAGAATTTCTATGACCAGTGTGAACACATGCTAATAGTTGCTTTTGAAATGTTAAATAAATAAATAAAAATGAAATTAAAATGTTAAAATCATTATAGAGACATGAGGGTAAACCTTGAGAACCTTAATCCCAGTTCATCAGATGGCTTAAACAGACCCAAACGTGCTGCTTTCGTGGGAAACTTGGTCTGGCTCAGGGTTTCCTTTATCGCTGACTGGTGATGTGAGTTACATCCATTTAGCTAGGTGCTTCAACACTTCCAGACTGAACCAGAACAGGAGAGTGTTTCACCCTGTACATCGTTGCTGTGGCCCCCTGTGGAATCACTTTTCTAGAATGTGCTCTATTGTGTTTCCATTGGCTGTAGTGAGGAGCATCTTAGGATCAGCCCAGAGAAGCAGCTTCTTGAATTTACACTTGAAATGTTAGCCAGGATCATTGCTTTTAAAATTCCACTGAGCAAGGCAGAATTTGTGTACCATCTCAGGAATGCAAATCTCGGCTTTCCAAAGCAGTTGGTTGGTTTGCATTCTCTGAGTTCCACAAGTAACTCATGTGGATCTGTTTTCCTGCCTAATGTTTTTTGTTCCTTTGTTTGTAAAATCAGAGGATAATTGTTTTACAATATTGTATTGTTTTCCGCCATCCATCAGCATGAATCAGCCACAGGTATGTATATATACCCTCCCCACCCCACCCCTGTAGGTGGTCCAGAGCACTGGGTTGAGCTCCCGGGTCACACAGCAAATTCCCACTTGCTGTCTATTTTACATTTGGACCCTGAGAATGGAAGAAAATAATTACAAATGAAACAACTGACCAAGGACTTACTTCCAAAATATACAAGCAACTCATGCAACTCAATACCAGAAACAAACAACCCCTTCAGAAAAAAATGGGCAGAAGACTTGCACAGACATTTCTCCAAAGAAGACAGACAGATGGCCAACAACACATGAAAAGATGCTCAGCATCGCTCCTTATTAGAGAGCTGCAAATCAGAACTACAGTGAGGTATCACCTCACACCCATCCGAATGCCCATCATTAAAACATCTACAAACAATTTGGAGAGGATGTGGAGAAAAGGGAACCTTCTTGCGCTGTTGGTAGGAATGTAAATTGATACAGCCACTGTGGAGAACAGTAGATGGAGATTCCTTTAAAAACTAGGAGGAGAACAACCATATGACTCAACAGTCCCACCACTGGGAATATACCCTGAGAAAACCACAACTGAAAGAGGCATACCCCCATGTTCGTCACAGCGCTTTTTAGCTAGAACATGGAAGCAACCTAGATGTCCTGTCTAATTTGAGAATGCTCCAGGTGAGCCATCTCTGTCAAATCTTTCAGAAATGCTTTTTCATACATTGTGTAATAGAGTTATATTTTTCTGACTTGCCCTAGGCCTGAAAATAAAGGGATTTTCAAGGTCGGGGTATTAAGATAATGTTTTTCCATGCAATGAGATACATACACACCTATCAAGACACTTATCTGCATAACTAATATCCAGTGAGTGGCTACAACCAGGACCATACGTGAGGATGCTCACAGGGACCAAGGTGGTGAGATCAATGGGTGACCGTGGCCACGTTCAAGGAAATAGAGACTGTCCAAACCTGCCGAGTGCGGGCTAACATAAAGGCATTCAAATTCTACCCTTGTTAACTTCCGTGCTGGCCAGAGCACGCAGGTGGCCAGCTGCCAGGTAGCCATTTGTGTTGCCTGATCCACAGTGTGTCCAAGCTCTCAGATAAACACTGTGGATAGAAGATAAATAAAATATGACAGTTTCTGCCCTCCAGGGGCTCACAGTTGGGTACAGGAGAAAACCATGTAAACAAGCAGGATAAATTTTTAAAGGAGGAGGTTCTAACAGCAGTACCGGCAGGGCCCAGCATCAGGTGCAGGAGATCAAGTAGAAAATACTGAAGAGAATTAGCAGGAACGGTGACTCCTCAGAGCCCCAGGTGCTGAGAAAGGAGATCCTGAGGTGGGAAGCCTAGCTCACAGCACTGGGATGAACCCACACTCAACAAGAGAGTGAAGATCAATTCAGGCAAAGAAACCAGACCTGCTCAGCAATATTTCCTTAATTGTTCACCCAAGCAACCCTAAAATTTAAATATAGGGACATAGAAATAATAACAACACTTTTGGTTAAAGACATTAATAAGTTTTGGACTTCAAGCTTCCAATCTATCTTTGTGACCTGGGACGTATAATTTGATTTCAGTTTTAATTCATGCAGCCTCCAATTACTGGCTGTAGCAATGACCTACAAAGAAAATACAGAATCATTAATGAATGGATTGAAGAGTAGTCAGAAAACTCATGGGACTTTATTAGATGTGTAATAACAATATTTTCAGGCTGGCTCGGTATACAATTATCTGCTTTACTGATATTTTAGGTGCATCTTTAAAATGACTGTTGTTGCCACTTTCTGAAAAATCTGGGTCCAAAATAGAGAATAAAATAGTAAGAAATCTGATCTCAAACTAATTTCTTATTCTCCAGTATACAGAAGTAAAATCTTTTGTATTATTGGAAAATACCTAACTATGTCTACTGAAAAATTATACCTTCTGCAAAGCACTTATTCTTTTGAAAAATAGCTTTGTTAGTTGGAACTTACTATTAGGTTGATTTTAAAATGAGAAATAGGAAGGATAAAGCCCTGTTTAGTTCAACACAAAATATATTTTCGATCATTTAAAATAAAGAGAGCCTATTTTTCTCAGCCTCTTTGCTCAATGTCAGACTTATTTAGTTGTAGCTTTGACTTTTTTTTGCAATGATCTTTGCACCCACCCTCAGAATAGACTGTGACCTGTCTCTCCTGATGGCTTTTGATGAAGAGAGAACCTGCTTGATGAATTTTCAAAACATGATTCTACTTTGAAGTGAAGTGAAGTCGCTCAGTCGTGTCCGACTCTTTGCAACCCCATGGACTGTAGCCTACTAGATGTTAGAGTCTTCTCTAAAAGAGAGGAAACTATGTCTGTAAATGCAGAGGAGCAAGAACTCCAGCTCTTTGGTAGGAAATCATGGCAAGGCTCCTCATGTCTTCCTGATGGAGCTGGCCAGACGGTCAGATCAGCCAACAAAGGCTGAAGTAGAAAATCAATTGCAATATAATGTCAGGGTTAAGGCAGAATTTAGTCTATGGTCCAGGTGGCCAATGTTTAGTGTGTGCTCTAAGGAGGATGCTTGTGTACCCTGTTGCATGGCATTGAGAAAACGACATTTCTTTTATTGTTATGCAAAGAGGCTTTGTTATTATATTTACTCAGGGATTTTTTTTTTTCTGTCTTGTAATTGTCATGGCAGGTTATAGAAAGCATATTCCCTTTTTATAATGGCAGTTGTGGAAAGATCAAATTTAGTGACTCACCCCAGGCCTGGCTCTGCCAACTAGATGTGTATTTTCCTGCAGGCAGCTAGTAGGGTTTCAGTGTCTTGACAAAGGTGTGGCTCCAACAGAAATGAGTGTTACTTTCTAATTACTCAGAAAGAAGACTTACTATACAGTCTTTCTTTGGAAACCAACTATGGGTCATATTAATAGTAATTCTACATAGCAAATTATTGGGTTGGCCAAGAAGTTCATTTTTCTGGAACATGAAAACCCAAAAGAAATTTTTGGCCAACCCAGTATTTAATCCACTAGTGTCAGTCACTCAGTCATGTCGATCTCTTTGCAACCCCGTGGACTGTAGCCCACCAGACTCCTCTGTCCTTAGAATTCTCCAGGCAAGAATACTGGAGTGGGTTGCCATGCCCTTCTCCTGGGGAATCTTCCTGACCCGGGGGTCAAACCTGGGTTTCCCTCATTGCAGGCAGATTCTTAACCATCTGAGCCACCAGGGAAGCCCTCTCACAGCCACCACAAGCTACTTAGCTGGGAATATTCACAGGCGTTAGCCTCCTCAAAGTTCCACTTTTATGGATGTTATGCTTTCTACAGGTGAGAATTTCTATGACCAGTGTGAACACATGCTAATAGTTGCTTTTGAAATGTTAAATAAATAAATAAAAATGAAATTAAAATGTTAAAATCATTATAGAGACATGAGGGTAAACCTTGAGAACCTTAATCCCAGTTCATCAGATGGCTTAAACAGACCCAAACGTGCTGCTTTCGTGGGAAACTTGGTCTGGCTCAGGGTTTCCTTTATCGCTGACTGGTGATGTGAGTTACATCCATTTAGCTAGGTGCTTCAACACTTCCAGACTGAACCAGAACAGGAGAGTGTTTCACCCTGTACATCGTTGCTGTGGCCCCCTGTGGAATCACTTTTCTAGAATGTGCTCTATTGTGTTTCCATTGGCTGTAGTGAGGAGCGTCTTAGGATCAGCCCAGAGAAGCAGCTTCTTGAATTTACACTTGAAATGTTAGCCAGGATCATTGCTTTTAAAATTCCACTGAGCAAGGCAGAATTTGTGTACCATCTCAGGAATGCAAATCTCGGCTTTCCAAAGCAGTTGGTTGGTTTGCATTCTCTGAGTTCCACAAGTAACTCATGTGGATCTGTTTTCCTGCCTAATGTTTTTTGTTCCTTTGTTTGTAAAATCAGAGGATAATTGTTTTACAATATTGTATTGTTTTCCGCCATCCATGAGCATGAATCAGCCACAGGTATGTATATATACCCTCCCCACCCCACCCCTGTAGGTGGTCCAGAGCACTGGGTTGAGCTCCTGGGTCACACAGCAAATTCCCACTTGCTGTCTATTTTACATTTGGACCCTGAGAATGGAAGAAAATAATTACAAATGAAACAACTGACCAAGGACTTACTTCCAAAATATACAAGCAACTCATGCAACTCAATACCAGAAACAAACAACCCCTTCAGAAAAAAATGGGCAGAAGACTTGCACAGACATTTCTCCAAAGAAGACAGACAGATGGCCAACAACACATGAAAAGATGCTCAGCATCGCTCCTTATTAGAGAGCTGCAAATCAGAACTACAGTGAGGTATCACCTCACACCCATCCGAATGCCCATCATTAAAACATCTACAAACAATTTGGAGAGGATGTGGAGAAAAGGGAACCTTCTTGCGCTGTTGGTAGGAATGTAAATTGATACAGCCACTGTGGAGAACAGTAGATGGAGATTCCTTTAAAAACTAGGAGGAGAACAACCATATGACTCAACAGTCCCACCACTGGGAATATACCCTGAGAAAACCACAACTGAAAGAGGCATACCCCCATGTTCGTCACAGCGCTTTTTAGCTAGAACATGGAAGCAACCTAGATGTCCTGTCTAATTTGAGAATGCTCCAGGTGAGCCATCTCTGTCAAATCTTTCAGAAATGCTTTTTCATACATTGTGTAATAGAGTTATATTTTTCTGACTTGCCCTAGGCCTGAAAATAAAGGGATTTTCAAGGTCGGGGTATTAAGATAATGTTTTTCCATGCAATGAGATACATACACACCTATCAAGACACTTATCTGCATAACTAATATCCAGTGAGTGGCTACAACCAGGACCATACGTGAGGATGCTCACAGGGACCAAGGTGGTGAGATCAATGGGTGACCGTGGCCACGTTCAAGGAAATAGAGACTGTCCAAACCTGCCGAGTGCGGGCTAACATAAAGGCATTCAAATTCTACCCTTGTTAACTTCCGTGCTGGCCAGAGCACGCAGGTGGCCAGCTGCCAGGTAGCCATTTGTGTTGCCTGATCCACAGTGTGTCCAAGCTCTCAGATAAACACTGTGGATAGAAGATAAATAAAATATGACAGTTTCTGCCCTCCAGGGGCTCACAGTTGGGTACAGGAGAAAACCATGTAAACAAGCAGGATAAATTTTTAAAGGAGGAGGTTCTAACAGCAGTACCGGCAGGGCCCAGCATCAGGTGCAGGAGATCAAGTAGAAAATACTGAAGAAAATTAGCAGGAACGGTGACTCCTCGGAGCCCCAGGTGCTGAGAAAGGAGATCCTGAGGTGGGAAGCCTAGCTCACAGCACTGGGATGAACCCACACTCAACAAGAGAGTGAAGATCAATTCAGGCAAAGAAACCAGACCTGCTCAGCAATATTTCCTTAATTGTTCACCCAAGCAACCCTAAAATTTAAATATAGGGACATAGAAATAATAACAACACTTTTGGTTAAAGACATTAATAAGTTTTGGACTTCAAGCTTCAGATCTATCTTTGTGACTTGGGACATATAATTTGATTTCAGTTTTAATTCATGCAGCCTCCAATTACTGGCTGTAGCAATGACCTACAAAGAAAATACAGAATCATTAATGAATGGATTGAAGAGTAGTCAGAAAACTCATGGGACTTTATTAGATGTGTAATAACAATATTTTCAGGCTGGCTCGGTATACAATTATCTGCTTTACTGATATTTTAGGTGCATCTTTAAAATGACTGTTGTTGCCACTTTCTGAAAAATCTGGGTCCAAAATAGAGAATAAAATAGTAAGAAATCTGATCTCAAACTAATTTCTTATTCTCCAGTATACAGAAGTAAAATCTTTTGTATTATTGGAAAATACCTAACTATGTCTACTGAAAAATTATACCTTCTGCAAAGCACTTATTCTTTTGAAAAATAGCTTTGTTAGTTGGAACTTACTATTAGGTTGATTTTAAAATGAGAAATAGGAAGGATAAAGCCCTGTTTAGTTCAACACAAAATATATTTTCGATCATTTAAAATAAAGAGAGCCTATTTTTCTCAGCCTATTTGCTCAATGTCAGACTTATTTAGTTGTAGCTTTGACTTTTTTTTGCAATGATCTTTGCACCCACCCTCAGAATAGACTGTGACCTGTCTCTCCTGATGGCTTTTGATGAAGAGAGAACCTGCTTGATGAATTTTCAAAACATGATTCTACTTTGAAGTGAAGTGAAGTCGCTCAGTCGTGTCCGACTCTTTGCAACCCCATGGACTGTAGCCTACTAGGCTCTTCTGTCCATGGGATTTTCCAGGCAATAGTCCTGGAGTGGATTGCCATTTCCTTCTCCAGGGGATCTTCCTCTTATTTGAAAATCCCAGCTTTATATTTCAAACTGAACATGCTTCATCCTGCACATT
Source organism: Oreotragus oreotragus (assembly GCA_006410675.1). Taxonomy (NCBI): domain Eukaryota; kingdom Metazoa; phylum Chordata; class Mammalia; order Artiodactyla; family Bovidae; genus Oreotragus; species Oreotragus oreotragus. The sequence continues at coordinate 103,144 of SJYX01001540.1, forward strand.
CATTGGTAAGATATGCTCAGGAATTCCATAAAACTAAGATGGGAATTCAAGTTATATGCTGGTACAGGAGATTAAAACATTCCATGTTTCTGTTACCTTTTGTGTCAATTTTGCCTCATTTCTGACACTTTCTTCCCCAGCAATGTAATCACTTCTCTGGAGAACAAAGAAAATCCCAACACGACACCACGTCAGTGGAATAAACTGTATTTGAGTGTATTACATGAAATTTAATTTTGTTAAATTGAAGACTTTTGTTCACCTGAGTTTTGTTAATCAACTGTTTCTCTAAATTGTAGAGTCAGAGGGAGTAGGCTTAGAGGGCCAGCATTTAAAATGCTTGTTGGGGACGTTGCCGTGTTACCTGCACGTGTTTTTCATAGCTCTGACGTGCTCATCTTAGCAAGGTGTGCTGGGGGTGACTTGTGGCCCCAATGAGCTGGAAGCTTCCATGGTCATTCAGTGATGAAACATGGCAGGAGAGTAAGGGTCAGAATTAGCACCGTAGAAAGTGCGAATGGATGTCTAAAGGGCGGAAATTAAAAATGAAAAAGCAAGTGATCGATGATCACTGTTGATTTTAAAGCAAGCTGGAATTTAAATTGGCAAGGAAAAACTGCTGTAAACCGTGGACAAGAAAATCAGAAAGTGTGAGGCTTGATAGACAGTGAATCAAATGGGCCCAATATGATCAAAGTTCATAACACTTGTAGCTGTAAGTCAGACAAGAAAATAGATTTTTCTTCTTTGTGATCACACCTCTCTCTAGGTGTAGCTGTCACTGCTGCTTTTTGAAATACAGAGATGCTCTGCTTCATGAAGAGATTAGTAGGTTACCATTCTGCCTTTTTTGACTTCTCTAAGAATAAGAAAATTCATTATTAGCTCATCCCTGTCCATTCAACTCAAGTACATGCATATGCTCCATGTTTATAAAGAGTGTAATGGTAAAAAGAGTTCTTTTGTGTTAATGTGATATCTTTATCACATGAGCCCAAGACTGAAGTTACAATTATCTGTAAAAAAAAAAAAGCATCTTTTTTTTTTTTTTACTTTATTTTACTTTACAGTACTGTATTGGATTTGGCATACAATGACATGAATCCGCCACAGGTGTACATGATCTCCCAAACATGAACCCCCCTCCCACCTCCCATCCTACAGCATCCCTCCAGATCATCCCCATGCACCAGCCCCAAGCATCCTGCATCCTACATCCAACATAGACTGGCGATTCGTTTCTTACATGATAGTATACATATTTCAATGCTATTCTCCCAAATCATCCCACCCTCTTCCTCTCCCTCTCCCTCAGAGTCCAAAAGTCTGCTCTACACATCTGTGTCTCTTTTGCTGTCTTGCATACAGGGTCCTCATTACCATCTTTCTAAATTCCATATATATGTGTTAGTATACTGTATTGGTGTTTTTCTTTCTGGCTTACTTCACTCTGTATAATTGGTTCCAGTTTCATCCATCTTATTAGAACTGATTCAAATGTATTCTTTTTAATGGCTGAGTAATACTCCATTGTGTATATACTGTCTCTTATACACATCTAGATGTGTATAAGAGACAGATCTTTAGTTGCAACATGTAAACTCTTAGTTGTCNTTACCATCTTTCTAAATTCCATATATATGTGTTAGTATACTGTATTGGTGTTTTTCTTTCTGGCTTACTTCACTCTGTATAATTGGTTCCAGTTTCATCCATCTTATTAGAACTGATTCAAATGTATTCTTTTTAATGGCTGAGTAATACTCCATTGTGTATATGTACCACAGCTTTCTTATCCATTCATCCGCTGATGGACATCTAGGTTGTTTCCATGTCCTGGCTATTATAAACAGTGCTGCAATGAACATTGGGGTACATGTGTCTCTTTCTGTTCTGGTTTCCTCGGTGGGTATGCCCAGCAGTGGGATTGCTGGGTCATAAGGCAGTTCTATTTGCAGTTTCTTAAGGAATCTCCACACTGTTCTCCATAGTGGCTGTACTAGTTTGCATTCCCACCAACAGTGTCTGACACTGCTGATTTTCCATTCTGGAAAATCTTTTCCTTCTCTGGCTTTCTCTAGTAGGGTTATGATGAGTCTTGTCAAGCGATGTCTAGAAAGCACTTAAAAACCACTCACAGAAACTCACTCAATAAATAGTAACTGAAATTATCATTATTCTGGACCACTGTGCTTTCTAGTTTTTATGTTGCCTGTTTCTTTTTTGTTGATTCTATTTATTCTTTTTTCAAAAAATATTTATTTTTTAATTGAAGGATAATTGCTTTACAGAATTTTGTTGTTTTCTGCCAAACATCAACATGAATCAATCATAGGCATGCGTATGTCTCCTCCCTCTTGAAGCTCCCTCTCTTCTGCCTCCCCATCCCACCTCTCTAGGTTGTTACAGAGCCCCTGTTTGTGTTCCCTGTGTCCTACATCAAATTCCCATTGGCTATCTGTTTTCCATATGGTAATGTAAATTTCCATGATTCTATTTATTCTTTCTGCTCTTTAAATAGAGACATCTCCCTTTGCTTCTGTCCTTAGCCATCTTCCCTCTTAAAAGGCACACAGAGGGAACTTACTATTAAGTTTAAGCTTCAGAGCCTCCCATTAGCGTGGGTCACTTCCAAGGTATTTTTGGTTTTGTTTTTTAAGCATTTCTTTAAAAAAAAATTAATTTAATTTTATCTTATTTTTGGTTGTACCGGCTCTTCACTGCTTCGAGCAGGCTTTCTCAGGCTGTGGTGCACGGCCTTCTCGTTGCGGGCTCTTCTCTTGTTGTGGAGCGTGGGCTCTCGAGCACAGCCTCAGTATTTGTGGCACATGGGTTTAGTTGCTCCACGGCATGTGGGATCTTCCCAGCCCAGGGATCGAGCCCACGTCCCCTGCATGAGCAGGTGGATTCTGTACCCCTGGACCACTGGAGAAGCCCTGTGTAGGACCTTTACCATAAGTGTTTTTCGGGTTTTCGGTTGCGTTATTTAACTACTGTTGGTTGAGACTACTCCTCTGTCTACCCAACTTTGTCCTTCCTCACACTTCTCCTGTCAGCTGGCGACGGAGTAGCTGTGGACATTTTGACTTGAATGAAAAAGACAGGTGGTGTAAAATGTTGGCAAGGATATGGAGAAACCGAATTTTCATACACTGTTGACGGGAGTGTATAATGCTGCAGTTACTATGAAAAACAGCTTTGGAGATCCTCGAAAAGTTAAACGTAGAATTACCATATGCCCCTAAAATTCCACACCTTGGTGTATACCCAAGGGAAACGTGAAAGAAAGTCCACGCAAAAATCTGTGCACAAATGTTTATGGCAGCATGACTCACAACAGTCAGAGAGTGGCCCACCGACTGACGAATGACTAATCAAAATGTGGTTTGTCCATAGAGCGAGTATTATTTGGCGATAAAAAGGAACGAGGTATTGATACACACCACAGCATGGATGGACTTTGAAGGCATTATGGTAGGCCCAAGAGACCCCAAATTGTATGGTCCCACTTTAATGAAATTTCCAGAGCAGGCAAATCTGAAGAGAGGTTTAGTAGACCAGTGGTTACCAGGGGCTGAGGTGGGGAGTGACAGCTCAAGGTATGGAGTTTCTTTTAGGAAGTTGGAAGTGTTCTCAACTTGGTCATGTGTGCACAACTCTGTAAACATTTCAAACCCCAGGATTTTATTCTTTAAATGGGTGAAGTGTGTAGTATTTGAATTGTATCAATTAAAGCTGTTTGAAAAATGTAGGAAAAATAGTTTATCCATAGCCTTCTAAATAAAGTTCAAACTCCAAGGCTTGGCTTTCGAAGTCTTTTATTTATATGGTACATTTTTCTTCATCTATACATTGGTAAACCTTACATATTATTCAAATGTCATCCTTCGTCAAATTGGACGTGACTTCTTCTAGATAGATATTCCATTCACCCCTCTCCTGCAGCCCTCAGCATAGTCTGCCTCATGTTGTATTTATTTCTGTATTTGTCTTATTATCTACATCTCATGGAGCGCTCTTTAAGACCGGAGAGTGTGCCTGTTCATGTTAGTGACTGGCCCCTAGTCATGTCTGGCTGGTACGTAATAAATGTTTACCACTTGATAGAATGAATAGATTATGGAATTATTAGAAGTGACCCTGGATATGACACTCTCTTTACCTACCTCTTTCACAAGGGTCTTTCAAGAACAATGAGAGATCAAGCATGTGAAGACATTTTTGGAAACTCTTAAAACTCTAACTGTACAGGGTATTATTATTATCTGTAACCCTGGTAACTATTCAGATTAGTGTCAATTAACTTTTGGCGGCACTCTGAAGCTGCTTTATCGTCTGTGTTAGTTTGTCAGATGAGGTAATGCACTCTTTCTGGGTACAGTTGTCACTGGAGAGACTGGCAGCATTTCATAGTTGTAAACAAAACTGTCTCGTGTGCGCGATCATGACAAAGAGGGAATAGGATGCCAGCAGCTCTGTGAAAACACTTCAGTCCATTTCAGCAAGAAGGAATTGTGATCTGGTAAGTAAATTAGTGTTCTCTGTCCTCAGCTCTTGCTAATGAGGGGGCCCCAGAGACTTCTGGCCCTGGGGGATAAGCCCCTGAGATCCATTCAGGTTTGGTTGAAAGCACCTTTTCTTTAGGGATCTTTATTTTAAAAACAGATTTCTTTAAGCAAATATATTTATCAGTTTAGAAATATTTCAAATATACAGAAATGCGCAGGGAGTGATGCAACAAACCAACCTACTGCTCATGTTTAACAAATGCTAGCTTTTTGCCATATTGGCTTTGGATTTTTTTTCTTTTTGATGAAAGACATTTTGAAGACAGCTCATTGAATCTTTTCTTCCCCTCCCCAATCCCACTTTCCTTCTCCCTCTTCAGAAGTAATTAGTATCTTCTCCCAGGGATCTTTAACTGGTTAATCTTTCAGCTCAACTTTGATGTGAATTGTTAACGTTTTGAGGCCAAAACTGTTATCTGCAATATTCAAAGTCCACCTTTGAGCCCATTGAATGAAAGTTTTTCCTGAATCAGTTTAAATCAGCCCCTGGGTAAGGGGAGGACACTCTATAACTGTGACTCTTATCACCACATTCCTAGAATTCTGGGAAGAGTAAAGAAAAGGCAGTGTGGTCTTGTCTTTGAAATGTGGAAGTTAGGTGACAGCTGGGGCATTTTGGATATGGCAGGTATGGTGCATTTAACAGACTATCAAAATGCAGAGCAGTCTGATTTAGTAGTTGTTTTGGAGAAAATGGCAAGGCGTTAGGTCCTGGAGAGAGGTAAATAAAATAACCTAGATGGGGATGGATACCTTTTTATGCCTGCCTCATTCAAAAATAAGCTTGAGACCTTGAGATGTCTTTTTTTTTTCAATGTGGATTTATCTATTTGTTTTTGGCTGTGCTGGGTCTTCGATGCTGTGTGGGCTTTTCTCTAGTTGTGGCTGGCGGGGGCTACTCTCTAGGTGTGGTGTGCAGGCTTCTCGTTGCAGAGCACAGGCTCTGGAGTACCGCAGGCTTGCGTAGTTGCAGCACGTGAGCTCAGCAGTTGCGGCTCCTGGGCTCCAGAGCACAAGCTTAATAGCTGTGATATACAGGCTTAGTTGGCCTTCCCAGATGGCGGTAGTGGTAAAGAACCCACCTACCCTGAGATGTGGGTTCAATCCCTGAGTCAGGAAGATCCCCTGGTGGCGGGCATGGCTGTGCTATGCTGCTTAGTCGCTCAGTTGTGTGCGACCCCACGGACTGTAGTTGGAATTCTCCTGGCAAGATACTGGAGTGGGTTGCCATGCCCTCCTCCAGGAGATCTTCCCAACTCGGGGATCAAACCAGGTCTTCGCATTGTAGGTGGATTCTTTACTGCCTGAGCCACCAGGGAAGCCCATTAATACTGGAGTGGTTTGCCTATCCCTTCTCCAGGGGATCTTCCCAACCCAGGAATCGAACCGGGGTCTCCTGCATTGCAGGCAGATTCTTTACCACTGAGTCACCAGGGGAGCCCTTGAGATGTCCTTTTAAACTACATGCAATCGAACAAAAATAGGGATGAGGTGGGGAAGTGGAGATGAAGGGAAAATGAGGGTGGGAATAAGTTCAACCCTAAGGCAAGATCAGCACATGGGTTAATTTTTCTCTAGAAGTGATCCACACACCTGGTCACAAGCTTCGCCATAGACAGTGAAGGCAGGTAAAGTGATCAGTAACCCAATTTGGGGCCGTGAAGATAAAGGCAATCCAGTGGCCCAAAGAAGAATATCTGTTTGTAGCACAGATGCCTGAGAGCCATTTCCTTAAGGGTGTGGTGCTCGCTCTTGATGGAGTGGTTAAAACATTGTAGAAAAGTACAGCAGTGCTCTGGAATGGTGTATACCACGCATGGGGCGCACAGCTGAGGGTCAGAGTGCATCAGAAATGCCTGGAACCAAGGGTTGTCCGTGCTGATAATGCTGCCAGTGGCATTGAGATGGTTCATTTCATATGTCAACTTGTTGAGCCACGGGCGCCCGGATATTTGGTCAAACATTATCCTGTTGTGTCTATGAGGGTGGTTTTGGGTGAGATTAGTATTTGTATCCATAGACCTAGTAAAGCGGGTCCATAGACCCAGTGTAGGCGGGCCTTGTTCAATCAATTGAAAGCCTGAACAGAACAAAGAGGCTGACCATCCTGTGAGGGTCTTTGCTCAACTGTCTTTGCTCTCAGACCTCTTTTTTTTTTTTTTTCTTTTCTGCCTTCAGACTGGAAGTGAAACATTGGATCTGCCTGGATCCACCAACCTTCAGACCAGCTTCTCCCTATATGGGAGTTGTTCTCACTGCCTGCTTTTTCCTTTTTGATTGTCCATGTCTCATGCTCCTAACTTCAGCTCAGGAGGAGTGGAACTCTGCGCAGGGACAGAGAACCCCAGCACGGTGGCTGGAGCCCCTCATGTACAGTCTGTGCTCCATGAAGCTGCTGCTGATACCTGAGCTGCTCATCCTTTTGTCATTTCCCGAACAGACTGAAAACCATTTCAGGGGAGTTAGCCTTACCTGCTCCATCTGCATTACCCCTGGTAGGATCAGCCAGGCTGGGCTGGGCTAAGGTTATAAGTGTGGCAGATTGAGGGTGTCCTGGGATGGTGGGTTGGGCTCGGTGGGTGGGTGAGTGGGAAACAACTGATTCAAGCTGTGAGGAGCCCAGCCTCTGTACGCCCAGGTCTGCCTCCAGTGTGGAGATGGCCGTCTGCAGATATAACGGGTGCTGAGATGGGAGAACCCGACTGATTAACCACTTCCTGGCTTATCCCTTCTGCATCCTTCCTTCCCACCAGGTAAATATTGCTTCGACACCAGGTTCTGATTAAAACTACAGGATGAAACTGGTACCAAGGATACAACTGATGGTCTGTGTCAGCTTGTTAGAGTTAAAAAATATATTTTAATTTGTTTAGCTCTCTGGGGAAATTATCTGAGGCTGCATGTGATAATCAACTTTCACATGAGCTTTCAAAACCTTGAAATTATTCGAGCCACAAAATGAGATTTTTTTTTAATCTACATGAATACAGGAGTCTTTTGCCCCTATCCCACTTTTTTTTTGAGTGGGGGAGGAGGGGAGATTAAAAATTTCTAATTCATTCCTCTCCTTTTCCCCTAGGACACTATCGTTAGCAGTTGTAAGAAAATGAGCACAGTATGGCATTGTCACATATATTTTCCCTTTTAATTTTAAACTCTACACCAACTCTTCAAGTTGTAGCAGGTATGGCTCCCCCTTTTATAGAAGAAAGTGGTCTCTGAGCACTTATGAGATTTGCCCAAGTTCTTAAGACTGATGGGTTGCAGCATCCATACTAGAACCCAGTTCTTCTGGCAACAATCCTGATGCCCTTTCACCCCACCAGGCTGTCTCAGATAGTAACAGTGATAAAGTATTTATAGAAGAATGGAGTATGGGATTAAGATGGGTTTATATTGTACTCCACCTGCATTAGGCAGGATAAGCTAAGCTGTGGTAAGGCAAAATTCCAGTGGTTTAACTTGTTTATACAAGGTCCCCTGTGGGTCCAGGTGACTCTCTAGGACAGTTGCCCTCCACTTCTCCAAATTGCTTTAATCTCATGACTCCCATGTCACCCTGAAGCTTCAGGGGTGCAACCGAGGCAGAAAAAGGGGGATGGAAGAATTGCAAGTTGACTTTTAGATACTTCAGCCCCAAAGTAACACAATTTAATGCCAGTTGCATGACCCTGCTCAACTGCACAGAGGTTGGGAAACTTTGTCTTCTGCGTGTCCTGGGAGACGAGGAAAGCCACCAATACTGGTGACCACCAGCAGTAACTGCCACTCCATCCACAGGCCAAAAGGCCTGTCCTGTAGAGCAGGACCTCTTTGGACAAACACCCATGTCACAGATCATGAGGAAAGTGTTCATAGTACTGGAAATTACTTTGAAGGGACATCCAAGTGTTTGACAGCTATTTAGCAGATATAAACCATGTGACCTCTCCTAAGCATCTGTGATATGGTTCAAGGATGGTGATTTCTGTTTTATAAACACCATTTTCCTAATGAATCCTTCAGTGATTCTCCCCTCCCCTCCCCCGACCCTTGTCTTGAGGAAACAGTTAAAACTCCTAACACAACTAAGTCCCATCCTGATTTGGGCCCTGACACCTTCTCCAGTCTCATTTTTCACTGCTTCTCATACCATACCCCAGTGGCTCAGTGGTCAAAAATTTGCCTGGGATGCAGGAGACATGGGAGACTCAGTTTCGATCCCTGGGTCGAGAAGATACTTTGGAGTAGGAAATGACAACCCACTCCAGTATTCTTGCCAAGAAAATATCAAGGACAGTGGAGTCTGATAGGCTACAGTCCATAGGGTCGCAAAGAGTCAGACACGACTGAGCTCCTGCCCTCACACACTCGTACCAGATCCAGGATTATGGAACCCCCTTCAGCTCTGCCCAGTGAGCTTCCTCTCTTTTCCTCCTGGTCTGGACACAAGCTGTTCCCACTGCCTAGCAGTACTTCCTCCCAGCCCCTCCTGCTCTTAGTCACGTTTTCAGGCCAGTCCTCTCCTGCCTGGGTTAAGCCCCTTCCTATGTGCCCTGTCAGCCCCTCTGTTCAGCCAGGGGACCTTTGTAATGTAGTATCCTACTCACTTATCCAAGTCCTCAACTAGATAGCAAACCCCTTGGGGCCGGACAGTGGGACAGATGGCAGCACTTGCCCTTTAGAGTTTATCCTCAGCACTGAGCTCAGCTATTGCACGGAAGCAATTGACTGTGTATTTGTTAAATAAACAAATGAATGGGCATGTGAGTGAATGAATGAGACTTCACTAAAGTCTCTGGATTTCATGCTCTTCTCCATTGGCTGTATGGTAAGCTGCAGTCAAGATGGTCACTTTTGAGCTCTGATCACTCTTTTGCCTACTCTTGGGTATGGTAGCTTTGGTTTGCCTTATATTCTACCATTCTTTCTTAAAAGTGGTGGTGGTTGTTCAGTTGCTAAGTCATGTCTGACTCTTTGTGACCCCATGGACTGTAACACACCAGGCTTGACTGTCCTTCACCATCTCCCTGAGTTTGCTCAAACTCACGTCCACTGAGTCAGTGATGCCATCCAACCATCTCATCCTCTGTCCTCCCCCTATCCTCCTGCCTTCAATTTTCCCAACATCAGGATCTTTTCCAATGAGTTGGCTCTTTGCATCAGGTGGCCAAAATATTGGAGCTTCAGCTTCAGCGTCAGTCTTTCCAATGAATGTTCAGGGTTGATTTAAAAGTGGTAGAAATATCTTATATTTCTAATATTAAATAGTCTTCTATTTTCCCTACAAGGTTTAAATTTGTGGAATAATACATGAGTATTGGTAAAGTGTCATCAAGTATCTGAATTACTTGACTATAATTCCCATTAGAGTTATTGTTTAAAGGGCAGTTGTTGTATGAGGATACTTATAATGCGGTCCCTAGAGTAGTCAGGTCCATATGACGGAAAGCAGAATGGTGATGGCCAGGGGTTGGGAGGAGGAGGAGAGTGAGTGCGTTATTATTTAATGGGTATGGAGTTTCATTTTGGATGATGAAAACATTTTCGATATGGATGGGGTGTCAGTTGCACAACAATGTGAATGTACTTAATCCCCTGAACTATACACTTAAAAAGAGTTGAAATGGTAAATTTTTAACGATCACAATAAAAACTTGATTCCTGTTATAATGTATATCACTGATTCCAAAAGTTCATATAGAATACCAATCTATGGTAAATGAGTACTCTAAACATGACTACAGACTGCAATATAATGTCACCTGATGAGGCCGCAGCCCGTTGCGTGTTACCAGCCTAGTGTGTGATTGCGCTGCAAGAAAGTTTGCTGAAGCTGAGTACGTTGTGGTTCCCCGGCTGCTTCTTAACTTAGGAAAATTATTCCCGAGACGAGATTCATTTTGATTCAGTAGAAACATTCTCCACCTTTTCTCCCAAGATGAAAACCCAGCTTGGTGGTTTCCAATTTTTTTTTTTTTAAACCATGATTAATCTCTTTTTTTTTCTCTAATAGAATTTGCTTTAAAAAAGTTTTGAACTATTTCCTACCCCTGCATTTACTAAGGAACAATTCGTTTGTCTCCACTCATCCCCTTAAAAATATCTAGACACATATAACCCCACCCAGCAGTGTTTGTATTGGCCAGCATGGCCAATTTCCTGACCTTGATTTGATATAATTGCTGCATTTGATATAAAATGCTTAAGTATGAATAAAAGTGTGATTTCCGTGGGGCTTTGGACAGACACGTACTAGCTCAAGGACCCCTATTGTCATGGTCAAGCAAACCAGGTAATCTGCCTTTCACGTGCTTCCAGCACGTTTTTTTTAAGATAGTTCAGTCATGGTGGAGGGGCTCCTGGGGGCCGGGTGATGGATGCCCCCAGTCAGGAGTGCATATTGGATCTGTTACGCGGAGGTGATGTATGGTTTCAGCAGTTCGGGGTAATTTGGAGTTGCTGTACTCCCAGACTGGGATTTTGCTGCCATATTTGTTTTGTGCTCTCCTGGGTTCAACGAGAGGAAAATAAATCTAGAAACCTGCTTTAAAGAGGGCATACTGTATCCAGTTTTATATAACGAAAAGATCTTAAATGCTAAGCTTAATTTTCTTGTCTGTAGAAGGAAGAAATTGAACTAAGATCCCTTCCAGCTCTAGAAATTCTAAAATTCTACCTAACCCATAGCAACACTAAGGGGGCCTAACAGCCCTATCATTTTCCTTGTCTGGCAGGCCAGGGGGCTCATTGTCTGTGGGTTTTCAGGGGTTGTTGCTCTCCCTCAGGGTTGATTGATCTGTTTATGCTAAGCTTGAGGCTGGAGCTAGAAGGGAGGTCGTTTGTTTTGGGCACTGCGGAGAAAAACAGCCTAATCACCTAAACATCACCTTGGGGAAGAAGTAACTCCAAAAGGAAGGGACTGGGCCTGTGCTTGGANGGTTGATTGATCTGTTTATGCTAAGCTTGAGGCTGGAGCTAGAAGGGAGGTCGTTTGTTTTGGGCACTGCGGAGAAAAACAGCCTAATCACCTAAACATCACCTTGGGGAAGAAGTAACTCCAAAAGGAAGGGACTGGGCCTGTGCTTGGATTTTGAGTGAGGAAGGTGAAGGGGTGGTGGTAAGGGTTCTTGGAGCCCACGGGGCTGTGATGATGACCAACAGGAAGGGGTTTGGTTTCCTTAAACGCCCAGGGGTGGGATCCTCTCTGCACGTCTCTGGGCCCCTCCCCGGAGCTCCCCCAGACCATGGTGCTGGGCAAGGGACTGCCCAGGGAAGGTGTGCTGGGAGGGCACAGGGCTCAAACACTGAGAACATCAGCCTTTCTTGCCAGAAAGGCTGGGAATTTTTCAGATGAATAGAAAAAAAGTAAAACGGGAAAGCTTTGCTAAAGTAGAATGGCCACAAGATTTTATCTTTCTGTCTTCAATGACCTTGAACAGTATGGGGATAGTGGGGATTTAGTATGTCTGAGCAAGTTAGTGTCTCTAACATAAAACTTCCACTCCACCTGATTTCTGGGTTAGATCCTCGCCAGGCCTCTCTCAGAGATAGACTGATTGAGAAGTACTTGTTCGGCCACTAAGTCATGTCCGACTCTTTGCGACCCCATGGACGGCAGCACGCCAGGCTTTCCTTCCTTCACCATCTCCCAGAGTTTGCTCAGACTCATGTCCATTGAGTCGATGATACCATCCAACCATCTCATCCTCTGTCATCCCCTTCTCCTCCTGCCTTCAGTCTTCCGCAGCCTCAGCGTCTTTTCTAAATCTGTTGTTTTCCTTCTTCGTTTATATTGCCTCTGTCCCAAGGGCTGAGAATTCTGAGACAAGAATGAGGAGACCCTCAAACATATTAAGATTTAACTCTGGGTCAGATCAGCAAATATTTATTAGGTACACGCAAAAGACAAGACAAATCAATTAGCCAATATCAGCACTTGTCACTGATCAGGCAAAAAAGGCAAGACAGTGAATGGCTGGCAAATACAGGTGTGAATTCCACTTAGTTTCAGCAAGATGAAGGGAGAGGAAGCTTCTGGAAGGAGAGAATTCTGTGAGCACCAGTCTGAGTATCTCTCTGGGGGCTTGACTACCCCCATTGTTTCTCCAAGGGGCCCTCTTTACCCCGGGGCCGGCGGCGGCGGCGGGGGGGATGTAGTCTGACAGGTGGGCTTGCCTGATTGCTGAGCTGTAGGTAACAGAACAGTGCTGGAATTGCCCCAGAGCTGAGCAGTGTCACTTCTGGTTGCTGACCTTTCCCAGCAGAGACTTTGCTGTGACTGGCTAAGATCACAGGGCTAAGGCAGAAAGCAGCAAACATGAGTTTGGGGGACTGGTATACACATTCCATCTCCAGGGAGAAAGGCGGTTCTGAAAACTCCATCAGCTCTGTGTAACTTATTTCTTCTGCCTGCTGGTAAATCTCATCCCTGAGATTTAGCATGGCCAGCTTAGGTCAACATAGGCAAGTTAATAAAGCAAGGTGAAGAGAGAAAGTTTGTCAAGAAGAAGGACAGCTTTTACTATTTGAAACCAGTTCTCCCCAAATCAAACCAAACAAAACCAAAAAACCCCAAACAAAACTATTCCATTTTATTCCTAGAAAAGAAGAACACTTGTCTAAATAGGAAGAACATGGGGATATGTGGACCATGATTCTTCTGGAGATTTATAGCAACTTTTATATATCTTTATCCTCTGGTTTAAGAAGCATCTTTAGCCTCAAGGAAGAACCTAACGTTCCTGAAGTATATACACTGGAAGAAGAAGCTGGGGGATTTGGGCAGTGGTGAAGAGAGAGGGAGGAACACAAAACTGGGTGTGCAGTAGTGCTTTTATAGAAAAATGCATTCTGAGGCGCCAGGAGATTCAAGGAGAAGATGACGCTCTCCTTCTAAGGTTAAAAGATCTGGCAGAACCATACTCTTCTCTGCAAGGAGTCAGGGCTCTGTGAAGGCCTACCAATAGGCACTGAGAGGGGGGAGTGGGCTGGGAAGGCAGCAACAAGGAGGAAGTAAAGCTGGCGGGACGTATCTGGAGATCATGAGGGCTCTTAGCGAAGATGGGGCAAACTGGCAAGATGCCCATGGTTTTGATTTTGATGTATTCACTCTGCTACGTAGACCCAAAGGGATTAATTCAGTATAGCTAAGGATATTCTTTTCCTTGACGTTATAGCTGTCTGGCTGTAGACAACAGAGAGCCAGACACAAGCTGAGTGAAGGTCACAGGGCTGTATAATAATATGTCCGGATCCAGGTCCCTCATGTGCTCAGACTTCTGAGACCTCTGTCCTTGGGCTGGACTTTCTGACTTCTGAGGCTTTTCTCAGCTGTCACCACTTAGTATAAATAACAGCCTGCTGAAGGGCGGGTGACAGTGTGGCATTTTGCGGGGTCACCTCTTGCTCAGCATTCTTCAGGAAGTCTCCTGTCGCTGGCCGTGTGCCAGGCCTGACAAACAGCCGTGAAAACGACTTGGCATAAAGTGATTTTTAAAAATTATTGTTGAGGTTACTTCATTATTACGTCTTGCGTGCTTGGCAAAATAATTGCTATGCTTTTTCTTAAATCAAAAGAAAACACTGATAGAATGTTTTCCCATATTGGTGTTATGAAACATTTTGTGATGTCTAAACCTTGTCTTCTTGTATGCATCTCTCCCGATCTCTGTCCTTCCTAAAAACGTGTGTTCATCCTGGGGATGAACTCTGGTTAGAGTTGCTGGTTATTTTCCAGGGTTTTTGTGAATATCTTTATTACTGTGATTCTCTACGGATGGCGTCTCTGGCCCATCGCTGAAGACGGGCTGGAGAAGAGATTGTACATGAAGTATAGCCAGTGACTTTGAGAAATATGTACATGGACACATTTTGAGGTTTAGACTCATGTAAGTCCATGATATTTTTCTATTGCCCCTTAGGTGTGGATCCATCAAGTGGGAAAGATTTAAGAGCAAGAAAAGACAGGCCAGTGTTATCATTCTGTCTATGAACACGTCAGAGAATATATTTGTTCCTACCAGTCTAAGAACTTTCCATAGTAACGAAGTGGCATTTATTCAGGATTTTACTGTTCACAAAGGCTTTTACTTATATTACTGTATTTGACTATGATATGATGGTCAGCTCTGGGAGGTAGATCAGCCGTTATTATTCTTCTTTTTCCCAGAGGAGAAACTGGAGGCTCAGAGTGGTAAGGTGATGTACACACTGCCGTGTAGTAGTGCCTAGGGCCAGAGATAGGCAAGCTAGAACCCTGAACTCTTCCACTACCTTTAAAAAAAATTAATACACTTTTTTTTTCTTAAGCAGTTTTGGGTTTATATTTAAAAAAAGTGAGCAAGAAGTACAGAGGGTTCCCATATGCTGCCTCCCCCACCCCCAGTTTATCTTATTATTAACATCTTGCATTAGTATTGTGCACTTGTTACAACTGATGAGCCAGTATTGATACATCATTTTTTTTTTCTCATCTCTTACTTCTATTTCCAGAATATAGGCAAACATTTTCTGAATATAGTAATGCCACCTTAAAAGGAGACAAAAGTATGTTGTATTACATTTAGAATGGATAAACAACAAGGTTCTAATGTATACCATAGGGAACTATATTCAATATCTGGTGACAGTGGATCATGGAAAAAATTATTTTAAAAGATTGATACATTATTTATTAACTAAATTCCATAGATTATATTAGGGTTCACCCTTTGTGTTGTACATTCTATGAGTTTTGACAAATGTGTGATAACAGGTATCCACCATTCTGAACCATAGAGATTAAGGGTTCCACTGCCCTAAAAATTCCCTGTGCTGTTTATTCAGCCCTCCTCCTTGCTCACTCCCAGCAACCAGCAGATCTTTTAACTATCTCCAAGGTTTGTCTTTTCCAGAATGTTACATAGTTGGAATCATATAATATGTGCCTCCTCTTTCTTTATATCAACAATAATTGTTGTTCAATCACCAAGTCGTGTCCAACTCTGTGACCCCATGGACTGCAGCACACCAGGCTTCCTTCTCCTTCACCATCTCCTGGAGCTTGCTCAAACTCACGTCCATCCAGTCGGTGATGCCATCTGACCAGCTCATACTCTGTCGTCCTCTTCTCCTCCTGCCTTCAGTCTTTCCTAGCATCAGGGTCTTTTCAAATGAGTCAGTTCTTTGCATCAGGTGGCCAAAGTATTGGAACTTCAGCATCAGTCCTTCCAGTGAACATTCAGGATTTCCTTTAGGATGGACTGGTTGGATCTCCTTGCAGTCCAAGGGACTCTCAAGAGTCTTCTCCAACACCACAGTTCAAAAGCATCAATTCTTCAGCGCTCAGCCTTCTTTATGGTCCAACTCTCACATCTATTCATGACTACTGGAAAAACCATAGTTTTGACTTTATGGACCTTTGTTGGCAAAGTAATGTCTCTGCTTTTTAATATGCTATCTAGGTTTGTCATAGCTTTCCTTCCAAGAAACAAGCAAGCATCTTTTAATTTCATGGCTGCAGTCACCATCTGCAGTGATTTTGGAGCCCAAGAAAATAAAGTCTGTCCCTGTTTCCATTCTTTCCCCATCTATTTGCCATGAAGTGATGGGACTGGATGCCATGATCTTAGTCTTTTGAGTGCTGAGTTTCAAGCCAGCTTCTTCACTCTCTTGTTTCACCTTCATCAAGAGGCTCTTTAGTTCCTCTTCGCTTTCTTCCATAAGAGTGGTGTCATCTGCATATTTGAGGTTATTGAGATTTCTCCCAGAAATCTTGATTCCAGCTTGTGCTTTATCTAGCCCGGCATTTCATATGCTGTACTCTGCCTATAAGTTAAATAAGCAGGGTGACAATATACAGCCTTGGTGTACTCCTTTCCCAATTTGGAACCAGTCTGTTGTTCCATTTCCAGTTCTAAGTGTTGCTTCTTGATCTACATACAGGTTTCTCAGGAGGGAGGTAAAGTAGTCTGGTATTTCCATCTCTTTAAGAATTTTCCACAGTTTGTTGTGATCCACACAATCAAAGGCTTTGGCGTAGTCAAGAAGAATACGAAGAGTTTACTGTTTCTTTCTATTTGAGTTAAATTATTTTCATGAAAATGTATATATACTTTTCCACCCACCACCATCTCCTTTGCTGTTTCTTACCACTGGTTGGAATATGGTCAATAGATTGATGTCTTGGTTAAGATGTCCTTGCTTAATATGACAAACCTAACTGTTCATGTGAATTTGAGTAAACTCCGGGAGATATTGAAGAACAGAGGAGCTTGGTGTGCATGGGATTGCAAAGTTGGACACGGATTTAGTGACTAAACAGTAACAGCAACAGAGCTGTTTGTGTATATCAAGAATTTGGCTCCTCTGGGGAAAATCAGCAAAATATAGTATATCCTACCTGTGATCTACTCTCTTGTAAACCTGTTTTTACTATAGCCATTGAGAAAACTGGGGTGTTGAAAGGGGAAGAGGCTGAAGTGAAGACAGTAGAGCAGAAAGTGAAAGCCACGTCTGTTTCCATCTGAGATGCTGACTGTAGCTGTGCTTGGCCGGGGCCGCAGAAGGAGATGCTGATGACTGTAGCTGTGATTGGCCGGGGCCGCAGAAGGAGAGCTCTACAGCAGAAAGTGTGCCAGTTAGTTCAGCCTTTTAGCACAGAAGCTCTGACTGTTGGGGCTTCCTCAGCCGAATTTGAGGAAGCCACAAATTGGACTTGATCCTCACAGAAATCAGTGACTTATGATGGGACTCATTTTTACTTCCTGGAAACCTTTGGGGCCCACAGGGAACCACGGGGTTGTGAGGAGAACCAAGACAGCAAGTTTAGATCTCATTTCCCTCTCACCCCCAAACCCAGGAAAAATCAGGTTCAACTGGAGGCAGATCAAACTCATGTTTTTGTCTGTTTGTTTCATTTGACGGGACAGAGTACAAGCATTGGTTGATGGAAGAGACTGCTTTGTGAAGTCGTCTTATAGCGGCGGGAGGAACTAGGAACGCACTAAGCAACTTATTGTGCGTTTGCTTGGCATTCTTAATTATTGTGGGTTCTCTGTTGCTTGGGTGATCATTGCTGACAATTTCTAGAGTGACAAAATGGTGAAGGTCCCCAAATAGTTAAAGAGCCTTCTTGTTTTCTAACAATGATAGAGTTCCTTATTAAAAAAATAACCAAAGATAAGATGGCTAAGGATCAGAGAGCCATGGGTACATTGATGGCTAATGTACTCTTCTAAGTGCTGGTGTAATAAATATGGGTGTTTTTAACCTTGTCAGTTAGGTGGCAGCATAGTCTAGTAGAAAACAGTTCTAGCTTGTGGGTCAACATTTCTCCAATTTGCTCCTAAACCCCTTATTGACATCATATTTGGGTGAGCCCGGGCAAGTCGCTTGAATTCTTTTGATCTCCCTTGCCAGGTCTGTAAAAGGAGAATAATCATAGCAATACTTGGCCCTGATTTGAAACAAATGAGGTAACACATGCTGAGAGTTTCATTCTGGCAGTATACAACTTTGAGCTGTTACATAGGTATCCTGATTAAAAGCATCTTACCATTAATATTTATTTTATACTGCATACATATGTCTTGCTCTGTATGTACACATACACTATTAATGTTCAATACATGTATGTGTGTTCAATACATATATGTGTGTATGTATCTATATATGTGTGTATATGTAGCTTACACTATATATGTGTCCTGTAGTTTGTAGTTTTTCAAGGTTCTTTGACAAGCATTACCCCATTTGATTCTCCCAACAATCTCTCTGAAGGGGGATTTTTTGCATTCATTTTATACCTGTGATTGAGAGAGGTTATGCTTCCTGAGACTTGATACAATTACCACGATTTTTAAATCAAGGAAAAAGATCTTCAGTGGAGACAGAAGTCACAATTTTAAATGATTTGTAACAAATTGTGAAGAAGTGTGGAAAAGTTTCAAGAAAATCATTAACCAAAATCAAGAAGATCAGGCTTTTGAAAAAGGTCTTTCTTGATGCAGAGACCGAACGGCGTCTTTCATTGAGCCATAAAATTTGCATGTTGAATGAGACTCCCCATTTCCCGGGAAGGTTCTGTTTGGGATGGTGTCCTTCAATCAACCTGAAAGAACTGCTTAAATCTGTTATTTAAGAAAGGCTCTAAAAGACTCCTACTCTCTAAGGTACCACTTTTTCGTGTAGTTGTATATTTGTTAATCCATCCAGCCATTTACTCATTCATTCACTCAGAAAGCCTTTACTAAGCCTACTGCATGCCCTCAAGGACCAAGCTAAGGTGGGAAGCAGACAGTGTAGATCGAATTGGTCTCAATGCCACGCAGTTTGGGCTGACGGAAAGCACATTTTCAGACTTGAGATAAGTTCCATATGGTGGATGGAGTTGCTGAAAAGTATTCAAGATACATTGTTTAGGAATCTGATCTTTAAGACCACAGTCCTGTTCTTATAGAACTTTGAGGTGTACTAACTGGGTGAAAAAGAATTCTTTCAGTGGAAGCAATAAACAGTGATAGTGTTTCACATGAGGTTCACAAAGGTCATAGAAAAATCCCTTAGACCTGGAGAGAGAAGTTCTCCACATGGAGAGAAGGCAGAGGCTGTGGGAGGTAGAATGGAGATGGGTGCTCTTGGCTGGGGTTTATTCCTTTCTGTCTTCACATTTCTCCTTAGCTCAGTGTAAGCAATAAACAGTGATAGTGTTTCACATGAGGTTCACAAAGGTCATAGAAAAATCCCTTAGACCTGGAGAGAGAAGTTCTCCACATGGAGAGAAGGCAGAGGCTGTGGGAGGTAGAATGGAGATGGGTGCTCTTGGCTGGGGTTTATTCCTTTCTGTCTTCACATTTCTCCTTAGCTCAGTGCCCAGGTCACTTGTCTATCTCCCTTGACTTGAGATGTCTCCTGTTTGGAGCGCTGCACAGTGTTTGGAGCGTGCGATCTCTTGAGATACCTACCATGGGCCAGCCGTGTCTCAAACACATCATCGCTGTGATCGTGCAGGCTTGTTAACATAAGAGAAGGATCCAAGATACTGTGTTCCTAAAGGAAAGTGCTGTCTATTGCCCTCCCCCTCACACAATACCCAGCTTAATTACTTCCTCATCAGTAAACCCATAGCGGTTTTTACATATGTTAAGTTGAACCATGTGAAATTGCCATTGTTTACCGTTTTGACCACAAAAATGGCAATTTCATATAGTTCAACCTACCATGTATGTTATTTAGATATTTGTGTATGTTTTTGTAGACAATGGGATGGGACCACTTCATGGTTTATCTTTGAATCCACATCACTTAGCCAAGTACCTGACATATAATAAATGTTTAGTAAGATGGACTGCAAGGAGATCAAATCAGTTAATCCTAAAAGAAATCAATCCTGAATATTCACTGGAGGGACTGATGCTGAAGCTGAAGCTCCAATACTGTGGCCACCTGATGCAAAGAGCTGACTCATTAGAAAGAAGACCCTGATGCTGGAAAAGATTGAAGGCAGGAGGAAAAGATGACAGAGGATGAGTTGGTTGGATGGCATCACCGACTTGATGGACATGAATTTGAGCACTCTCCAGGAGATGGTGAAGGACAGGGAAGCCTGGCATGCTGTAGTCCATGGGATAGCAGAGTCGGCTATGACTGAGCAACTGAAATTAACTGAACTGAGTAAGAAATATATTAAAAGCTGAAAAGAGCTGAAAATTCTCCTATATGGTGACTAAATGACAAATTGGTTGACTTTATTATCCAGCTAAGGAAAAGGACATTAAAAAAAATCAGAATTACGTAAGTTAATCACACCCATCTCCTGATTTATACATCTCTGAACTTCAGGTATCACCATGATATATATAGATTTCTGAAGTATTTATGTTTTTAAAATGAAAGAATCAAGAATCTTATTGGAAGGCATTCCAATTTAGGGGGAAGACTCTGCAGTCCAGTGGAGGGGAAAAGTATCATTTTAACTATGAGCTGGCTCATTTGTTGATGTGAGCTTAAATAGAGGCTCTTCCATGGAATGCCACTTTGCCTTCAAGCCCAGGAAATTGTATAGACAAGCTTAAGAGTCCATTTCATCCAGACTTCAGATTCTAGAACTAGGTGCTTCAGTTGAACCGAGGGCTCGCTGTTGGCTACAGGTTGTGATGGAGACTTTCCAACCAGAGCTGCCATGGCAGGCTTGATCATGACCTCTTACTCCTCTGAGGGCTACTTGGAAACCCCTGTCTCAGTTGCTGCTCCCTTGCTTTATTACTAAATGGAGAGAAAAGCAGGGGAGATGGTGAAAATGAAATCAAAGTACATGGTTGGAACACAGACTCCTTCTCCCCCACCACCACCCCAAAGAGTGTGTCTCCATAAAGATGAGAAATACCTCACAAGACCTGAGTATAAATTCTCAGGTGTATAAATTCTCCCAAAGTAAGGTGGATTCTTTGCAGGGTGCAAATTTTGAACAGTCACCGTCAACCTAACGGATATATTTCAAATGTAAATAAAAGTCATCAAGCAGTAGCAGTTCATCTCCTGACTTCATTTTTTGTTGTCACAGAGGTGTTCTGTTTAGAGAGAAAATGAGCTGTTATAATATTCCAACTGAAATATCAAGAACATGATTTAGTAGGTGAGTTATTTAGGGCTACTTAGCAAATAGCATTTCTGGACGGTGGTAACTGTGTTCCGCTCCTTCACATGTTCAATGAAACAGCCTTTTCTTCTTCTCACCAAGGTAGTTATCCTGTCCTCAGCCCAGAGACTCGATTTCTAACGGCTGTTGGATTTATTCCAGGGCAGCCGAGCACAGGTTCTGAACCATTTTCTTTTTCAATTCCTGTGGCCTCAGAATGCTCAGAAATGTTGACTTTTGCAAAGAGGCCGAGGAGGTCTGCATGCGTGCCAAGGCTTCTGCTGTGGGCTTGGCACAGGAGAGGCAGCTGGGAGGAAGGAGCGTGTGGGCCTTCCATGGTGCACATTTCTCCAGAAACTAATTCAGGACAATCTTGTGGGTTACATACGTCTAGCAGGCATTTCCCTGTCCCTAGAATTATATCCATTATTGGAAAAATCAATCTATATTAATACCAATAAATCCATCTATTTATTATATTGATACTAATATTAATATCAACACCTTCTTTACAGGTACGTGATCAAGCCCCAAAAGGCCAAGTGATCAGGAGGAATCCTTCTGCCCTTCACATCCATCTCTCAACTTCTTTCTCTCTTACAGTTTTCTTTAAATCCTTAATTTCTTTGCTTTCTCTTCTCACTCTTCACAGTCTGAAGAAGTTAAGATTGTGACGGTCACAGCAATGCTGGGACCAGTGGCAGAACTAAGTTTTGTGAGACCTGTCTTCCCAAGTGGCTTAGCAGTAATGAATCCACCTGTCAAGCAGGAGACGTGGTTCGATCCGTGGGTCAGAAAGATCCGCTGGAGAAGGAAATGGCAACTCACTGAAGTATTCTTGCCTCAAACAATCCCATGGGTAGGAGAGCCTGGGAGGCTACAGTCCAGGGGCCACAGGAGTCGGACACGACTTGGAGGCTAAGCAACAACACGAGCCTTGGATGATTTAGGCGACCTTCTTTAAGAACAAGAATGCAGCGTTCGCTGACCTCAAATAGTGGAACGTATTTCGCAGTGTATGCACGTATCCAATCATCTTGTTTCTATACCTTCAATTTACATAATAATATACGACAGTTATTGTTTAATTAAACTGAAAAAAAAGACCAAAGAGAGAATACAGTTGACCTTGGGCAGACATTGCTAGACCCATCATCCCAAGACCCAGAAGGGACCCTGCTACTGAGGGCTCCAAAGCTGAAGCTTCCTTTGTCTTTATGGTGATTCCATTTCTGGTTAAGGTTTCCTATTTTATTTCCCCTACCCCCACCTCACCCCATGCCTTCTGTCAGTGGAACAGGTTGGAGGGTTTGAATCAAAGAGCCTTCCTTTATAGGGTAGTATCATTTCAGATGATCAAGGCATGTCTAAGAAATGTAAGTGAGCCCAAATTACTCTTTTTATCTAAAGTGTGAGTTTATTCCAAGGCATACTTAAAGTATTAAAAATAGAATGAACATTAAATAGATTTTATTTATTTATTTCTCCCTTATCCTGGTGTATCACTGATTAACACTGTTGTGTTAATTTCAGGTGTACAGCAAAGTGGTTCAGTTATACATATACATGCATCTCTTCTTTTCAAGTTCTCTTCCCAGAGCCCGAATTCCTCTGACTGGTTATCACGTGCGTTGTTTCAGCTCCTTTTCCTTTCTGCTTTGTTTTCCTCCCTGTGTCCTGGGCTCTCCCTCCTCCCAACTTTTAGCTACACGGTATCTCTAGAAGTCTACACTGGCTGGAAGACACAGCAGGAACTCTTGACCTGGATCTAAGAGGGCTCTGGGACCCTGGTGGAGTTGAAAGCAACTGCTTCATAGCATTGATCCTGGAGGAGTCTAGTCTCTTATATCTTTTCTTCTAAGATGACGGCAAAACATCAACATGTTTTAGCCATCTTTTCAATTAAGTGTGCATTCCAGTGCCTTAAGATACTAGACTGATGGGAGAAAAAATGAGTGCTTTATACTTTTATGAAGATAATATTTTTGGTGGTAAATGGAGTTTATCAGACCTCAAGAACTCGTGACTTCCAGATGATGATAGTGGGCTAACCTGGGTTTGGAAGAATGTCCTTATCCTAGACACAACAAGAAACCCTTAGCCAGTGTGCAAGGGAGAGTGGCAGAGAGCAGGATTGTCTGGTCCTGTCACAGCTGTCGGGGGAGTGACAGGTGAGGAGGGACAGGGAACCCTGAGTTTGTGGCTCTGTTGACAGGGCTATCATTACCTAGGAGGCCGTGCGGGGGAGCCACCTGGACCTGGGGCGGGAGACACGGGCTTACTCACCCCTGTGCCACTTGGAGCATATCAAGATAGGGGAGCCATTTATTCCTTTTTTGGGTCTTACTGCTGCTACTGCTGAGTCGCTTCAGTCGTGTCCGACTCTGTGCGACCCCATAGACTGCAGCCCACCAGGCTCCCCCGTCCCTGGGATTCTCCAGGCAAGAACACTGGAGTGGGTTGCCATTTCCTTCTCCATTTGGGTCTTAGTCCTAACATTTACAGAAGCAAGGGATTCTGCCTGAATTAAGGGTCCCTGGCAACCCTCTGACTTGTTTCCTTTAATTTATTTATTCTTATCCAAAAATATCCCTATTAAGTAGGCTAAGATAGTGAGTGAGTAGCTGTCATTTTACTCTGTTAGACTTTGTCTTCTGGGTACCTTAGGTTCANTGTGTTAATTTCAGGTGTACAGCAAAGTGGTTCAGTTATACATATACATGCATCTCTTCTTTTCAAGTTCTCTTCCCAGAGCCCGAATTCCTCTGACTGGTTATCACGTGCGTTGTTTTAGCTCCTTTTCCTTTCTGCTTTGTTTTCCTCCCTGTGTCCTGGGCTCTCCCTCCTCCCAACTTTTAGCTACACGGTATCTCTAGAAGTCTACACTGGCTGGAAGACACAGCAGGAACTCTTGACCTGGATCTAAGAGGGCTCTGGGACCCTGGTGGAGTTGAAAGCAACTGCTTCATAGCATTGATCCTGGAGGAGTCTAGTCTCTTATATCTTTTCTTCTAAGATGACGGCAAAACATCAACATGTTTTAGCCATCTTTTCAATTAAGTGTGCATTCCAGTGCCTTAAGATACTAGACTGATGGGAGAAAAAATGAGTGCTTTATACTTTTATGAAGATAATATTTTTGGTGGTAAATGGAGTTTATCAGACCTCAAGAACTCGTGACTTCCAGATAATGATAGTGGGCTAACCTGGGTTTGGAAGAATGTCCTTATCCTAGACACAACAAGAAACCCTTAGCCAGTGTGCAAGGGAGAGTGGCAGAGAGCAGGATTGTCTGGTCCTGTCACAGCTGTCGGGGGAGTGACAGGTGAGGAGGGACAGGGAACCCTGAGTTTGTGGCTCTGTTGACAGGGCTATCATTACCTAGGAGGCCGTGCGGGGGAGCCACCTGGACCTGGGGCGGGAGACACGGGCTTACTCACCCCTGTGCCACTTGGAGCATATCAAGATAGGGGAGCCATTTATTCCTTTTTTGGGTCTTACTGCTGCTACTGCTGAGTCGCTTCAGTCGTGTCCGACTCTGTGCGACCCCATAGACTGCAGCCCACCAGGCTCCCCCGTCCCTGGGATTCTCCAGGCAAGAACACTGGAGTGGGTTGCCATTTCCTTCTCCATTTGGGTCTTAGTCCTAACATTTACAGAAGCAAGGGATTCTGCCTGAATTAAGGGTCCCTGGCAACCCTCTGACTTGTTTCCTTTAATTTATTTATTCTTATCCAAAAATATCCCTATTAAGTAGGCTAAGATAGTGAGTGAGTAGCTGTCATTTTACTCTGTTAGACTTTGTCTTCTGGGTACCTTAGGTTCAATTTTATCTGTTAATTACTTGGATGTGCTAAGCATATCCCGACACTGAATACCTTTGTATAAGCTGTAAGCATCTGGCCTTAATTCATGCTGTGTCTGTGATATAGTTCCTACAGTTCTGAGAGTGGCTGGCTGCGCTGTGACCACCACCTGACACTAAGCTCCTTCTAGCCAAGATCAGGATGTGGCGATACGCTTAGTCGGTTTAGAAAGGCTCAGCTTCCACAAGACTGGAAGGACATGACTCTTGTGATTCTGTGATGAACCTCCCCCTGATGCCCACTCTGGCAGGGCCTTTCTCATCACAGGTATGATGGGCACCAGATATCAGACCACTCGAGCTGTCTCTGTGGGGAGATTGTGGAGACAGGTGGGCGAGCGGCAGCTGGGAATTAGCCAGGATATTTCATTCACTCTATTCACTCTGCAATGAGAATGGCCTCCCTGTCACAGTCCTTTCTGTCCACGCATCTTCTGTGATGCATTGTGTGTTATTATTAATATATTATAATCTATTAGAGGGCAATTTTCTCTAATTTTCTGTCATTTTGCTCTTCTATGCAAAAGGCATTAAATTGTGAATTAAAATGTGGGCATCTGGTTATCACTGGAAAAAAACCAGCTGAATTCACAGGCTCTCAAAGTGGCAGTATGTTTGAAAAGTTTTAACCATTTCTGTGATTTTCCTTTTTGTGAAGGTAGGGGCAGGAGAGGAGGTGGCCACTGGTCCCTAGAGAATATTTCAGCAGTGTGTGACTCAGCGAAGACTGAATTGTTTTCACTGACTTAGTCTCAGGGTTGGGCTTCCTTCTCGCTCCAGCATCGCCAGGCCTTGGAGAAGCATCTGATTTTCAGGGCTGTCAGCCCGCCACCTGTCATTAACACAAGTCTGAGAGAGAAACACTCATCGCCAGTGCAACAAATTACAAGTGCAGAGACAATACATACAAGTACTCGGTTATTCTTGTCCATGGTTGTGAAGCGCCATTCCTTCCCCCGTACTGGTTCTCTTGGGATTTGAACCACAAACAGACGAGGTACCCAGAATGCTGGGAGCAGTACCTGGGAGAGTCTGGACGTCCAGAATGCCAGCCTAGGGTGTTCACCATCCCCTCCCTGCCACGTTTCCAGGGGCCAGGTGGTTAGAGGCCATGATGATGCCCCTCATGTATGCTCATTCACCATTCACTTCAGTTCTCCATTAAGCCCCTCCCCTCGCCACTCTCTCCCATGTATGACCTGCCTGTGTGTGCCCAGTCATTAAGTCGTGTCTGACTCTTTGTGACCCCACGGACTCCACCAGGCTCCTCTGTCTATGAGATTTCACAGGCAAGAATACTAGAAGGGGTTGCCATTTCCTTCTCTAGGGGATCTTTCCCAGGGATCGAACCCACGTTTTACCACTGAGCCACCTGGGAAGCCCTATGTATGACCTAGGGGTTCATCAAATGCTATCACAGTAGATACTGATTAAATCGTTGTCTGATAAACAATGGAGTGATATGTGTACAAAATAGATAAAATAAAATTTAAAAGGGATTTTGATATTATTAGCCTGCCTTATCTAGTCCACTCTGGCTGCCAGGCTTTGGGTGGTGAGCTGTCCACTGTTAGCACACGGAGCCCCGCTGGGCTGACCTGAGGAGGGGAGTCAGGGGTGGGGGTGCTGTGCTGTCCGAGCAGAGAGGTGCTGTGCTGGGACCCCTCAGGCAGGGCAGGTGATGAGCAGCAGCATAGCTCCTGGGGAGTCGTAGACAGACGGCTCTGGACAGGCCAGGCGGCAGGATGCTGGTGGCCGGCAGGATGCTGGTGGCCGGCTGCCACGTGTGAAGATGAGCAGGGGTGAGGCGGCATTGGGGGAGGGGGAGCAAGGGTGTCAGATGAGGGCTGATCTATTCACTCATTCTCTTAGTGATTCAAATTGCATGATTAAGAAAACACGTTCATGAGTGAGGTGGGGGGAACCCCAGCAAAGACCGAACACTGAGAAGGGAGCAGGAGGGATTAGCGATTCTGGAGAAGCAGGCTGGGAAAATGCAGCCTGAGGTGATGTGAAACCGCAGTCTGGAAATATGGCTGTCCAGGTGGGAAATGCCTTGGATACTTGTTTATGGGTGGTTGGAAGAGTGTGTGTGTAAACCTTTCTCCGAACTGTTGTGAATTCATTCAGGCCGATGACTGAAAATCACATGAGCCCTGCAAGTCTCGCAAGGGCCTGGTGAGAGGTGGGTGTAACATTTCAGGACAGAACAGGGGTTCACACTACTAATGAGCATTCACTCCCTAGGTCTGGATTTATGTTTTGAAATATGTTCTCTCGTTAGCTTCTGAATGTCTGAAGTAAGCACTTCTTTTTAAATTTTATTTTTCCCCAGAAGATTCGTTACTGAAGGAGCTTTTGTTTGGTTAACCTTCATTCCCCAGTTAGTTTCAGCCCCTCCACCGTTCTCTGTCCTACCCTGCACAGCCACTCTTCCCCCGTGGCTGGCTCCCCACTAGTGTCCCCTGGCAGCTGTAGCTTCCTTTAGGTTTCACAGAGGTGCGGGGGCCCTCACATCGGTCTGTGACGGTTGTCTGTGCTTTGCACAAGACAGTGAGGAGTCCTGGCTGCTTTGCCAGCTTCCAGCAGTGCAGCTGGCTTCTGCTTATGGCTCAACAGTTTGGTGTTCTTTGAAAGGGGTGGCTGTGGCTTAGATGCCACCACACCCCCTCTCCTCTGCATCAGTGTTGGGGGAGGGATGGGTGCCTGGCTGTGTTGATTGATGGCAGGGGTGAGAGGCAAGCTCAAAAGTGGGAGTGAAGGGCTCAGGAACATCTGGAGAGGCCATGTGCTTTCAGAGTGGGTCTCTCCCAATCAAATCCACAGAATGAGGGCATGTCGTAGGCTAGGGGTGCCAGCAGTCCAGAAGGGTATGTTGGGCAGCAACGGTCAGAAGACTGGTGAAAAATGAGAAAGAGTCAACATTCAAAAGAAAAGCAGGACAAAGACGCTCTGGATGATTTAATGTAAGATTGGAATCCCTACAGATGTTTGTACATCCATGTTCAGAGCAGCATTTTTCACGAGATCCCAAAGGCAGAAACAGCCCAAATGTTCACTGATAGATGAATAGATAAACAAAATGTGGTCTGCCATAAAATGGAATATTATTTAGCTTTAAGGGGGAAGGAAATTCTGACAGATGTTACAACATGGATGAACCTTGTGGACATTATGCTTTATGAAGTAAGTCAGATACAAAAGAACAAATATTGATGATTCCACTTATATGAGGTCCCTAGAGCAGTCCAGTCCATGGAGATGGCGAGTAGAATGGTGGTTGTCAGGGGCTGGGAGGAGGTGAGGAGGATGAAACAGTTACTGTTTGATGGGTACACGTTTTATTTTGGGACGATGAGAATGTTCTCGAGATGGACGGTGGTGATAGCTGCACAGCAATGTGAATATGCCTAATGCCACTCAACTGTACACTTCAAGATGGTTGAAACAGTAAATGCTGTGTTATGTCTATTTTACTACATTTTAAAAAACACTGAAACTCTCTATTTTATATTTTTATATACTTAACTTTTAACCTCTCCAAATCTTTAACTTAAACATCTCCCCTATGAGTGTGTGTGGAGGTGGTATGGGGAATTTATTTGGGACTCGGAAGGAAGCAGGAAAGGACAGTTTGGTGGTCTGTTGTTCCCTGTACACTGAGGTACAGGAAATGACATGTGTGGGAGTTGGCGATGGCCTCTCTTGTTTTTATTTTTCAGAGGAAGTGGTAGCAGCTCACTGTTAATTCACCTTGAATTCTGCCAGGCAGCTTTAAAATCTACATTGATATATATCAAGCAGTCCCATAGATACCTACTAACTTAATTTGTGTTTTGCTCAGTCTTTATCCCCAAGAATGTTATTAAAATGTTCTTTCCTGGTCTTAAGTAACACTGTTCAGTTCTTGTAACCTCACTGATTAATGGCTGGGTAATTGCCCTTCATTTCTTTGCCTTCAAAACAGTGCCACCTGGGTCTTTACTGCCCTCAGAACAGATGTCTTCTGCAGAGAGTGAAATTCCTACCAGCTCAGCCCCTCCTCCTCCAGCACATAGGTGAGAAGCCCCTGGAGTGCACAGGAAGGGCGCCAAAGCAAGCAATCCTTCTGGAGCCTTCAGGAGAGTGACCCCAGCCCTTCCCCAGCTGAATTATCACTGCCTGGGCTGGGGCCAGCACTCCCTCCAGGATCGGCAAAGAAGGATCATCTTTTCGAGAGGAATATGGATGCTGGCCAGGCAAAGAAACAGAAACAGCCCCCGAGAACGGGGAAGGAGTGTGCAATCCAGTGTGTGGTGTGTGGCTGTTTGTCTGTTTTCTGCTGATGGTGAGATTTTTACACGGTCGCCGTGTCTGCCTCCACCAAGCACCTTCTGCAGTCCCCATCCTGTCATCCTTCTGCTGGCCTATGAACTGGGTGTTCCTTTCCTTCCATTTTTGTAGATGCAGAAACCAAAGTGCAAAGAGGGAAGTCACTGGGCCAAGGCCACACGTGTATTTGGTGTCAGAACTGGGATCAGAACCCAGATCTGTTTGATTCCAAAGCTTCTAACCCTAAACAGAATAAGCACTGGGTCTAGTCTGGAGTCCCCCGCAGGTCCCAGTAGGCCTGTGGTTTCTGTTAACCTTGAGAAAGTAGGGGACAGGTGGAGACACCGTTGGACCAAGGAGTGCCTGCCCTCTCCTGCCCTGCTCACTTACGACTGCTTCTGACCATCAACCCAGTCTCTGGCCTCTGGGCCCAGCTGGCCCTTCTGTGCTCAGCATGAAGGCATAGTTCATCCAGCCCAGCTCACAGACGGGCCATGCTGCCCAGCACACTATTGTTTTACCTCCTAAGTACTCTGTCAATCGAATTCTAGATCTGGAGTGTCCTTTCCTTTTAGGCCCTTACTGTGGCCTCCCAGGGCCTGGCATCCCAGGCTCTGGCATCTGGTTTGCCAGTGAGTGGTTGTCACTGAATGAGTTAGTTACTTCTCTGGTTAGCCATGAAAGAGAGTCTTGGGAAGTGAGCCAGAGCTGGAATTCCCAAAGGAAAAAAAAGTCTTCCACAGTGATTTTTGCCCCATTCTGTGTAGCTCTTGCCTTTATGCTACAAAGTGAAAATATTAGTCATGCAGTTGTGTCTGACTCTTTTTGACCTCATGGACTGAAGCCCGCCAGGCTCCTCTGTCTGTGGGACTCTCTAGGCAAAAATACTGGAGTGGGTTGGCATTTCCTTCTCAAGGGGATCTTCCAGACCTGGGGATCAGATCTGGGGCTGCTGCATTGCAGGCAGATTCTTTACCGTCTGAGCCACCAAGGAAGCCCTTAGGTCCCACGGTCGTCTCTAAAGATTTTTTAAATTAATAAACTAATTTATTTTATTTTTATTTATTTGGCTGCCTCAGACTCAGTGGCAGTGTGCAGAATCTTCACTGGGATAGGCGAGGTCTTTTCTTGCAGCGCTCACTCGGACTCTCTAGTTGCACGAGGTCTCAGTAGTTGCAACTCACAGGCTTAGCTGCCTCGTGGCAAGTGGGATCTTCCTGGACCAGGCATCCTCTGCATTGCAAGGCAGATTCTTAACCACCAGGGAAGTCCCAAGGGCGCTCTCTAAAAGAAGCTCCATCCTCTGTTCCCAGGAAAAAGACAAGGAACGGAGGCTGTTGGCCATGCAAAGAAGAAGGACTGTACAGGGGCCTGTGGATTGATGTGGAGGTCTTGGGGGCAGTTTGCAAGACTGCAGGTCACAGCCGTTCTTGTGTGTGCTTCGTCCTGGCTGCTGAACGGTTGGTCTGGCCCTCAGTGATCTGTTCCAGGGAGGGATGCAGTTTCCCCTTTCTCCACGTGGAAATCCTCCGTGGCAGGACATCTTCTCTCTCTCCAGGCTTCTCTGTAGGCGTGGGCTGTGATGGATCTGTGGCACCGGGGCTGGGGACAGCTCCCGAAGGGCCCTTGGGGTTTGCCCATTTCCTAGTTTTTCCTGTTCACCTACTGGATCAACAGCATGCTTTTTGGCCTTGCTCACCTGAATGTTGCTAATTCTCTGAGAGTCCTTACCCTTTCCCTTCCCAGAGTGCTCAAGGACCACAAAGCCAGCTTCATTAAACTGGAAAGACTGGCCCTTTGCTAAGCAGTCAGTTTTACATGAAACTGAAACCTGAGCTAGGATTTTTGGTTCACCTCCCAGATCACAGGAGTGTATTGCTGCATTACCAGTCAAATAAGCAGTTTTAAATGATCCAAAAACAGACTGACTACTTGCAATCCCAGGCAGTCTGTTAGATCTTTTTGCTAGTTTGTGACCTACCTTTGCTTCCAAGGGGGTCTACCATGGGAGGAAGGAGGCAGGAAAAGAGATGAAGAGAGAAAATTGGAGTGAGTGGACATTCTGGTTTATCAAACAGAAGTAACTCTAACTGTGTGGCGGGGCGGCGGGGGGGAGGGG
>SJYX01001540.1:144346-173441 GCA_006410675.1 Oreotragus oreotragus
AGGGGATGACAGAGAATGAGATGGCTGGATGGCATCAGGGACTCAATGGACGTGAGTCTGAGTGAACTCCGGGAGTTGGTGATGGACAGGGAGTCCTGCCGTGCTGTGACTCATAGGGTCACAAAGAGTCGGACACGACTGAGTGACTGAACTGAACTGAATGAGGAAGTTAGTGTGCAGTGGGGGGATTTATTGCAGTCACCCAAGTAGATGATAGTGGCCTTCATGACTAGGATGGGGACAACTATGAATATGGAATGTGAATTTGAGACATATTGAGGAGATGGAGTTGACAGGACCTATTGCATCTCTACAATTAGAATTCATCCTCCTTTTCCAATTCCGGCTCCTGAGACGTCCTCATTGTTCTTTGGGCTCAGAATACGCTGAGTACACTAAGAGTCATTCAGTGTCCCGAGTCACCTGGTAATCCTCTTAGGGGAGTTTCGTGTTTATTGTTCCATTGCTGAGTTGTGTCTGACAATTTGCGACCCCTTGGACTGCAGCACGCCAGGCTCCCCTGTCCTTCACTGTCCTGGAGTTTACCCAAACTCAGTCCATTGAGTCAGTGATGCCATCCAACCATCTCATCCTCTATTGCCCCACCTCCTCCTGCCCAGTCTTTCCCAGCATCAGGGTCTTTTGCAGTGAGTGAACTGTTCACATCAGGTGGCCAAAGTATTGGAGCTTCAGCCTCAGCATCAGTCCTTCCAATGAATATTCAGAGTTGATTTCCTTTAGCATTGACTGGTTTGATCTCCTTGCAGTCCAAGGGACTCTCAAGAGTCTTCTCCATCACCAGAGTTTGAAGCCTTTGGCACTTAGCCTTCTTGCTGGTCCAATTCTTACATCTGTACATGACTACTGGAAAAACCATAGGGGAGCTTTAGAACTGTGTCTATAACGTCAGGGTCCCGGAAATACAAAGGGTACGTTTTCCAGATTGTCCCTGGGGGATTTCACTGGAAAAGCCGAAGGCTCCAGAGAAGGCAGACCCTACAGGGACCTAGAGAAAATCATGGAGACTCAGACTAGTTCACAAGCTTCTTCTACATAGCAAATTACATTCTCCACAATGGAAAGTTCCTCCCTCTTTTTAAAAGCATCCAAATTACCTTGGTCTCACTTGCTGGTTGCCTTGCCACTGGCTGGGGGACACAGCACAGCTGTGCAGGGCCTGGGCTCCCAGGCATCCATCCTCTCCCTCCAGGATTCACATGATGCTTTATTACCCAGATGTAGATTTTTTTTTTTCCACTTTCTCTCTGGATTTTCAAATTCTCAGACTATAGAATGAGTTGGGAAGTAATCCTTTGCTCTAGAGACCACCCCAGGTACTAGAAAACATCCTCAATTCTCATTGCACCTCAAGGAAATGCATTTGATTGCCCCTGAGCCTTTGGTGGATGGTGTACTGATTGTCTGCACCTTAAGAGTGCTGGTTGCTTGAGATTTGTCACACACTTGACCCAGTAAACAGTTTCTTGCCTTCGGTAGGTTTTTATTTCACCAACCAGAAAACTACTGCAAGATAAAGAAATTAAAGAGTTGAAGGCCTTTGAGTCATTCAGATTAGTCATGTATGGATATGAGAGTTGGACTGTGAAGAAAGCTGAGCTCTGAAGAATTGATGTTTTTGAATTGTGGTGTTGGAGAAGACTCTTGAGAGTCCCTTGGACTGCAAGGAGATCCAACCAGTCCATTCTGAAGGAGATCATCCCTGGGATTTCTTTGGAAGGACTGATATTGAAACTAAAACTCCAGTACTTTGGCTACCTGATGCGAAGAGCTGACTCATTTGAAAAGATTCTGATGCTGGGAAAGATTGAGGGCAGGAGGAGAAGGGGACGACAGAGGATAGATGGTTGGATGGCATCACCGACTCAATGGACTTGAGTTTGGGTGGACTCCGGGAGTTGGTGATGGACAGGGAGGCCTGGCGTGCTGCAGTTCATGGGGTCACAGAGAGTCAGACACAAATGCGCAACTGAACTGAGCTGAGCTGAGTCATTCAGATAGTGTTCTGTGTTCAGGAGCCCAGGATAGAAAGGTGCAGAGACAATTGTCTTCAATGTTTTTATATAAAATTGCTTTTTCAAAAAATAAGTTGTTTAATTGAGGATATTGATGATGTGGATTCAAACGGGGGGAAATGGGTCTCCCACCCCACGGTGGCTCCTCAGTGTAGGGTCTTCAGTCATTTTGCTTCTGTATTTCTGCTGAAGTTGATATTCTTTCATCTTTTTCCCCCTGTTTCCCCCAAGTGGTTAGAGGACCACTGCACAATTTCTTAGTAATCCAGACTAGTTTGCTAGGATTAGAACCCAGTGCTTCAGTGCCCAGAGAGGCAGCAATCCAACTGAATAAAACCTTTGTATGAGGAGTTGAGGTGAGAAACAGGACAGACAGACAGAAAGCACCGACTTAAATAGGATTTGGAGAACAAGAGTCAGATATTATTCATGTTTATTTTGGAAAGAAACAACCGTAAATATATTTATATATTCCAACTATCTGCCTTCACCATTACTTTGCTTCTGGCTGAATTAGGAAGATAAATTCCTTTGGTATCTTTAGTATATTAGTTGCTTGGGTGTGAATTGTTGGAAGAAATAGTACATTTCATACAGGGATCATTTGAGATTTAAGATTCGGGCTGGCCAATGACTTTATTGTATAAAAACTTTTAAAAATATTTAGAAAGTCCCATAAAATCTGTTTGTTTTTTTTTTCCTACCATGATGTATATATATTTTTGAGAATCTCCATTTGCCTGCCAGGATAATGAATACCCTCCACACCTTAGGGTCATTGTCCAAATCAGCATGATGAAAGCACCTGTGAGTATGAATTCATGGTTTGCCAAAAGTTCTTGCTAAATTTTTAAAACTTTAGTTTTTTGTTTATTTGTTTGTTTTGCTTTTAGCAATAGATTAGAGGTAGGAAAGAAGTCATCTTGGAATTGGAAGTAAGCACAAATTCTTTGCTCCTGATTGATAAGACCTCATTCATGGCTGGCCGAGGTTGAGTTTATTGTTCTTGTCAATGCTTGATGGCTTTGCCAGGCCACAAAGTTTCAAGTGAAATAGATGTGTTTGGTCATGAGATGTTGACTTATAAATCACGAACTACAATGTTCCACCTGTAAAGGAGAGGAATTGGCCGAGGTGTGGTTTTGATTTACAAGGTGAAAGCAAGAAGACCTTTGCTGTGCTGTCAGAGCTGGTGAAGGTAAGCGTTGAACAGAAATCCAGGATGCTTCCTACACATCCCGAGAAGGCCAAGGGCTTCCTTGGTGGAATCGCCAGGCTGTCTTGGGGTGCAGGTGGGTCTCTGGCCCTGTGCTGCTCTCACCAGACGACTGTGCTCTCCTTCCCTCCCTGCTTCCCTCTCTCCCTCCCTCCTTCTTTCCTTCCTCTTCCCATCTCTCTCTTCACCCCACTCTCATTACAAAGCTGCAGCCTTGGTAAAATCCTGTGGTCCACCCACTTGGCCCATGAATTTGCGCAGTGGAACCTGGGTAAAGTACAAGACCATGATGACTGTGTTCAGTTTCTTTTTATAAGTTTTTTCATTGGAGGATAATTGCTTTACAATGCTGTGTTGGTCTCTACCATACAGCAGCGTGAATCAGCTGTATGTGTACATATATATCCTTGCTTTAGAGCCTCCCTCTGCACTCCCATCCCAGGAGTAGGTCGTCAGGCTGGGCTCCCTGTGTTATACAGCAGCTTCCCATTGGCTATCTATTGGACGTGTGACAGCGTGCTTATGTCAGTGCTGCTTTCCCAGTTTGCCCTGCCCTTTCCTTTCCCTGCTGTGCCAACAAGTCTGTCCTCTACATCTGCATCTTTATTTCTTCCCTGCATATAGGTTCATCAGCACTATTGTTCTAGGTGCCATACATACATGCATTAACATATGATATTTTTGTCTCTTTCTGACTTACTTCACTCTGTAACAGGCTCTAGGTTCATCCACCTTACTCAGTCTGACTCAAATGCATTCCTTTTTGTGGCTGAGTAATAGTCCATTGTATACACGTACCACATCTTCTTTACGCATTCATCTGTCGATGGGTATCTGGATTGCTTCCAGGTCCTGGCTGTTGGAGATAATGCTGCAATGAATATCAGGGTACATGTGTCCTTTTGAATTGTGATTTTTCTCAGGGAATAAGCCCAGTAGTGGGGTTTCTGGGTCATATGGTGGTTTTATTCCTAGTTTCTTAAGGAGCCTCTGTACTGTTTTCCACAGTGGTTTTATCAGTTTATATTCCCACTTACAGTGCATGAAGAGTCCCTTTGCTCCACACCCTTTCCAGCATTTATTGTTTGTAGATTTTTTGACGATGGGAATTCTCACCACTGTGAGGTGATGTCTCATTGTGGTTTTGATTTGCATTTCTCTAATTATGAGCAATGTTGAGCACCTTTTCGTGTGTTTATTGGTCTGTGGTATGTGTTCTTTGGAGATATGTCTGTTTAGGTCTCCTGCCCATTTCTTGATTGGGCTGTTTGTTTTTCTGACATTAAGCTGTATGAGCTGCTTATATATTTCGGAGATTAATCCCCTTGCCAGTTGCTTTGTGTTCATTTACTGACCATTTACCTTGAGCAGGCTCTCGGTCCCAGCTGGCAACTGTATGATTCACTGTCTTCTCTCCTGGCTGACTACTTTACACTGTCCTCTTCTTCCCAGCCTCTGACACTACCCTTTCCGTCTTCATTCTCACTGGAATTTCCCAGGCTTCCACCATCTGCCCACCTGTTCTCCCTTTTGGCTGATACAGTGGGTGGGTTTGTACTCCTTAAGGCTGGGTGTCCTCTAAATGCCACCTCACCAACTGGCTTGGTGACGTCCTCCAGTGGCCTCCTCTTCTTTCTGTATCATTTTTTCCTTCTCTATGGATCATTCCTTTTCAGTCAGTTCAGTTCAGTCGCTCAGTTGTGTCCGACTCTTTGCGACCCCATGAATCACAGCACGCCAGGCCTCCCTATCCATCACCATCTCCCGGAGTTCACTCAGACTCACGTCCATCGAGTCCGTGATGCCATCCAGCCATCTCATCCTCGGTCGTCCCCTTCTGCTCCTGCCCCCAATCCCTCACAGCACCAGAATCTTTTCCAATGAGTCAACTCTTCTTATGAGGTGGCCAGCGTACTGGAGTTTCAGCTTTAGCATCATTCCTTCCAAAGAAATCCCAGGGATGATCTCCTTCAGAATGGACTGGTTGGATCTCCTTGCAGTCCAAGGGACTCTCAAGAGTCTTCTCCAACACCACACGTCAAAAGCATCAATTCTTCGGCACTCAGCCCTCTCCACAGTTCAACTCTCACATCCATACATGACCACAGGAAAAACCATAGCCTTGACAAGACGGACCTTAGTCGGCAAAGTAATGTCTCTGCTTTTGAATATACTATCTAGGTTGGTCATAACTGTTCTTCCAAGGAGTAAGTGTCTTCTAATTTCATGGCTGCAGTCACCATCTGCAGTGATTTTGGAGCCCCCAAAAATGAAGTCTGACACTGTTTCCCCATCTATTTCCCATGAAGTGATGGGACCAGATGCCATGATCTTCGTTTTCTGAATGTTGAGCTTTAAGCCAACTTTTTCGCTCTCCTCTTTCACTTTCATCAAGAGGCTTTTTAGCTCTTCTTCACTTTCTGCCTTAAGGGTGGTGTCATCTGCATATCTGAGGTTATTGATATTTCTCCCGGCAATCTTGATTCCAGCTTGTGTTTCTTCCAGTCCAGCGTTTCTCATGATGTACTCTGCATATAAGTTAAATAAGCAGGGTGACAATATACAGCCTTGACGTACTCCTTTTCCTATTTGGAAAATGCTGTTATAGCTCACGACTTAAAAAAAATTAGGAACTCTCTTGATCTCATATACCCCATTAACTACTGGCCCATTTCTTTGATTCCCTTTCCAGCAAATCTATCTTTTTAGAAAAGACTTGTTTGACCTCTGTCTTCAGACTCTCATCTCCACCTTTTCTTGGGCTTTCTCCATTCAGCCTTTAGTTGACATCCCTCAGTTAAAAACTCTTGCACAGGTCATAGAAGATAGTAATGAT
The DNA here is from genome assembly GCA_006410675.1 of Oreotragus oreotragus. NCBI lineage: Eukaryota > Metazoa > Chordata > Mammalia > Artiodactyla > Bovidae > Oreotragus > Oreotragus oreotragus. The sequence continues at coordinate 150,432 of SJYX01001540.1, forward strand.
AGATGGATGATACGTGAGATGTAACAGACATTCAGTGTGCTATGATCATCTTGCTACATTCATTCAAGGATTTGTTGACCACCTGCTATTACAGACACTGTTGTGTTTTATGGATATTAACTCACGTGTGCTTGTAAGGTAGGTAATATTTTTATCCTCATTACATGGATGAAAAAACTGAGAAACAGAGAGATGAGAGAATTTATCTTCTCCACCATATAGTGTGTGCATGACTTTTCAGCCTTCATTTTATTGATACTTGACTACCTGTCGTGTTTACCATTGATCGTTCCCTCCTTCCTGAACCACTGTTTCCCTTTGTTTCCTGGACAGCATTCTCTTTAGGTTCTCCTCTACCTCATTATCTGCTCCTCCAGGTATCTTTTGCAGATCCCTTCTTATCTCCCCTAAATAGATCCTGGGAGCCCAGCCGTCACGCCTCCTCTGTCTATACTCACTCCCTGGGCAACCCCCGCAGTTCCACGATTTCAAGTGCTTTCTACACACTGTTGGCCTCTGAAGTGTTGTCTCTAGCTTGGGTCTCACTTCTCGACTTGACATTCTCCCCAACTTCATTTTCAACAGCTCCCCTTCTCACTCATGCTAGCCTTTCTGATCCTAGCTATGCTGATCGTGCTCCTGCCTGGGCTTTCTGGACCTGGCCTGGCTTAGGATGCTTTCCCTAGATGCCTCCTGGGCCCACAGACTTGCTACCTTCAAGTCTATGTTTGAGAGAGGCCGTCTCTGCTTGTCGTGTGGAAGAGAGCAGCCCCTGACTCCAACTCCCAAGTCTCTCTTGACCTGCCTTGCTTCATTGCTCTCCATGTGTCACCACAGGGCAGCTCATGTACTTGCTCATTATTCATTTTCCTCCAGAAGAGAGCGCCAGGCAGCTGAGCTCTACAGAGCTTGGTCTCCACTCTGTTGCCAGTGTAGGGTATGTAATAGGTGCTTAATAAATAGCAATTGAGTGAATGAATGAAGTCATCACAGGAAACGCATGGGCAATGCCTTTTAGAACTCCATGTCTTTAATTTTTTTTAAAGTCAATTGATTCACATTTACAAGATGAGTAAAATAACAATGTATAAATGAGTTTTCCTTCCTCTTCCCTTAAGTTTTATGACACTTATAAATTCACCTGAAATTGTAATAAAAGATTCCAGAAGCTTTTACAGCATGTTTTCAGTTGATGATAACATCCAGAAATAGTTTTAATAACAGCATTAACAGGTTATGGTTTTCCTAAAGGACCACAGTATTTTTAAAAGAGAAACTTCAATAATTCCATTTTACTACTTCCCTAAGCCTTTGAAATACATGGTACTCATTAATGTTGAATTATTTACTAGAAATAATCCCTCCCCCTACCCCAAATGCCCACCCTGATTTAACTGCCTCGAGTTTAAAGGTTTTTGTCTCAGTACTATTGGCTTAATGAATTAAGTTCTAAGGAAATGTGGCCAGGCTTAGTTAACAATAAATCAAGTGATACTATTTGTAGAAAAAGTAACCAAAACTCTGCTTGTAAATAATAATGTGGAAAAATCTGGTCTCAATCAAACCACTGTCCACAGCTGGGCTCTATTTTCAGCTCGCAAACACAGTGGAGTTAATATTGAACGTACCTGTATTTGAGACTTAAATAACAAAAGCATGTACTCCTTTGAGAACAAGCTTTTGCAAAAAATCAGTGGAGAACTGCGCCTGAAACACGTTTATAACATCTTAGTTCCAGAGGATTGTCTTGGAGCAATTAAAAAAAAAAATGTATGGATAGCCTCTTGACCATGTAGCTGGTATTAGAAAAAAAAAGAGTATTGTTTTGCATAAATAATTGCCCTTCACATTCCACCAAAGGCATTAGTCTGATCAGCCAGTGGCTTTGTTGACAGTCGGCCAGTACTGTCTGGCTTGGTGGACCCCTACATCGGGTGCCAGGCGCAGGTGTCCAGAGGTGTGTGCAGTTAGCCTGCAACATTCGAAGCACAGCAGCAAGTGATATGAGCAGTGGCTAGGGGAGAACACAGATCTTGCCGCATCAGAATCCCCTTCTTTCTGAAGGGTATTTCTTAAGGGTTTTGTACCTGTTTCAGCATAGCCCCCTCTAGATAACCAGGGGCTCACTGAGAAATAGGTTTTAGCGTCACCTCACAGGCCACTGTGAAACTCTTGACCTTCTCTGAAGCTTGCCATGTACCATGGGCCACAGAAGTTTCTGCCAACCCCTCAAAACATGGTCGGTTAAAATTTTAGCTGGGTTCCAAGTGTCCTTCCAGTCCCTGGGCTGGTGTCTCCTGAACAGGACTGCCTGCCCCGTTGCTGACCTTTTGACCCCGAGTAGACAGTGGGCTGCAGTCTGTGGCCATCCAAACCCACATAAGGCTGCTCCCCTGAGCCCTCTTCTAGCCATGTACGTTCTGGATGTGTGCTTTGCATCTTGTGGGCCATGGTGCATGTGGACCCGACTCCTGGATCCCAGATCACTAGGATGAACATCAGTCATACAGAGAGACCCACCAGGCCTGCCTGATGGGGCCATTGCTCAAAGCTGGCCCACTGCACTGATGGGGTTATATGATTCCAGGGAACACTGTGTAAGGTCTTCATGGCTCTTGGTAAGTACTCCACAGTGTTGAATTGTTCCTTTTCCCTGGCTTGCAAGTGGGCTCACAACAGAAGTCTAGATAGTGAGGAACTCTATTGCTTTGTCCTTCTGGAAAATTCCATCACAGCAGAGAGGAGAGGAGGCCAGGGAACTGACTTCTCACAGGTGTCCTAAGGCACCTGGACAGAGCATACCAGAGTCAGTCTCACTGCACAGGGAGGAGGCGGAGCCAGCCTGGCTTTATCTTTTCTGACCTATTCATTGTGACACACCTAGCTGAGAGTGTTTCCCTGTCTGGAAACAGGGAGCTGGACTTGATGCTTGACCTTGGCCTCTCTGGCCTCCCTGTGTAGGCTGTCCTTGGTCCTGTTAGTCTGTTATCCTTTTTGACACATGGACCTTGCGCCTCCTGGCTGTGAATAGATAGGTGCATGATTAGGACATGGCTTACCCCTGACTGTTCTTCACATAGTCAACATAGGAAAGACTTATTGTTTATAATAATAACACGTTGCATTTGTAGAGTTCTTCACAAAGTGCTTTTATGTCTATGCTCTTATTTCATACTTACATCAGTATTTATCCTGTCTTAGGATGAGAAGGCTAAGGTTCAGGAAGGCTGAATGATTTGACCAAGGCTCTGAAACTAAAAAATAGCAAAGCCTGTACCAAAACCCAGATGCTGATAATTCAGGTCCAGAGCTCTGTTCAGCTCCACTAGCTCCTTCATGAGAAGGATGTACTATTTTGTTATGAATCTTTACAAAATATTTTGTAATAGTCCATAAAAGTTGGGGCTATGCTTGTTTTCCAACACCTATCAAAGAACCTGACACAAATAGGTACCTAGTAAGTGAAGTTGCTCAGTCGTGTCCAACTCTTTGCAACCCTATGAACTATAGTCCACCAGGCTCCTCTGTCCATGGGATTCTCCAGGCAAGAGTACTGGAGTGGGTTGCCATTTCCTTCTCCAGGGGATCTTCCCGACCCAGGGATCGAACCCAGGTCTCCCGCATTCCAGGCAGACGCTTTAATCTCTGAGCCACCAGGGACCTAGTAAATGTTTGATAAATGAATGAAATTAGTGAATGAAGAAATGAATGAGTGAATATATTGAATGAATAGGTAAACGGCAAAATATGTCAGTCTGCACTTGTATTGGGAATTGCTACATGTTAAGGAGTTTTAAAATGTGGTCACGTATGTATGGGGATATGCTCTAAGTCTTTCACTCCTGACTCCCTGTCAGGATGGAAGGCCTGAATCCGGTTTATACCATGTTTCTTAAAATTTTCTTGGAATCTGTAACCAAAATTAAAATCTATTTTTGAATGTGTTCTATGCTCTTGTTCTCCCATTTATACTTCTTTAAGATTTAGTTTGGGGCAGGTAACTTTGCTTGGATCCGAGTTTTGCCGTCTTATCTCTTATTAGACACACAAATCACTGGAAAACATATCCTGAGGAGATCTCATCGAGTCAGGGAGTGGGAGGTGGGGGAGATGACTTTTCTTCCCAGCTTGGAAATTTCAATTCCTGAGCCTGTCTTACCTGTACTGTTTTCCCTGAGCCCCACCAGAGTCATCTTACTAGTTTCCTAGAAAGATGTGTATTTCTGTGTGTATGTGCACGTATGTGAGTGTGTGTGTTGTTCACTCACCAAGTCGTGTCCAACTCTTTGAGACCCCATGGACTGCAGCACGCCAGGCTCCCCTGTCCCTCACCACCTCCCAGAGTTTGCCCAAGTTCATGTCCATTGAATTGGTGATGCCATCCAGCCATCTCATCCTCTGTTGCCCTCTCCTCCTGGAATGTGTGTAGAGTGTGCCTACCCACTCCCTCAGTCTGAATGTATTCCTTTCCTATTGATGTTGTTATCGTCCTAAGATTGACATGTCAGAGAGTTCTCCTTGGTGGTCTAGTGGTTAAGACCCCACACTTCCAATGCAGGGGGTCCTAGTTCCATCCCTGGATGGGGAATTGGATCCGCTATGCTGCAACTAAGACCCAGTGCAGCTGCATATTAACACATCAGAGATCTTGGTGAGATAGTTGCTGTTGCCTTAAGTTTCTTATACAATTAGTTTACATATGTAGACAATGTATACGAAGCAACCAGTTCAAACCTGTCTTCTGTAGGCTCTGTTAGTCAGAAGGCCCCTTTAGAAAATATGGAGATAGGTGAATAATGTAACAGGGTAGCAGATAAGTACAACTGGCACTCTGTCAAATGCCATCTCCCATGTGCTAGAGGGACTGGAGGCAGCAGAGAGGGCTGTCCTGGTCTTCTCACCCTCTCTCTTTCTGATGCTAACCTGGCTTCTTGTGGTTGAGCCTGTTTAGGAGCATCTAGAAGGCATCACTCAAAACAGACAGCTTCAGCTCTTCCTCACATCCCCAATGCTGTGGCAGCCCTCCCTGCCACAAGACTCCTCTGAGAAGCTAGGAATCATTGTGGCCCTGAGAGAGGTTAAAATTGTGTTGGTGGGGGGTTGGCAGGGGTGGCAGTCTCTCAGGAGGATGCCAGTCATGGTACAGGCCCAGGGGCATGTCTAGAAACCATCGCTGCCTTGCGGTAACTCCTGGTCAGGATTGAGAGGGTGGGGCTCTGAACTGAGGCTGGCTGGATGGCTGGTTCTCTGACTTGTGGGTTTGTAAACAGTTCAGAGCAACTGGCTTCTTAGGAGTGACTGTTACTAACCAAAGCTGGCAGAGGAGCTGGATAAAGCCTGCCTGCCTATCCCGAGCCTCCAGCCCTCCCAGGCCCCCATATTCAGAGTTTTTTGAGGGGTCTTGTTCAACCCAGTGACTTTTCACTTGAGATCATTATGGAAGAAAGAAGAGTAAGAAGGATTGCTGGCTGTTCTGTGATTAATCCATCCCACCCCAAACGAGCAGACGAATGTCTGAGGACACAGATGGTTAGGTTCTGGGCTGCCCAGCTCAGATCTTATAACTAGGTCGTGGACGTATGATCCGTCCGATGTGTCGAGGACTCCCCTTGCCAAGGGTGTGTTATGGCATCACTAACGTATCAAGAGTGGAAACAGAAATGTCCGGTCAGGTCCTCGCCCTCTCGATCTCCTCAGCTGAGGCACTTACAGAGGAAGCCTTTAGGACTTCGCTCACCAAACCCACCCAGCATGGAACCTGGCATGTAGCCTCTGCTACATAATGTGGTTTTTGCAGGAACAAAGACTCTCTGGTCTTCTCTATAATTGCACCAAATTACATCTCAGAGATGACTTTTTCTTGTCATGGCACTGGTTTTCTTTCTCCAAGAGAGAGATTGCAAAGTTACCATGACATGAAATCTGGCCAGAGGCTGGAAGGATTTCGTAGTTATAGCAACCTCAGCGGTGCCCTCTCAGGCCAGGGCAGGCAGGCGGCAGAGCTGAGGGTGACAGACTCACTGCCGCCCCCTGAGCCGCCGACCAGATTTGCGGTTCCTTGTGGTCAGGACTTGAGTCTCCTGTCAGCCTCTCCCACCACACTCTAGATGACATCGCCTGGCCTGCCAGCGGTGCCGGTCTCACCAGGAAGGGCGGTGGCTTGTGATCCCTGGGGCCAGTGCCTACCCCCCGGCTCACTTACCCACACCCTTGTGCCTGGCCCGCTGGTCAGCCAATACCCAGTACCCAGAGGTCAACGTAGAGATTGTGCTTTTTAGAATTTTTTTAAAAAATTTATGTATTTTTAATTGGAGGATAAATTAAAAGATGCTTACTCCTTGGAAGGAAAGTTATGACCAACCTAGACAGCATATTCAAAAGCAGAGACATTACTTTGCTAACAAAGGTCCGTCTAGTCAAGGTTATGGTTTTTCCAATGGTCATGTATGCATGTGAGAGTTGGACTGTGAAGAAAGCTGAGTGCCAAAGAATTGATGCTTTTGAACTGTGGTGTTGGAGAAGACTCTTGAGAGTCCCTTGGACTGCAAGGAGATCCAGCCAGTCCATTCTGAAGGAGATCAGTCCTGGGTGTTCATTGGAAGGACTGATGCTAAAGCTGAAACTCCAGTACTTTGGCCACCTCATGCAAAGAGTTGACTCANTGTAGTTATAGCAACCTCAGCGGTGCCCTCTCAGGCCAGGGCAGGCAGGCGGCAGAGCTGAGGGTGACAGACTCACTGCCGCCCCCTGAGCCGCCGACCAGATTTGCGGTTCCTTGTGGTCAGGACTTGAGTCTCCTGTCAGCCTCTCCCACCACACTCTAGATGACATCGCCTGGCCTGCCAGCGGTGCCGGTCTCACCAGGAAGGGCGGTGGCTTGTGATCCCTGGGGCCAGTGCCTACCCCCCGGCTCACTTACCCACACCCTTGTGCCTGGCCCGCTGGTCAGCCAATACCCAGTACCCAGAGGTCAACGTAGAGATTGTGCTTTTTAGAATTTTTTTAAAAAATTTATGTATTTTTAATTGGAGGATAAATTAAAAGATGCTTACTCCTTGGAAGGAAAGTTATGACCAACCTAGACAGCATATTCAAAAGCAGAGACATTACTTTGCTAACAAAGGTCCGTCTAGTCAAGGTTATGGTTTTTCCAATGGTCATGTATGCATGTGAGAGTTGGACTGTGAAGAAAGCTGAGTGCCAAAGAATTGATGCTTTTGAACTGTGGTGTTGGAGAAGACTCTTGAGAGTCCCTTGGACTGCAAGGAGATCCAGCCAGTCCATTCTGAAGGAGATCAGTCCTGGGTGTTCATTGGAAGGCCTGACGCTGAAGCTGAAACTCCAGTACTTTGGCCACCTCATGTGAAGAGTTGACTCATTGGAAAAGACCCTGATTCTGGGAGGGATTAGGGGCAGGAGGAGAAGGGGATGACAGAGGATGAGATGGCTGGATGGCATCACTGACTCGATGGATGTGAGTCTAAGTGAACTCTGGGAGATGGTGATGGACAGGGAGGCCTGGTGTGCTGCGATTCATGGGGTCGCAGAGTCGGACACGACTGAGGGACTGAACTGAACTGTATTGCCTTATAATATTGTGTTGGTTTCTGCACACATGAACATGAATCAACCATGGGCATCTCTACACTTAAGAGAAACCAAAGCAGATGAGAGCCCACATAGCTTTGGATTTAGAATAGCCCTCTTTTTGTTCTGCCTAGAGGTTCCTAGGAAAGCGTGTGAGAAGGAATTAGGGAGAGGGCTCAGGCCAGGGATTGACCTCAGTGCAATTGACATTTGGGCCTGGATCATTCTTTGTCATGAGAGTTTTTTCCTATGCATTATAAGACATTTAGCATCATCCTTGGCCTTTACCCACCAGATGACAGTAGCCCCCTCTCAGTTGTGACAACAAAAAATGTCCCAGGTATTTCCAAATGTTTCCTAGGGATCAAATCAACAGCTGTTGAAACTATGGGAGTAAGGAGAGAATTGAGTGAAAAGACCTTATACTTGTAGTCTTGGACTGTGTTGCAAGAGCCATTTATCACTGTCTTGAGTTATTGTCTAGAAAAAGTTGAGGTTTTCAGAATAGTTGCAGTCCATTAGATGGCATGGTGAGCCCTGCAGGAAAAGATCAACTGCTCTCCAAAGGCCATGGCTAGGCTTAGAAACTTAAAAGGAAGAGGCACCTCTTCCTTCTCCCTGCCCCATCTCTGTCTCCCTTCCCATCCCTTCCTCTGGAACCCCAAACCACTGAATCACATGGGATACTTATTAAAATGCACCCAGAGCCTTACTCACCAGAGCCTTACTCATGTCCATTGAGGCAGTGATGCCATCCAACCATGTCATCCTCTGTCGTCCCCTTCTCCTCCTACCTTCAATCTTTCCCGGCATCAGGGTCTTTTCCAGTGAGTTGGCTCTCTGCATCAGGTGGCCAAAATAATCAAGCCTCAGCTTCAGCATCAGTCCTTACAATGAATATTCAGGGTTGATTTCCTTTAGGATTGATTGGTTTGATCTCCTTGCAGTCCAAGGGTCTCTTAAGAGTCTTCTTCAGCATCATAGTTTGAAGGCATCAGTTCTTCAGTGCTCAGCTTTTTTTATTGTCCAGCCCTGACATCAGTGCATGACTACTGAAAAAAACCATAGCTTTGATGACACGAACCTTTGTTGGCAAAATAATGTCTCTGCTTTAATATAGCTTTCCTTCCAAGGAGCAAGAGTCTTTTAATTTCATGGCTGCAGTCACCAACCCCAGTGATTTTGGATCCCCCCCAAATAAAGTCTGTCACTGTTTCCATTGTTTCCCCATCTGTTTGCCATGAAGTGATGGGACCAGATGCCATGATCTTCATTTTTTGAACGTTGAGTTTTAAGCTAGCTTTTTTACTCTCCTCTTTCACCTTCATCAAGAGGCTCTTTAATTTCCCTTCTCTTTCTGGCATTAGGATGGAGTCATCTGCATATCTGAGGTTACTGGTATTTCTCCCTGCAATCTTGATTCTAGCTTGTGCTTCATCCAGCCTGGCATTTCACATGAGGTACTCTGCATAGAAGTTAAATAAGCAAGGTGGCAATATATAGCCTTGACATATTCCTTTCTGAATTTTGTTGTTCCATGTCTGATCCTGTCACTTCTTGACCTGCATACAAGTTTCTCAGATGGCAGGTAAATTGGTTTCATATTCCCATCTCTTTCAGAATTTTCCACAGTTTGTTGTGATCTGCACAGTCAAAGGCTTTAGCATAGTCAATGAAGCAGAAGTAGATATTTTCCTGGAATCCTCTTGCTGTGTTAGACAATGACAGAAGGCAGAGCAGAGGGTTAGGGAGTGCGTGGGGTGACTTACATCTGTAATGAGGTGGTCTGGGAGGCCTCATTATAAGGGAATATCTGACCAGCTTGCAGGTGGTAAGAGACAGTCAGGCCTGTATATGTAGGCACAAGTCTTCCAGGAGGAAGGAGGAGGGAGTACACAGCCACTGAGGCGGCAGTGAGCATTCCTGGCGTGATGGAGGAAGAGCTCAGGCTCTTGTGATTGGAGAGACGGAGTCAGGGAGCAGTGATTGGAGCTGAAGTTCGAGAAGGAGCGGGCAGCCAGATCCTGTAGAGCCCAGTGCAAACACTTTGGGGTTTTTTGGTTTGTTTTGGGGGTTTTGTTTAGTTTTATTTTTTGATTCTTCAAATTACTTTTTAATTTTAATTTTTATCCTGCAAATGCTACTTGAAATAAGTAATCCAAGTGAATCCACAGACTTCAGTCAGTGTAGGGTCAGAGATTTAATGACTGGATGACTGGTATCTAAAATGAGTTTTGTAAACACAGACTTTAATACTTTGATTTGACTCTGAGGGAAGTAGGGTGGGGGCCATGGGAGGATTTTTAGCCAAGGACCACTAGGATCAGATTTAAGACTTATGAGGATCTCCCTGGGTGCTGTCTGGAGTAGATACCAGGGGGGCAAGGGTAGAAGTTATTATTACTGTTGAAATTATGGCATGGTTTCTGCCCCCTAGGAATTTACCACGATCGTGGAGATAGAGCATGTATGGCTCTAGCCAACGAGGAAGTGTTTGCTAAGTAATGTGAGTCACTCAGACCAGAAAAGTGCAATGGAAGTGCCTCCTGGGAGTCAGACTTTGTGGACGACCTGGGCTTACTATGGATAAACAAGATTTTTTTTTTAGTGTAATGGGTATATGATTGACATTCACTAAACGGTACACATCTGAAGTATACAATTTGATATATTTGGTCACACATAGATACCCAGGAAACGATCACACTGGTGAACATATCCATTACCCTCCCACTCCCAGCCCCCTAAATTTTCTTGTGGTTTATAAGGCAAGATGGGAATTGTCATCAGGGCAGGAATGTAAGCAAAGGCACAGAGAGGGGAAATGAAGAAGCTTCTAAGGGGCAGAGGGAAAGCATCCTGCCTATCCTGCAGGGTCACATGAGGAGCCCAGAGAAAGATGTCTGACAGGACAGCTTGAAGTAAATTACATGGGACCCTTGACACTGGGTTGTAAGGGTTAGCTCACAGGGGGACCAGCGGAAGTCTTTTAAGTTTGTTGTGGTTTATGGTCAGAACTGGAGAAGGAAATGGCAACCCAATACAGTATTCTTGCCTGGAAAATTCCATGGGCAGAAGAACCTGGCGGACTACAGTTCATGGGGTCACAGAGAGTCGGCCACGACTGAGCACATCAGCACATGGTCAAAACAGAGTTTATCTGCTAAAATTCCATCTTTTAAAAACAACAGCAGCAACACCAAATTTTAGGTACTTTATCTTTTTGTAGTAAGTCCAAGAAAACTTAGCGAAGTACATTTCTGCAGTGTTTCATACACATAAAAACAATTAAAGAAATAAAAAGAAACATTAGGAAATTTCATAATTAGATAATTAAGAGACTCCTTAGTACCACTCGGGCCTCACTGGTAGTTCAGCTGGTAAAGAATCCGCCTACAGTGCAGGAGACCGGTTTGATTCCTGGGACTGGAAGATGTGCTGGAGATGGGATCAGCTGCCCACTCCAGTGTTCCTGGGCTTCCCTGGTAACAGACCGTAAAGGATCCGCCTGCAGTGCGGGAGATTTGGGTTCAGTCCATGGGTTGGGAAGATCCTCTGGAGAAGGGAACGGCTACCCACTCCAGTATTCTTGCCTGGAGAATTCCATGGACAGAGGAGCCTGGCAGCCTACAGTCCATGGGGTCACAAAGGGTTGGACATGACTGAGCGACTTTCACTTTAATACAGCTACTTACAGATGGATAAGAAATCCATTTGCCACCTGATGGTTCATCATAGCCCACATGTAAAAAGTATGACTAATCTTGTTCAGTTGCTAAATTGTGTCCATCTCTTTGCAATCCCATGGACTGCAGCATGTCAGGGTCCCTTGTCCTTCACTATCTCCCCGCGTTTGCTCCAACTTATAGGCATTGAATTAGTGATGCTATCTAACCAACTCATCCTCCGCTGTCTCCTTCTCCTTTTCTTTCAGTCTTTCCCAGCATCAGGGTCTTTTCAAATGAGTCAGTTCTTCGCATCAGGTGGCCAAAGTATTGGAGCTTCAGTTTCACCATCAGTCCTTCCAATGAATATTCAGGGCTGATTTCCTTTAGGATGGACTGGTTAGATCTCCTTGCAGAGCAAGGGACTCTCAAGAGTCTTCTCCAACACCACAGTTCAAAAGCATCAATCCTTCAGTGTTCAGCCTTTTTTATGGTCCAACTCACATCCATTCATGACTACTGGAAAAATCATAGCTTTGACTATACAGGTCTTTGTCGGCAAAGTAATGTCTCTTGAATATACTGTCTAGGTTTGTCATAGCTTTTCTTCCAAGGAGCAAGTGTCTTTTAATTTCATGACTGCAGTCACCATCTGCGGTGATTTTGGAGCCCAAGAAAATAAAGTCTGTCACTGTTTCCATTGTTTCCCCATCTATTTGCCATGAAGTGATGGGACCAGATGCCATGATCTTCGTTTTTTTAGCATTGAGTTTCAAGCCAGCTTTTTCATTCTTCTCTTTCACTTTCATCAAGAGGCTCTTTAGATACTCTTCACTTTCTGCAGAGGGTATCATCTGCATATCTGACACCTTCCAACGTGGGAGGCTCATCATTTTTGCCTTTTCATGGGGTTCTTGCAGCAAGAATACTGGAGAGGGTTCCCATGTCCTACCCCTGAGGATCTTCCTGACCTAGGCATCAGGACTGTACTAAACATGTTGCACGTATAATACTTACATGACTCATTAAAATAGGGACTATTATCATTTTCCATTTTTACATTTAAGGAGACCGAGGCTTGGACAGGTTTTTAAAAATGGCTTCCTGTCCCACAGCTACTGAGTAATGGAGACAGGTCTTGATCCTCCCATGGGTGTGGAAGTGTTAGTCACTCAGTCCTATCTGACTCTTTGTGACCCCATGGACTGTAGCCCACCAGGCTCCTCTGTCCATGGACTCCTCCAGGCAAGAATACTGGAGTGGGTTGCCATGTCCTCCTCCGGGGGATCTTCCCCACCCAGGGATCAAGCCCAGGTCTCCTGCATTGCAGGCAGATTCTTTGCCATCTGAGCCACCAGGGGAGCATCTGAACCTCCTATACTCACTAACAAGCTTTTTCAAAAGCATCAAGACACTGTCCATGCCATCCAGTTGGAAAAGATGAGAGACATAGACATAAAAATAATTTCTGTGGTCATGATGAGAAATACCTCAACTATTCTTTTCCTCAAAAGAATCTGTGAAGTTTTCTTAATCATATGAAGTTCCAATTAAAAATCTCCTTTTTCCTTTGAAGCAGATAAGTCTTATCATATGCAACACTTTTTCACATGTTGCAGCAAGCAGCCCTGTTAATTGCATCTTGCCTGCCTCTGGTGCTCCCAGCAGCCTCGCGTCCTGAATATAATCATTCAAATTGAAGCACATGTACGTCTCTAATGGGACAGCATCTCTCGGCTGTAACACTAGGCGGGGTGGCTTAGGGCGCGTGCAAAGTCACTACAGTCCAGGTTAATTTGGTTTCTTATGTAGAACAACTTTGGTCTGACATTTAACATTTCTTCCTTTGACTTTTTTTTTCTTCTTTTTGGTCTTTCTGAGCTCATTACCCAGCATCTTTTATATTCATTCTTTTTTCCATGCAAGATCAGTGCTGGAGACCAATAATGATAAAAAGCCTGGGGTCTGGATGAGGCCTGGAAGGCTAGGACATTTCAGGTTCGCAGAGCAGGTCTGTGGGCCAGCTGTGATTCCAGGGCCTGGCTGAGCTGCCGTCACTGTGGTGCTGGTTCTTTGGGTTGTCTCAGACCTCACCTGGAACAGGCTCTGCCATGCACCCAGTCCCCTCTTTCATGCCCCTCTTTCTCCCTGTCACTAACTTCGGAGAATGAACCCTGCTGTGTCCCCTTTGCCCAGCTGAGTGAAACACTCAGGGACTTTCTTGAGTTCCCACAATGCGTCAGCAAGAATGGCAGCTTGTGAGGGTGGTCACTCTTCTCGACAAAGAGCACTGGGATGTCATTGCTTGTCACACTTTCTAATTGGTTCTCTGCCTTGTTTGTGCATTTGGGAACTCTGAACAACAGGAGTAAAGAATATTAATGTTTATTTGTCCATTCTTGGTGGGTAGATTCAGCATGACAGCTGGTGAGTAGAGTCTCATGTGAGAGACATTCTGGATTCCCCAATCCTTTGCATCCCCTCGATCTTGCATGTCCCATCAAACACATATGGGCAGTGAGATGCTAGATCAGGGCTGAGGAGCATGGAGGAACCAGATCTTCCTGAGGAAGCAATCACACCCACTGGTTGGCATTTTGGGGTATCCTTAGATGTCAGGTTTTAGAGTCTTATTCCTAGTAATACCAATGGCTAAGTGAAATTTGTTTTTTCTCCTTCTGAAATTACCAAGTTGGAAAAGCCCCAGTTCTTTTGAGACACTTGAATTCAAATATATGAATGTTCAGGTATGAATGAGAATGTTTATGTGGCAGCCTAGATGGGAGAAGGGTCTGGGGAAGAATGGATACATGTATATGTATGGCTGAGTCCCTCCACTGTTCATCTGAAACTATCACAGCATTGTTCATCGGCAATACCCCAATACAAAATAAAAAGTTAAGAAAAAAAAAATTTGTTTTCTTGGGTCAGATTCACCTGAGGTTTGCTATCTGTTGTTTTGCAAACTGCCAATTTTGCTATTTCCAGTCAAAACAGAGAATCATTAATATGGATACTTGCCTTTGGGAATAGGACTGCTGGGAAGAACGCTGTGATTCTTGATGGAAAGGACACGGATGGGGAATGTGGCAGGGGGCGGGGAGGGGGCTGGAGGCAGACCCTTGCATGGAAAGATTACAAGGTGTGTGAAGGTAAAGTCCCTTGATCTTCTGGGAAACTGCCTGCCTTGGGGAACAAAACATTGCATTCTTGGAGTTCTAGCCACCATTCTGGGCCTCATGGGATAGCATTTATGGAAGAAGAAAGTTTAGGGACAAAGTGGAAAAAACTGCCTTTGAAGAACAGTTTAAATCTTGTTGAGCTTGTCAGTAGAAGCCTCTAGAATAATAAACCAAGAGCAAACATCAGCAGGCGTTTACACAACTCACGCTGGACTCTGACTCCAGCTGTTGTCTTCCTCACAGACCCAGAGGCTTTGCAGGAATGCACTCTAAGTACTCTTTTGGCCAAAAGAAAGCTGGGGAAAAAAATCCTGTCCTCAAAACTGGCTTGAGTGTTCATTGCCAAGGAGATCATCCCTTAGAAGATGAAGTGGGACAGAAAGCAGTGAAGACGCTAGTAAACAGCTTGGTTTGCTGGGGTGCTGGCTCTTGCTTTCCGGCTTGGGTCCCACAGACTTCCCACGCTCATTTGCAGCCCTGCCCCATGTGTGGAAACCTGGCTGCTGGCTCTTGGAAAATAAACACATTGCCCGCTTGACGGGACCTAGCCCTACTGGACCAGGTGTGTGGTATCGACGTGGAGTTTTCCCTTCAGTAGATTTCTCTTGGTGGCTTGCTGATGAGCTGGCCTGATGGTTAAAAAAGTTCCTTGCATATCAACATTATTTTCTTGGGAACTTAGAGAAAAGAGTAATAGATTGTGTATCGAGGAAAGAATAGAGGATCTGTTCTGGTAGTTTAAGAAAGCTTCAGGTAAAAGGAAGCTATCTAGATTATGGTTGACTCACTTTAGGCTCTTTAGTCAGGCAGAACGAGTGCTATTGGAAAACTATATTAGCTTTAGATTTGAAGGAATTTATTTCATGGTCATATTTCAACTAGCTCACACAGACAAAATGAATGACAGATGGACCAAGACTAACTTCATTATTGATTGTTTTAGCTTTGGTTGAGTTCCTGCAATTTGTTTATTTGACAAATGTTTGTTGGGCCCTGCAGTGAAGTAGACACTACTCTAGACTTGGAGGAATTAAAGATGGAGAGGATATTTCCTCTTAAGGGGCTGACAGTCTAACAGACAAACAGTTCTGCAAATAAAAACTACAGATAATAAGATAGTTTCAAGAGTGGAGTTGTAGGAAAGCAGGATGGTGACTGATTTCTGTTTTATCTTTTTTTTTTTTTTTTGGTGCGGGGAGGGTTTTGAGGTCCAGGCTATAATCTGGGAGACCATGATGATGTGCAAGAAGGTTCTAGATTTGGTTCTAGATTTCTAGCCTGGGTCCCTGAGTGGATAATAGCACTATTTAGTTTGGTAGTTACTATTGAAATAAGAATAGGACTGGGGGAAAATAAAATGAATTTTGAATGGTCAGTTTGAAGAGTGTTTATCTGGATGATGTTGTCCAGGGGCCTGTAAGGGTTAGTGTTCAGGAGAAAGGCCAGGTAGGGGTGGAGAGTCAGAATTCCCAGTCACTGGGATGCAGATGGCTGTGGAAGCCATGGGTTGGGATGTCCTTGCCCGAGGCAGAGAGATTTCTGATGTCTTAGATCAGTCTGCCGGAATACACGTGAGGCAATCTTAGAGAGCCATTAGATTGTGAGAGACCTCCAGGGGACGAAGCAGGACACCGGTTTTCCTGAAACAACCGTAGAAGAAGCGGAAGAGCTAGGGACTGGAAAACCATTTTCTGGCATTCTCTTTGTTCTTTCGTAGCAGTCACTACGTGGGCAGACATAGGTGTCTGCCTGAGCAACTGAGCGCTCACACACGCATTAACTTCATTTATCCCTAACTTTCCTTCTGAGGACCTTTTCTTGTTTAGTCACTAGCTAAATCATGTCCAGGCTCCTCTGTTCATGGGATTCTCCAGGCAAGAATACTGGACTGGGTTGCCATTTCCTCCTCCAGGGGATCTTCCTGACCCAGGGATCAAACCCATGTCTCCTACATCTCCTGTATTGGCAGGGGAGTTCTTTACCACTGAGCCACCAGGGAAGCCCCCTGAAGACCTTTATCAGTTTCCTAAGTGTTTTCTTGAATTCCTCTCCATGATGCATGTGGAAAAATAATAATTTTGTATTATTTTTGAAGATGAGAATATTTTGAGCACAGAATCCTTAAGTTGAAAACTTGGGATGAAAACGTCGCCCAAATGCCATCAGGCCGTTTTCCAAGGTGCTGAAATAAAAATCAGGACTCCGAAAATAGAAGTTTGGCTGTGCACACATTCCTGTTATTCCCATCTGACTTTCTGAGGTCACAAGATGAGTCAGGACAAGACGGTATGAAAGCGTTTGAGTCCACGCACTAGGTAGCATGCCAGACTGCATACTAAGCCCATTCCCTCCCTGGGTCCAGGTTTCTTCTGGTGCGAGCTGAACCGGAGGGCACTCCCCTAGTCCATCTCCTGGGGCCACAACAGTCCTTTCCTGTCCATGTCAGGAGAACTCAGCACGTGTGAGCCTTCCATGATTCTGAAGGCTTCTTTTCTCCCTGTTTATCCCTACTCTCCCAGGAAGCAGTATTCCCTTTATGCCATCACTTACAGAAGACTCTGTCTGTTGATCTTTCCTCTTTGAAGTTTTGAGGTGCACTAAAATATTTACAGTATGTAGACCAGCACTTAAAAGGGATTTTCTTTTCCCNTCCCTGTTTATCCCTACTCTCCCAGGAAGCAGTATTCCCTTTATGCCATCACTTACAGAAGACTCTGTCTGTTGATCTTTCCTCTTTGAAGTTTTGAGGTGCACTAAAATATTTACAGTATGTAGACCAGCACTTAAAAGGGATTTTCTTTTCCCTAAGACATATCTTTTGACTTACTGAGGCCTTTTGATGCTAAGAACTCACTTAAGGTTTCAGATCAAGGGTGGTTTAATTTAGGAACACCTGTTGACATCCGTGAGCAATGGCAGACTCATTAAACCACCCATCTCGCTTTCCTCTGGATGAGGCAGCAGTGGGCTCTGGGCTTTGCCACTTCCTGGATGTCAGGGGCCATCCCAGTTGTGGCCTCAGCTGCAGTGCTCCTGATGGATTTGTCAGTGCCTTGGGAACTGGGAGGGGCGTGCTGGGCTCCATGTGCCTGAGTGTGTGCTGGTTGGTCCCAGACTAGAGGGGGCAGCAAGGGGACCTGGCACTGGGTAGTCCAGGAGCCAAGAGGGTTTCCTGGAGTCTGAACTCAGAGAGAACAGGAACCAAGATCCTCAGCCTGCTGCACAGCCAACATGTATTGTTTGTTCCATGTGGGAAGTCAAGCAGCAAACAGCAGTAGGCTAAGTGAGGAAGGTACTTCAAGGGAGAGTGTGAAAACCAAGAAAGAAGAGAGAAAATGAGTTCTCAGCATTAGGCAGTTTTTGTGGAGGGATGTATCTTTTCTACTCCAGCTGCAGATGTCAGAGTCAAATCCAGATTCTACAGGAATCTAAAATCAACTGTGATGTGTGGATGGGGCTGGTCTTATAAAGGGAGTTATAAGTCCCTTTGTCCTATGATGCTACTTCAGGTGATGGGTTAACAAAAATATTCTAAGTAAGCAAGTAATTTGAGCTTTCTTAAAACCATATAGTTTGGTGCCTTGAAAGTATAAGCCATGGGGAGCAGATTGCTTTTGAGTACTGGTCTCTGATTTCTCACCCTGCCTCTAATTAGGTAGTAGACGTGGGAATTAAAAAATGACTTATGAAACAACCACCGGATAAAATACCATGTGGTCATTAAAAAAAAATCACATTTTCAAATGACATGTATTGACAAGGAAAAATGCTCAGTATATAATATTATGTGAAAAGCAAGAAACTGTATTTTGACACATACAGGGGCCCAGATATTTCCTTTTGATTAAATGAACATTTCATAGGTGAAGGTGGTGAAAACCTTATGTCTGTGCAAAATTCTGAGTCCATTGATGAAGATGGCTGTTTGGCTCTTGCAGTGGAAAATCATGGACTAGAGGTCAACTAGTCTGGGTATAGTCCAAGCTTTTAACCCTTTTGGGGGGCTCCGTTTTCTTATTAGGAAACTGGGGTGATGGTCTGCTCTAGAATGGTCCCTAGGGATCCTTTTGGGTCCCACGTGTGCTGAGTTTTGGTCAGGGACTCTGGACAAAGCAGCTGAGAAGGGGCGCCACAAACAGGCCTCATATGGTTTGCCTCACTTCATCGGTCAGACTTGGTCAACCTTGACCTTCTATTGTTTCTCATCATTTTCTATGACCGTCTTGAGTTTCTACCCCTCTGAGCCACTCCTCGCTGCTGCTGTGTAAAGAGGCCTCTTGATTTATTAATCAATTAATCAGTGCATGCTGAGGAGCTGTTCAGGGTAGTTAAACAGGGAAAACAAAATGCTGGAGCATTTTGTTGTAATCAAGATGGATCATAATGAAGAGTGACCCTCCCATCCCTGATCTCCCTGCCCACCCTGGCTACCCCACACTGCCCCCCTCACCCCCAGCTCATCAAATCCCGCTCAGCCCTGATGGGGTTTCCATTCCATGAAAGATACCACAGATTTCAGAAGGGAAGACTTTCTTCTAATGTCCTCAAGATAAGCCTCATGAGTTACTTGCAGCAGTTGTGGAGTCTCAAAAGTTCAACCAGGCCCCCAAACAGCCCAGGGTCTCTGTCCATTTCTGCAGACATTGCATCCTTCAGTGTACCTACTGTATCCCCATTTCCCTACAGAGTCATGGAGCTGGAAGAACCCCACAATAAAGATAGGCCATGGCCTTGAGCGACAGGTGAGAGGTTCAGAGAGGCTCCGTAAGTTGTCCAAGGTCACACAGCTAATGAGTAGCAGAACCGGAACTAGAATCCAAGTATTTTGATAACCGGTTAACACACCTGGTGCTTGTTTCTCTGTGCAGTCCTGCTTTCCTACAACAATTAAAGCAAAGTAAATGAAGAAAGGAGCTTCCCAAGTGGTGTTAGTGGTAAAGAACCTGCCTGCCAATGTAGGAGCTGTAAGAGAGACTCGGGTTTGATCCCTGGGTTGGGAAGATCCCTTGGAGGAAGGTTTGGCAACCCACTCCAGTTTTCTTGCCTGGAGAATCCCATGGACAGAGGAGCCTGGTGGGCTATAGTTCATAGGGTTGCAAAGAGTTGGACATGACTGAAGCGACTTAGCATACATGCACACACACAAATGAAAAGAAATTATCTTCATTAAATTCATTTTCTGGTTTCTTTTACATATATGCTTCTGAGTTTTTAATAGTTTTTAATAGTTTTATTTAAAAAGTTTTTAATAGTTTTAGATGAAGTTTCTGGGGAAAAGTATCTTGGACTGTTTATGAAGGAGATATTTTTCTTCTGATGGTTCAGAATGTCAGCTACGTGGGTGTGGGCATGGCCAGCCTGCTGGGGGCCAGCGGTAAACCTGGGGGCTCTGGAGGGGTTTGCTGGCTTGCTGGAGAGGCTGTATCTCTGGGCCAGAATCTGTTTAGTTGGTTTTTCTTCCAGTGGAACTTAGCAAATGATGCTAATGAGGCCAGGGTTTTCTTGGAATAGAATCTCTGTTCTGGGTCAGAAGTAGTGCCTCCGTCTGCTACCGAGTTTTCATAGTTCACGGGTTGGGGCACAGAGCATCAGTCCAGACTGGCTGCACTCACGCCCACCAGGCCCGGACACCCATTTGTGTCTACTTCACCCATTTGTGAACACCTTGAGAGCATCCAGGTATGCCTATATAGCTACTGTGGACACAAGGGGAAACGTCTGGAATGTTCTTATTTGACTAGGCTGGTAAGGAGGATGCTTAGAAATATATATATATATATAAAATTAATTTCTTAACATCTCCATTGTAAAATATTACATTTGTTAGATGTGTTTGTCAACTAGAGGCTCGTCTGCCAATCTGGCTGCTCATTTCTGCTGGATGTCAATCAAGCAGTCCAACTTCTTGGATATATGAAGGGCTTAACTCATAAACTAGACATTTGAATTGCACTTACCAGCCTTGATTTATAGGCTCTCTGTTTTGTTTTTTTGTTTGTTTGTTTATGTGTTCTCCAGGATCCTGCTTTCTCGGCTGTGATTCACGACAAGCTCCAGGTCCCCAATACCATCCGGAAGGCATGGAATGACAGGGACAACCGCTGTGACATTTGTGCCACACACTTGAACCAGCTGAAGCAGGAGGCCATTCAGATGGTGCTGACCCTGGAACAGGCGGCTGGCAGCGAGCACTTTGATGGCTCCCCTGGCTCCCCACCACCCCTCTCCAATGTCCCCACCCTGGTGGGGTCTCGGCACGTGGGAGGGCTCCAGCAGCCCAGGGATTGGGCTTTTGTGCCCGCCTCCTATGCCCCCTCCAGCTACACAGCCTTCGTCACCAATAAGCATAGCAGCAAACCCAACGGCCTCGGGGTCAGCAATGGGGCAGAGAAGAAGAGTGGGTCTC
The DNA here is from genome assembly GCA_006410675.1 of Oreotragus oreotragus. Taxonomy (NCBI): domain Eukaryota; kingdom Metazoa; phylum Chordata; class Mammalia; order Artiodactyla; family Bovidae; genus Oreotragus; species Oreotragus oreotragus. Next base: position 171,272 of record SJYX01001540.1, read on the forward strand.
CAACCCACCAGGCCAAGGTCAGTCTCCAGATGGCCACCAGTCCCAGCAACGGGAACATCCTCAGCTCAGTGGCCATCCAGGCTCACCAGTACCTGGACGGCACCTGGTCCCTGTCGAGAACCAACGGGGTCACCCTGTATCCCTACCAGGTAAGTAGCCTCTGAGTAAAAAAGGACAGGGTTGGCTACAGTCAAAGCAAAGAAGTGGGTAGCACTTTCTTTCTCTACTTTGTCCCTCTGGGAACTCCCCAATGCAGAGCCTAGTGTTTCCATGTAGCCCTGCTGGATGATGCTAAATAGAGATAAAAAGTCTCTATTTAATCCAAGGACCAGTGATCCAAGATGGCACTCTGTTTCCATTGTCTATGAATGAAATGAAGTTGCTCAGTCGTGTCTGACTCTTTGCGAGCCCATGGACTGCCCACCAGGCTTCTCCATCCATGGAATTTTCCAGGCATGAGTACTGGAGTGAGCTGCCATTTCCTTCTCCAGAGGATCTTCCTGACCCAGGGATTGAACCCGGGTCTTCCACATTGCAGGCAGACGCTTTACCATCTGAGCCAGCAGGGAATCTCCCATTGTCTATACCATTCTCAAAAGAGAGGGAGATTCTCTTCTTAATTACTCCCATCTTGACGGACCATAACTCTTTTCTGTTTGCATCTCGCTTTAAATACCGTGGGATTAGGTTACCAAACATGTGTTCCCCTTATTTTCTCTTTTCTGTTATTTAAATTAGCACACACTCTCAAGTTTCCCTATAGAAATAACAGAGCAGGTCTTAAGTCTGCCAAGGAATCTAAAAAAGTTTTCTTAATGTTTCTTGGGTGAGTTTCTGCTGGAGGAGGGTTGAGTTTACCACATGCACTCTCTGTGTCCGCTGTGTCACTCATGGTGGGAAGCAGCAGAAAGTGTTGATGGTGAGTGTACTAGTCGGGGTGGATAATTGGTGCAACAGTTGGTCTCAAGTTATTTCTCACTTGTGTCAGGGTTGTATGGGGTGTTTGGTCTTCCACTATGACATAGGGTCCTAGGCTCCTCCATCTATTGATAGCATGTCAGCATTTTCCAGCGGTCTCAGAGTCTTCCACGAGATCTTGTACAACCAGCCAGGAACTGGAGAAAGAGAGAGAGGGTGGAGGATCTCCCAGGAAGAGGTGGGGGGCCCAGCCTGGAGGGGGTGAGATTTCAGTCTCCTGGTCCCATCTTCCCTCAGGGGAGGCTGAGAAAGCCAGTCTACCCCTGTGTCCAGGAGAAAAAAGAAACAAGTTGAGTGGATGCATAGCATAGTTTTTCTTTCATGGGATAGAGGTACAGGGAAACATAAAATGAATTGAATGCAGCTGATAAAATTCCTGGTGACTTTTCTAGAGTGTAAAAGGGAGTATAGATTGTTTCTCTTGATATCTTGAAAGAAAGTTGGGAGCGTGGATCTTTATCTTGAGAAGTTAGTAATCTTGGACGGCTAAGCTTTTCGTTTACCTGATGATGCTTTATAGTTTACAAAATATAGAGCACACATCATTTTCTTTAATCCACCCCTCCAGCCCCATACACCTGTGAGGTCAGCAAGAGAGATGTTGGATCTTCCTCTTACAGATGGGGAAACAGGATGCTTAAAGAAATGGAATAATTACCTGTGGCCAAACAGCTGGTGCCAGAGTAGCACCAGGCCTTCCCTGCCCAGGAGAATGGCTTTCCCTGCCCTGGCTGCTTCCGGCTTTCTGAGCTTACCCCAGAACACTTATCTCAACATCTTTTCCAGCTATGGTTTCTTTTAAGACATGGTACACCGAAAAAAAGGCCTCCTATTTTGACCTGTGGGGGCTTGCCTGCCACTTCACTTTTGGACAGAATTTTCTGGGTTGTGGATAAAAATATAATGAGAAACCAGTGGCAGCCTGGGTGGGACTTCATAGTCTAATGCTTGAATATAACCATCTAGGGCAGGAACAGAATAGCTTCTTTCTGTTATTGAATAATATGCTTTTTTTTTGGTTTGTAATTTAAAAATAGTTTTAGAAATTATAAAAAGTGATACATGTCTATTGTAAAATAAGATTTAAAAAACATGAAAAAGTTTAAGACAGACTTTAAAAAGCAACAACCCCCAGAAATAGAAATTCACAGCATTTGGGTATATTTCCTCCCAGGATTTTATATGCATGCAG
>SJYX01001541.1:0-13917 GCA_006410675.1 Oreotragus oreotragus
GAGTTCATGATCTGAGCCACAGTCAGCTCCTGGTCTTGTTTTTGTTGACTGTATAGAGCTTCTCCATCTTTGGCTGCAAAGAATATAATCAATCTGATTTCGGTGTTGACCATCTGGTGATGTCCATGTGTAGAGTCTTCTCTTGTGTTGCTGGAAGAGGGTGTTTGCTATGACCAGTGCATTTTCTTGGAGAAACTCTATTAGTCTTTGCAGATCAACCCTGGGATTTCTTTGGAAGGAATGAAGCTAAAGCTGAAACTCCAGTACTTTGGCCACGTCTTGCGAAGAGTTGATTCATTGGAAAAGACTCTGATGCTGGGAGGGATTGGGAGCAGGAAGAGAAGGGGACAACCGAGGATGAGATGGCTGGATGGCATCATGGACTCGATGGATGTGAGTCTGAGTGAACTCCAGGAAATGGTGATGAACAGGGAGGCCTGGCATGCTGCGATTCATGGGGTCACGGAGAGTTGGACATGACTGAGCAACTGAACTGAACTGAACTGAACTGAACTGAATAACAAATAGATGGTAGAAGAAAGAATAAAAAAGCTAAAAATGGAACAATATACATTATGTGCTCTGTTCCACAGAGACAAAAAAAAAGATGAAAATATAAATTAACAAAGCCACAGTTACATGTAAGACAATATGAAGTTGTCTAATTCAAATGTAAGCAAAGTTTCCAAAGGGTAAAAGAAGATAGAAGAGGACAGAAAATATACTTGAAAAAAAAAGCCAAAATATTGTCAAATTTCACACGTGCTTCCAAGAATTTCAGCAAACTGTGAGCAGGATAAATATAAAGAAGATCATTAAGAAACAGATTGCAGTCAAAGTGCTGGAAAGAAAGAGGAAATAATTTTCAAAAGTGGATTACAAACAAGAAAATGATTATAATAAATATTTCCAGGAACTAGGAGGCCATAAAACAATAGGGAAATATTTTAAAAGTTCTAAATAAAAAATAATTTTGTATCCAGGGAAAATATTCTTCAAAATGGAATCTAAATATTTTTTCAGATAAAAGAGATGCAGAAAGATATTTTCAGGATAAAATGATTCTAAATGGGAAGTTGGACCAACAAGAACAGATAAAAATGTAAAAAGCAGATTTATTTTTATTACAATTTAAAGAAATTAAAGGTTTAAAGTTTCACCAGTGAATTAAATCAAACATTTAAGGGAAATACAAATCTTTCTGAGAACAGAGGCAGAGAAAACACCCACGTACATTTTATGTAATCAGCATAATTTGATACAAAAACCTAATCAAGATATTATGAGGAAACCACCTATAAACCAATATTTTTCATGAACATAGACACAATCACCCTTAATTAAAATGTTATTCAAACTGAACCCAACATTATATATAAAACAGAATAATACTTTTTGGCCAACTGAAGTTTATACAGGGAATACAAGTTTGGTTTAATATTTGAAAATCAATGACCTTATCCAGCATAAAAACAAAATACCTTTAAAAAAATATTTAAATATTAGTTATTTGGATTGCCTAATCTCTGTTATCTCTCTTCAAGTTTCTGAATTACTTCTGCCAAATCACCACCTCCTCTTGAACACTTCTAGTAAAATTTCCTTTCAGTTGTACTATTCAAATCCAGATTTTCCTTTTTTAAAGTAATTTTATCTATATGGATATTTTCTACCTGATGAAATATTGAAGTAAATTTTTCATTAAACATGATTTCCATTATTTATTTGAATATATTTATGATGTCTATCATGAAGTCTTCATGAAAGAAAGTGAAGTCACTCAGTAGTGTCCCACTCTTTGCAACCCCATGGACTATAGCCTACCAGGCTTGTCCATCCATGGAATTTTAAAGGCAAGAGTACTGGAATAGGTTTCCATTTCCTGCTCCAGGGAATCTTCCTGACCCAGGGACTGAACACAAGTCTCCCACATTGTAGACAGACATTATTTACCGTCTGAGCCACCAGGGAAGTCCCAAGGTTTCTTCAATTCTCAACTTCTCATGGCAGATTTTGTTGCTTACATTATGTTTTCCTTTTTCCTGCTGTATATAAGTCAGACTTTCTTGTTTCTTTGCAAACTTTATATTTTTGTGTTGAAACCTGGTGATTATAGATAATATATTGCAGATATTCTGGGTTATTGTCTTCCCACATCTGCTTTCCTGTTTTTATTCACTTTTTAAATTTGTTCAATGGCTGAACTATTTTAATGATGTCTATTTTCTCCTGCCATGTGACTCCTCTGATATTATTCTTCAAACTACACAGACTGGATATTTGCAAATTCACCTTGACAAGACAAAGATTTTAATAAGGCTCCTTCTTTCATTTTCTGACCACATTCAGCTATTATGTTTCACTAATTGCCAGCTGATTGCTCTATTATTTTCAACAATACCCTGGGGCCTCACTTATTCCGTAGGCTGTTGGCATTCTTTGCAGTGGTTGTTGCTGAAATAGGTCTTTGTGATTTGTTCTTATCTCTAGAGGACCCTTCTTAGCTCTCTTTCTTCGTGCTCTCTGATAACATAGCTTGCTTATGATTTGGTTTGCTTACTATCAAAATTCTCATTGTTTTTTAAGAGTTCCCTTAGGACTGAAATTCTCCTTTCTCTGTTTTAAATAAGTTCAGCTCTTGAGGGGAGACCATCTCTAACTCTAGTCAAAATATCTGATCCAGCGCTCTGGTGCCTAAGCCAAGGACGTGGTGTAATTCTTTTGGACTGGCACCCTTACTTTATTTTATTTTCCATTATTTATTTATTTATTTTTATTTTACTATACAATACTGTATTGGTTTTGCCATACATTGACATGAATCCGCCACAGGTGTACATGAGTTCCCAATCCTGAACCCCCTCCCACCTCTCTCCCCATATCATCCCTCTGGGTCATCCTAGTGCACCAGCCCTAAGGATCCAGTATCCTATATCGAACCTAGACTGGTGATTCATTTCTTACATGATAGTATACATGTTTCAATGCCATTCTCCCAAATCATCCCACCCTCTCCCTCTCCCACAGAGTCCAAAAGTCTGTTCTATACATCTGTGTCTCTTTTACTGTCTCGCATACAGGGTTATCATTACCATCTTTCTAAATTCCATGTATATGTGTTTGTATACTATGTTGGTGTTTTTCTTTATTTTATTTTTAATATGTAATTTATCTGTTTGATTTCACTGGGTCTTTGTTGCAGTATGCTGGATTTTTTTTCTTCATTGCAGTATGCAGAATCCTTAATTATAGCAAGTGAATTCTTAGTTGCAACATGAGGAATCAAGTTCCCTGTTCAGGCATGCTAAGTTGCTTCAGTCCTGTCTGACTCTTTGTGACCCCATGGACTGTAACCCATCAAGCTCATCTGCCCATGGACTTCTCCAGGCAAGAATACTGAAATGGGTTGCCGTGTCCTCCTCCAGGGGATCTTCCTGGCCCAGGTATTAAACCGGTATCTCTTAAGTCTCATTGATTGTCAGGCAGGTTTTTTTGTGGAATAACTTTATAAAAAAAGATCCTAATGAACTAGATAACCACGAAGGTGTGGTCACTCACTTAGAGCCAGATATTCTGGACTGTGAAGTCAAGTGGCCCTTAGGAAGCACTGCTGTCAATAAAGCTAGTGGATGTGATGGAATTCCAATAGGGCTATTCAAAACTCTAAAAGATGATGCTATCAAAGTGTTTCTCTCAATATTTCAGCAAATCTGGAAGATCCAGCTGGGGCCACAGGGCTGGAAAAGGTTAATCCTCATCCCAATTCCCAAGAAGGGCAGTACTAAAGAATGTTCTAACTAACTATCAGACAGTTGCATTCAGCTCCCATGCTAGTAAGCAATGCTTAAAACCTTTTATGGTAGGGCTTCAACATTATCCAGACCAAGAATTCCCAGATGTCCAAGCTGGGTTTAGAAAAGGCAGAGAAACCAGAGATCAAATTTTCAACATTCACTGGATCATAGGGAAAGCAAGGGAATTCCAGAAAAATATCTACCTCTGTTTCATTGACTATGCCAAAGCCTTTGACTGTGTGGATCACAACAAATTGTGGAAAGCTTCTAAAGAGGTTGAAATACCAGACCATCTTACCTGTCTCCTGAGAAATCTGTATGGGGATCCAACAGTTAGAAACTGTTGGAGCAACTGATTGGTTCAGAATTGAGAAAAGGGTACAGCAGGACTATCTGTTCTCACCCTGTTTACTTAATCCTATGTGCTGAGCACATCATGAGAAATGCTGAGCTGGATGAATTACAGGTTAGAATCAAAACTGATTGTGGGGAGAAACATCAAAAACCTCAGATATTCATATGATACCACTCTAATGGCAGATAAAGAGGAACTAAATAACCTTTTGATGATGGTGAATGAGGAGAATGAAAAAGCCTGTTTAAAACTAAATATTAAGAAAAAAAAAAGTAAGATCATAGCATCCGGCCCCATTACTTCATGGCAAATTGATGGAGAAAAGTGGAAGTTATGACAGATTTCCTCTTCTTGTGCTCTAAAATCACTGTGGATGGTGACTGAAGCCATGAAATCACAAGATGATTGCTTCTTGGCAAGAAAGCTATGACAAACCTAGACAGTGTGTTGATAAGCAGAGACATCAGTCTGCCGACAAAGGTCTTTATAGTCAAGGCTATGGTTTTCCCAGTGGTCCTGTAAGGTTGTGAGAGCTAGATCTAAATAAGGCAGGGCACCAAAGAATTGATGCCTTCGAATTGTGGTGCTAGAGAGGACTCCTGATAGTCGCTTGGACTGCAAAGAGATCAAGTCAGTCAATCCTAAAGGAAATCAACCCTGAACATTCATTGGAAGGACTGATGCTGATGATGAAGTTTCAGTATTTTGGTCACCTGATGTGAAAAATTGACTCATTGGAAAAGTCCCTGATGCTGGGAAAGATTGAGGGCAGAAGAAGAAGAGAGCATCAAAGGATGAGATGGTTGGATGGCATCACTAATGAAATGGGCATGAACTTGGGCAAACTCTGGGAGATGGTAAGGGACAGGGAGGCCTGGTGTACTGCAGTCCTTGGGATTGCAAAGAGTCGGAAATGATTGGGTGACTGAACAATACCTGAGAATCCCTGGTGTTTGCTAACCAGAGATCAAACCTGGCCCCTGCATTGAGAGCACAGAATCTTAGCCACTGGACCACAAGGGAAGCCCCATGACACCCCTACTTCAGATGAAGTTTAAAGCAGATGTCATAGCTTCTGGGCTTTTTGACTTTCCTTCCTCTGCATAAGAGAATGCTCTATGAAAGCACTTAGTACTCCATGAGTTCACTAAGTGCCTCTTGATGATCTAAGGTGAGGATGATTAGGGTTCTTGTATTATCATTCTGACACCTTTCATGATATGAAAGGCTGTATGAAAGAGAATCCCCAACTTCCCAGCAACACCAGCTTTGAATTAAGCCTTTGCAACTCAGATTTAAAGAAATGGGAATTTGGGGAGATTGCCCCTCCTGGAAGGATACTATAGCTCTTGACTGGATCTGGGGCTGGGCAAAGGCAACGTTCTTGGCTGTATCCACCTGAATAGAGCTTCTGTTGTGATGATCTGGGAGGAGGAAAGAGGTCACACTTTGAATGCCACAGACTTGTTATTTTATTGTGTTTTAGTAGATTATCTTTAATAAATATTTATTTACTTTCTCTATGGTCTTAGGACAATTTCCGGAGACTTTTTTGGAGAGGGACATGTCATGTAGCTTGTGGAATCTTAGTTCCCTGATCAGGGATTAAGCCCAGGCCTCTGGCAATGGTAGTATGAGGTTCTACTGTACCATCATGAAATTTCCTTTAGAGACTAAGTGATTGGTTTTTAAATAATTTTTACCAGTTATGCTCATTTCTTCAGAGCCTTGGAACTCTGGAACTTTCTGATGCTGTTGCTACTGCTACTGATGCTAAGTCGCTTCAATCGTGTCCAACTCTGTGCGACCCCATAAACAGCAGCCCACCAGGCTCCCCCATCCCCGGGATTCTCCAGGCAAGAACACTGGAGTGGGTTGCCATTTCCTTCTCCAACGCATGAAAGTGAAAGTGAAAGTGAAGTCGCTCAGTCGTGTCTGACTCTTAGCGATACCATGGACTACAGCTTACCAGGCTCCTCCATCCATGGGATTTTCCAGGCAAGAGTACTGGAGTGGGGTGCCATTGCCTTCTCTGTGGAACTTTCTAAAGTGAAGAAAATGGTGTGTATCTGAATTGAGGTGCTAATTCTAAAGTTGCATACATCTACCACAACAATAAGTTGAAAATATGATTTCAGCTTTGCTCTATACATACATTTTACTACAATTAACAATATTCAGAGTGCATATGAAGACTAACATTTCTACTGCGAAACATTTAAGTGTCATGAATACACACAAAAAAAATACACTATGATTTTGATACATTTATCAGGCTCCAAACAGGAAAAAAGACATTACACATGAAATGGAAAAAACAAAGGGGATTTCATATATGGAGTATTTTCACCTGAGTGAAATAAATGCTAGAAGCCAAACAGGAAACAACAAAACTAGATTGAAGGGAGATAACCCCTGGATGGAAGCTAGAACCAAAATGGATATCCGACAATAAAATTAGTACCAAAGAGGAGATTTTTATATATTAATATATATATATTAATTCTAAATATACACATGATCTGATATATTATCTGTGGCTAAAATAAGCCAGTGGATGTATGGGCTGGCTTCTTGCACTTGCACAGATCCAGAGGTCTGGATTGGCTCCTGGTCCTGACCTTCTTTTCCCCGTGAGAGAAACTATTTCTAAATGGAGAGTTCCCTCTTGTCACTGAGCAATGTCAGCCTGATGAATAGGATGATGCAAGTAATATGCAGCTGTCTTCCTATTTTTGTTCAGTTAATCTCGGATTGTTGTACTGCATTGCTGAAGTTTCTTAAGTGGACTCTGCTAGAGTTATTTTTGTTTGTGGATGCCTGTCTAATGTGGATTTTTGTGAGGGGATGAAGGTTGGGATCTCCTACCTACCATCTCGATGATGTCACCTCTGTTTGGTAGATAAGTGAGATAATTATTGTCAATATGTAACAAAACATCTGACAAATGGAATGTTCTCGGAAAGATTAGCTACTATTAATATTCTTATTGTTAATGCTTTATCTTTCGATTCAGAAGAACCTCCAAGGATTATCTTAATGGATCTCCCCAACTCCTTTCAGAACTTATAACCTTTCTACCTCTGTGTAAGTTGCTACTTTTCTTCTCTCAAACCTGGACTGTCTATACAAAGTTATAGAAAAGTAAGATAAAATATGCCATCTTTCAACCTTAGAAAACTGAAAACCAAAGTAATCTTCCATCTACATTAAGTCCAAAGTACTAACATAGTTATAAATATTTGGGCTAATATAAGCAGCAATTACTTTTTGAGAACAAGAACCATGGTAACAGCTAAATTAGTATACAATATGTATAATATCTGGAGAAAGAAATGGCAACCTACTCCAGTATGCTTGCCTTCTCCATGGACAGAGGAGCCTAGCAGGCTACACTCCATGGGATCACAAAGACTCTGACATGACTGAGCAACTAATACTACTACTATTATTATTATGTAAAATATAATATTACATCAAAGAATATTATCACATTTGTTTCCACTATAATAATGAAGGTAATGAAGGTAAGGTTTCTTTTATCTATGAAGAAAAAAAAAAGTTAATAATGTTTCCTAAAGGTAGAAAAGCATGATGCATATATTTTTCATTTTTATAATTGAAATCTATGATTTTTAAAGTGGCACTTGAATTGAAAACATTGTCATAACCTGGAAAATTTATTTATGAGAAAGTTTCTCTCTCACTAATGCAAAATAAAGAACGTAGTATATTAAGCATTAGTCTTCAAAATATGAATTGAGAAAACTTTTCAGAAAAGCATCTCTCTTTCTTGAACAAATCATATCTCAACCTTGCTCTCTCTGAGCAAGAATCTTTGGGTCTTTTCAGCATATCTTGCTTCTGAGTTTTCAAATTATTGAAGCAGCCCAAATTTCCTAGTAATAAAGTCTCAGCCAAGATCCTTCTGCCAATTTGGCTCCCATGAAAGGAAAGTATCAGCATCAGTTCAGTTGCTCAGTCGTGTCCAGCTCTTTGTGACCCCATGAACTGCAGCTCGCCAAGCCTCCCTGTCCATCACCAACTCCTGGAGTTTACCCAAACTTATTCATTAAGTCGATGATGCCATCTAACCATCTTATTCTCTGTCGTCCTCTTCTCCCTCTACCTTCAATCCCTCCCAACATCAGGGTCTTTTCAAATGAGTCAGCTTTTTGCATCAGGTGGCCAAAATATTGGAGTTTCAGCTTCAACATCAGTCCTTCCAATGAACACCCAGGACTGATTTCATTTAGATGCACTAAAGGAAAGGAAAGTATAGTCCTTTTGTTTTATCATGACTTTTGCTGTTTGCATTTACAATGCTTGTCCATTTAACTTTGTATTTCTGATCTTTTATTTTCTTCTTTTTTCCACTGTTGTCTATACATTTGCTTATTAATGTCATATACATGTTGCATATTCTTCTACTGGCAAACTGATTTAAGTAGGTACAATGAAAATGTGCTCTTCATAGCTCCCCTTTGGGGATATGCTCCTCGCATTCTTTAATCAGTTTTTCTTTGTTGGCCTATCTTTCACTCACCTGTCCTTTGGACCTATTCCATCTGGAATCTGTCAGCCACCCAGAGTCTGCATATTTTAATAGTGTTCAATGAATCCCTCATCCATTATTTATGAACTTTCTTTTCATCTGAATTTGTTTATTATGTTTATGGTGTGCTAACACAGCTTTGTAGAATTCATGTTTGATCTCCTCCCTTAGTGCTTGTCTATCAAATGTGTTGTCTGTCACTGCTCATTGTATTTATGCCAAGCAACACCCATTTAGAACATAAAAGTGATCAGGAAGCTTATTCAGTTCAAGTTTATTTTAAGTAAACTGAGGTCACTTTTATTAATAGTTAAAGAGAAAAGTTGATCATCCAGCAGGCATTTCATCATTAGCAACAGTTTCTCTACAATTGCCTGACTTTTCTTTAATCCTCTTTGGAGAATGGGCATATTATATATATAATGTCTTCAAGTTATTAAGAGAGGAGGTCTTCGTCAATCTAACTCTAAACTGTATCTAATCTGACCTCGCAGATTTACAAAGTCCTATGCATTTGTCCAGTGCATAAGAATCATACATCATTGAAAACAAATACAATTGCATTTTAAAAACTTGGTGTTTCTGTGTCTTGCCTATTGGAAATAGTGTTGCATATTCATACTTGTGCTCATTCTCAATCACTCAGTCATATACACACTACTATATATAAAGTAAATAACCAATAAAGACTAGTATATAGAACAGAGAAATTTGCTTAACATTTTAAATAATGTATAAGGAAAAGAACCTGAAAAAGAATATATATATGGCTTCCCAGGTGGAATAGTGGTAAAGAATCTACCTGCCAATGCAGGAGATGCAAGAGACTTGGATTCGATCCCTGGGTCAGGAAGATCCCATGGAATAGGAAATAGCAACTCATTCCAGTTTTTTTGCCTGGAAAAAAGACTTGAACACAACTAAATGCACACATACATATAATTGAATCACTTTGCTGTATACCTGAAATGAACATAACATTGTAAGTCAATTGTACTTCAATTATGAAAAAAAAGTTGTAAGCATGTTGCATACAAGCATTGGAATAATGGATGTGGAATAAACACTAATTCGAAGGAACTTTCTTGGTCTCCACTAATAGCCTTTATTTTGTACTAATTTAGTCAGTTAAAGAAAAAAGGAGTGGGATCCTATGTATCAACTTGTCTAGAAGTTCTTAGTGGAGAAAAGGGAAAAAAAAAGTACAGTCATGCTCATTTGTCTGCTGCTCAATAATCATCCAATTCCCTGAGTATTTTACATTTTACAGTTTACCTCACACCAGGACTCTGACTTAAAAATAGAAAATATCAGTGTCCATGTGATGTTTTTCATGTGGGTGGGAGGCAGTGTGTTCAGCATTTTTGATAGATTATCACCTCAGTATTTTATTTCAAAATAATATTTCTAAGGTGATACTTAGTGGTCTGAAACTTTCACTTAGAACTTTGAACTTTCCTAACTTATTCTATCAATCCTCTCATACTGAGTTCTATGGTCATAGTTCCATTTTCTATAAATTATTTCTTAATGCTCTACACTTTACAAATCTGTACAAAGACTTATTTTCTGATCTCATAACTCTGTGAGTTAACTAAGTCCATTTAACAGCTGAAGAAATTGAGGAAGTAACTTTTCAGGCGGCACTAGTAGTAAAGAATCCACCTGTCTGCCAACGCAGGAGATGTAGGAGAAACAGGTTCGATCTCTGGGTCAAGAAGATCCCCTGGAGGAAGGCATGGCAACCCACTCCAGCAATCTTGCCTAGTGAATCCCATGGACAGAGGAGCCTGGCTGGCTATGGTTCATAGGCTCACAAAGAGTCAGATATGACTGAAGCAATTTAGCATGCATTAGCATACAGGGGATGGCATGGCCAAGAGGGCATGATTACTCCAGACCTGTGGCATGAGCCTATGACTCAAATTTCCAGCCTAGGGTTCCCACTTTTTCCTCTAGGACTTCTTTGCCCTTTGCCAAATGGAATATCCATGCCCTATTTCTCCATGAAGCCTGACACACTTGCTCTGACACTCTATTTATTCTGGTACAAGCATATCAACACAACCAGAGACTAAGCTGGTAATTCTTTCCTCCAGCGTGAACAAATCAGAAAACAAAGCAGACAGTTTAATAAGCAAGATTTTTCAATCCTATGAATGAAATGAAATCTAACACCAAGCAAGTCTTCTATTTGGTGGCTTCATTTTCCTTCTCTTCTGTCTCCATTTGCTGCATTTCACCTTTCTCTTTTCCATAAGTTACGAGAGCAATGTTCCAAAGCAAAGCAAGAAAAATATATCAAAACTTGATTTGAAAGTTTTAATCAACTAAAATTGATTTTCAAGGGAATCCCCCAAATCAAATAAAACTTTAAACTCAAAGGTCTCCCTTGGTCCCATAAGGATTCCAAATATTACGACCCATTGAACCAGATCAGATGAAATCACATTTGCTCAAGCACAGAAACTTGCTTATTTTCTCATCATGATTCTCAGTACAAGGTATGCCTATAATCCACCCAGTGGATAAAGTGGATATAATTACACCCAGTGGGTAAAGCGTATAATTGGTCTTATCACCATACTCCAAATCCCTTATTCAGAGTGGATGTACCCATTCCTTGGCTGCTGGAATATCCATTGCTGATAGCTCATAGACACACAACCTACTGTGGGCATTCTGCCTGACCCATGGGCAGCCAGCAGCAGATGACTGGCTGACGGAGGACTACAAAGACCTCAACCCATGCTCCTCCTCAGAACACCTCTGTAAGACTGATTAGCTCTAGAGCTTCATGTAAGATGTTCAGAGGCTGCAGCTGCAGTCATCAGGGTTCACCTGCTCCCTGCTCTCCTTCTTTCTCTGGAAGTGTATGTCCCCAAAGTTTTCCTTAATATGTTTTCTACAGGCAATACTCAGTTTCAGAGTTTGTTTCCAGAGAAACCAAAGTAGGATACCACATAAAACAGTGTCAGAGTAATAAAAACAATACAGCTATGATGATTTGAATAATCATTAAAACTTTGAAAAACTTCATTAAAGTTGTTACTTTATTACTCAGGTTACCTTCTTAGAAATTCAGTGTGTATATGGAGAGTGGGGTTGAGCTCATAGTCAGATCCATGATCACTTTCTGATTCAATTCAGTAAGATGAGCTAGATACCCCAGAGGAAATATTATTTTCCTCTCTTTGTTTCCACTTAAATGTCAATAGAACTCAAACATATGTAATAATTTAGTTGAGCTAATAAACACAACTGGTAAAATCAAAGACTCATGGTCATCTTAAATGAATCTGCCTACTTGATTACTTGAGGGATTCTTTTGAGATTATCAGCCATGAATCACTTAGCTGATACTGTCAATGATTTCTGTAATCTTCGTACTTGGATTTCAGAGTGCAAAAGCATGAATGCTTCTTATTTATAACAATGAATAGACTATAGCTAACTATTCACTTTATTTATTTCATCATGAGATATATATTTTTTTCTGAGAAAATGCGCGTACTTTTCCCCTTAAATTTACTGAGTAAATTTAAGTTTTACTAAGTTTTACTGAGTAGCTGAGAGGCTACTTTGCTTTGAGATGACAAACTAGACACACATCTGAGAAAAGAACTAGTGTATATTTAGCATGTACTTTCCATGTCCCAAAATATAGGGTGATGAAGAGTACCGCCTGGACTGAAAGCCATGCTCACTCATTTCCTGATTTCAGGGGACTTCCAGAGAACCCTATGTCTGCATCACCCCCAGACACACATCTTTATTCAGCACTTCTGGCCCTTGTTCTGGTAATATCTAGTCCACCGTTTACTACTCTTTTCTTCTGGTCCTCCGCACATGCTGTTCTGGATACTTAGGAAGCCTGCCTCCTGATTTCTTTGTGGGATGTCTTCTCTATTTATTAAAGTATGCAATAGAAGTTATAACTACAAATATCATTGAACCTGTCATGTAATAAACCTAGTGACTATTACAAAGGGACTCATCTCCCTTCGAATTGTGTGACAAAATGGCAACTTTCTATTTTAAAAAATAAAAGTTAAAGAAAATCTTATGATTTACATAAATAGAAAAAAGGACTCCTTTCACTAGTCTAAGCTTTCGTAGATAGTGATTACTGATAACTGGGTGTCTGTCCATTTGCCTGGTTACCTTCAAAACGTAATGAGTAGGTACCACCTTTACCAGGAAGATTCCCCAGCATAAATTTCATGTTCCTCTGNAAAGGACTCCTTTCACTAGTCTAAGCTTTCGTAGATAGTGATTACTGATAACTGGGTGTCTGTCCATTTGCCTGGTTACCTTCAAAACGTAATGAGTAGGTACCACCTTTACCAGGAAGATTCCCCAGCATAAATTTCATGTTCCTCTGGGTTCCTATGTTTAGCTGCTCATACTATCTAACAGCATATCACAACATACTGAAAGCATTGTTTTCCAGAAATATTGACAGTGAAAAATCAAGATTGAGGCCATGAAATATTCATTGTTATGTCACATGAATAAAGCTAACCTCCAGGCTTATAGTAGATGCTTAATAAATACCAACCAAATTGAACTGAGTTGATCTGGTAAGTTTTGTACCATTTATGCTATGAAATTTAAATTGTGGTGATTTAGCTAAAAACTTCCTGGAAAATGTTACCAAAGTCTTTGTAAGTTTTCCTCCTTATAAGTGACATCAGAACTCTGCTCAATATAATGTACCAACCTAAATGGAAAAAGAATTTGATAAAGAATAGATATATGTATTTGTACAATTGAATCACTTTGCCATACATCTGAAATGATTACAATATTGTTAATCAAATATAATCCAATAGAGAATGAAAAGTCAAGGACTTCCCTGGTCGTCTAGTGGTTAAGAATCCACTTTACACTGCAGACGACTCAGGTTCAGTCCTTGGTTAGGGAACTAAGATCCCATATGCCACAGATAAACTAAGTCCATGCAGCACAGCTAAAGAGTCCATATGCTGCAACTAGAGATCCCAAGACTGCAACGAAGATCCTGCCTGCTGCAACTAAGACCTGATGCAGCCACATGAATACATAAATAGGTAAATGTTAAAAATAAAAGTTAAAACATAAACAAAATTGACATCAGAGTACTGTTCAGCTTTTTTGGTCACTACCGTCATCAAAGAAAAGTAGGGCAACGATTAAGAGCAGTCTGCTGCTGCTGCTAAGTCGCTTCAGTC
>SJYX01001542.1:12024-31965 GCA_006410675.1 Oreotragus oreotragus
AAGATGGTAATGAGGACCCTGTATGCAAGACAGAAAAAGAGACACAGATGTGTAGAGCGGACTTTTGGACTCTGAGGGAGAGGGAGAGGGAGAGGGTGGGATGATTTGGGAAAATAGCATTGAAACATGTATACTATCATATAAGAAACGAATCTCCAGTCTATGTTCGATGCAGGATGCAAGATGCTTGGGTCTGGTGCATAGGGATGTTGCGGAGGGATGATGTGGGGTGGGAGGTGGGAGGGGGTTTCATGTTTGGGAGTTCGTGTACACCCGTGGCGGATTCATGTCAATGTATGCCAAAACCAATACAGTACTGCAAAGTAAAATAAAGTAAAAATAAAAATTAAAAAAAAATAAAAAAACAAAGCAAATCATAAACATAATGACATAGAAAGAGAGTCTTAGATAGAACAGATTATTGCCAGAACAGAGAAGTAGGTGAGGGAGATAAGAGGTAGAAACTTTCAGTTATAATAAATAATCATGGGAATGATTTATAATAAATAAATCATGAGTATGCAATGCTGGCATGGGGGATATAGTAAAAAACTATATAGTATCTTTGTATGGTGATAGATGGTACATTTTCATACTGTGAAATATGAACAATACTGAGCTATACTGAGCTATTTCAAATCCTAAAAGATGGTTCTGTGATAGTGCTGATTTCAGTATGCCCTCAAATTTGGAAAACTCAGCAGTGGCAACAGGACTGGAAAAGGTCAGTTTTCATTCCAATCCAAAAGAAAGGCAATGCCAAAGAATGCTCAGACTACCATACATTTGCCCTCATCTCACACGCTAGTAAAGTAATGCTCAAAATTCTCCAGCGAGTCTTCAACTGTACCTGAACCAAGAACTTCCAGATATTCAAGTTGGATTTAGAAAAGGCAGAGGAACTAGAGATCAAATTGCCCACATCCACAGGATCATAGAAAAAGCTATACAGTTCCAGAAAAACATCTACTTCTGCTTTGTGTGTAGTCACATTAAAGCCTTGACTGTGTGGATCACAACAAATGGTGGAAAATTCTTAAAGGGATGGAAATTTCAGACTTTACCTGCCTCCTGAGAAATCTGTATACAAAGTAAAGAAGCAACAATTAGAACCAGACGTGGAAAACCAGACTGGTTTCAAATTGGAAAAGGAGTACATCAGGTTGTATATTCTCATCCTGCTTATTTAACTTATATGCAGAGTACATCATGTGAAATGCCAGGCTGGATGAAGCACAAGCTGGAATCAAGATTTTCTGGAGGAATATCAGTAACCTCAGAAATGCAGATGACACTACCCTTATGGCAGAAAGCAAAGAAGAACTAAAGAGCTTCTTAATGAAAGTGAAAGAGGAGAGTGGAAAAGCTGGCTTAAAACTCAATAATTCAAAGATGAAGATCATGGCATCCAATCCCATCACTTCATGGCAAATAGATGGGGAGACAATGGAAACAGTGACAGACTTTATTTTCTTGGGCTCCAAAATCACTGCAGATGCTGACTGTATCCATGAAATTAAAAGATGCTTGCTCCTTGGAAGAAAAGCTATGACCAACCTAGACAGTGTTTTAAAAAGCAGAGACATTACTGTGTTGAGAAAAGTCTGTCTAGTCATAGCTATGTTTTTTCCAGTAGTCATGTATGGATGTGAGATTTGGACCATAAAGCAAGGTGAGTGCTGAAGAATTAATGCTTTTGAACTGTGGTGTTGGAGAAGACTCTTGAGAGTCCCTTGGACTGCAAGGAGATCCAACCACTCCATCCAAAGAAAATCAGTCCTGAATATTCATTGGAAGGACTGATGCTGCAGCTGAAACTCCAATACTTTGGCCACCCCCATGCAAAGGGCTGACTCCTTAGAAAGGACCCTGATGTTGGGAAATATTGAAGGCAAGAGGAGGAGGGGACGACAGAGGACGACATGGTTGGATGGTACCACTGATCAATGGACATGAGTTTGAATAAGCTCCAGGAGATAGTGAAGGACAGGGAAACCTGGTGTGCTGCAGTCCTTGGGGTCACAAAGAGTCACAACAGGTAACAACAACACACAATATTTAGGAACTAGGTCATCAGGTCCTAAGGTCATCATCCTAAGTCTATATTTTTTTCCTTTGTAACTGAATTTTAAAATATATTGTATTTAATAAAGATAGCAAAGGAGAATCACAATAAGATCTATTGCCAGAGATATGAATATGATGTAAATACAATTAGGAATGAGCAGTCTGAGTGATTCTGCTGAGAATTTTTGTATTGTGAAAACAGTCATCCTTACTAAATCCAGGACACAAAGGCAACAGGTCTCAGTTCAAACACTATCTTCAGCTCTTTTTTAATGATATTTTAAACAGAAAACAGGATACTTTGCTGAAAAATAATAAACACATATTTGTATTTTATTACTTTAGTCTCTATATATATGTTTTTCCTTTTTTATTCAGAAAAAAACGCTCAGAAACTGTCAGGTTGGTTTATATCTTTCCCTTGGTTCTAGTCTTATCATAACAAAGTTTTGGAATGACATATTAATTACAGCTCAGGCAAGCAGGATTTCTCACTGTAGCAAGGTTTGAAGTCTTGCTAATTACAACTCAGTTACAGCTCAAGCAGACAGAACTTTTATTAAAGCAAGATGTGAGAGCAGGCTGACCCTAAAGGAGTGGCATCAATCCCTCTTGGCTTGTCTTTTTATACTTCCTGTCTCCTCCTTTTGGTTCTGCCTTATGCAAAATAGGGCTTTACCTGCCACCAGTCGGGGAAGAGAATGCAAATAGGTATACACTCAAGCCAATCAGGAAAGGGAGCATGGACTGACAGTTTTGATGGACAGTAGTAAGTCGTGTCTGACTCTTTGCAACCCCAAGGACTGTAGCCCGTCTGTCTTCTCTGTCCATGGGATTTCCCAGGCAAGAATACTGGAGCAGGTTGCCATTTTCTTTTCCAGGGATTCTTCCTGTCCCAGGGATGGGATTGAAACCATGTCTTGAGTCTCCTGTATTGGAAGGCAGATTCTTTACCACTAGCTTCACCTGGGAAGCCCAAGTTACACAACAATAGGCTCTACTGCACGTTCCTTTCCCATAATTCAGTCTGTTATAATCAGATGCATGTATGCATATAATACTTATGAACTCTTGACTGACTCTTGGCTGTCTAAGGTTACTTGAGTACACAACTGTGCATCAAAAGGACATGTGCCAGAATTGGAGAAGCCCCTGTGGTTAGTCTGTATCTGTTCTGTGCCTAAGACCCATGAGTAGGAGCTAAAAACATCTCTGTGATTATTTTTGTATGATATCTGTGAGCTCTCCTGTGTGTGTCTTGGATGGGGTTTAGAGATCACCTTGTACCTTTTTTGGCTAGGCCACTCTTCGTTGCTCATGCCTAATTTCCCACCTCACAGAAAACAAAAAGTTTTCCAGCCACACACAGGAGGGATATAGATAGGGAGAGCATCTGTCCATACAGCCTTGGTCCCTAGACCAAATGGTTTTCAGCAATAAGGCATGGGAATAGTAATGCTCTCCCAATGACATATGTGTGTATGGGAAGGAAGGGGGTGCAACAGCAGAGAGAGTGGTGTGGGGGGGTGGAGAGCCAGACAAAGCTAGTACCAGGAATGGCCTATAGAAAGCCATTTCATGACATTACTCATTTATTTACAACTCTGGACAACTTCTCTATCAGCAGGGTAGAGACACCCAAGGCCTTAGCTTAGGATGTCATGGTGATAACAATTTTGAAGGTGGAGGTTTCACCAGTGCTCTTGGTAGGAAGATCTATAGTAAATTTCCAACCTCAGCTGAC
This sequence comes from Oreotragus oreotragus, assembly GCA_006410675.1. Lineage (NCBI taxonomy): Eukaryota > Metazoa > Chordata > Mammalia > Artiodactyla > Bovidae > Oreotragus > Oreotragus oreotragus. The sequence continues at coordinate 15,836 of SJYX01001542.1, forward strand.
GTGATGTTGATGAGGGCTTCACTGGGGGTGCAACCCAGACCAGAGAGAAAGTCTGTATAGTCCAGGATGGCTGCATCCAACAGGTCTCCAAATACTATCCTGCAAAGTTGTCGTACGCCTATAGAATCTGCTGAGAAACTGAGTTTTCTGTTCAGGTTCAGCATGGATCTATGTTTCCTAGTATTTATCAGTTGTCACATTCTGTTAAGTGTGTAATATCAATATTCCCATATGTTCCACCCTGATCTGGGCATTAGGAAGTGAGGGATTTATACTTCAAATCTTTAAAACTCAATGTTTATTGAAATGACAGCTTTTATTTGGTTGAAATCTGAATGTCTGATATCCAGTTCACTCTGCCTCTTGTCAATCTTGGAAGAACTATAAATCCCTTTGCTAACCTGGTGCTCTTAACTATTGCACCATGCACCTCTTATACCAAAGCTTATTCTGAAAGTTACCCCACTTTCAGAAGATATGAGACCAGAGATGCCACTTTTCAGAGCAGTGACTTTTAAAATTTAGACCATATCTGGAATATTTCAGGAATCCAGATATATTTAGGGTTACTTTAAGCTCTTGAAAACTGATAATCCCAAATATTCATGATGTTAGGAATTTTGAATAATTTGTGTATTTAATTCTCACAATCTATGAGAATTTATCATTTGTTTCTTTTAACAACAACAACAACAACAACAACAAAAACTGAATACAAGAAAGCTTAAATAAGTGACCACTCACTAAGTGAAAAAAGTAGCAGTTGAATTCCCAGATCCATGCCTCACCACCTCTGGGAAATTGCTCTAGAAATATGAGTACAATTATATTTACTTGAATGTATTTATATTAGGATGTAAATATATACATATAGGTATACACTTTTTATCTGTATGTCAAATATATATATTTATAAATGAATATATTTTTATTTCTAAATATATTATGTTTCTAAATAAATTTCATAATCTCATCTAATGTTTGTGTGAAACTACTAAAATATTGGCACTGAAAACTCATAAATTTATAATTTCTCTTAGTTTCTCAAGTTTTTCTTCTTTCATTCATTTACCAACCAAAGAACAATCCTTGGACTATGAAGTTTAAAGTTTTTTAACTCAAGCACAATGAAGAGAACTTCCATGACCTAGGCAGAATTTTAACAGGAACCTGAAGAAGGAAAATTATGTGGATAGGCTATTAACAGAGAAAGCATATGACTAGGTCAGTGTTTATTTCCCTTCCTGAATTAAAAGTAAACCATTATGATAAGGATGGAATTGGCTTTTTATGAAATTGCCTCTTGGCAAGTAAGTCAGATAAACTGACACAAAAAAGCCTACACAATCTAGACCCATTTCTCCAACTTAATTTCCCAGTGATCTGAAAAAATCCTATTTTCCACCTTGATTGGTTGATTTCTACAAATACCTTACATGTATTTTTGAAAGAGGCTTGAAAGTTGTAATATAATTTAAGTAGTGGCTCAATATAAACCTGATGCTTATCTATATTTAAAAAGTCCATAGTTTAAAGCAACACAAAACCTGATTGCTTTCTCAACTGATACCTTATAGTATAAGTGAGATTTCAGAAGGGGAGCAACAGAATCATACTGACATGGCAAATACAGAAACTTAGATAAGAAGTGAGAAGGATAGGATTCTTTAGATGCTCAACTGCAGTGTACTTTTAGTCCAAGAAATTGTTGTGCAACTTTTGACTAATAAGAATTTTATACTTTCATTACATTACACTTGCTTTAGTAATGACAGGGCAAATTAAAGTATTCAGATAAGTTATAAGGGGTGGATATGGGGCTCTGAGGTGATGACCTAATTTGGGAGCCATATCAGTCACAAAACAAAAAGGATATTGGAAAATGTCTGAAACTGACCTACAGCTTAGAACCTATTCCAGATTATTACGGTCTGCAGGCAAACTCTAAGCTTGATGCAATGTGAATGGAAAAATATTGATATTATAAACTATGGAAGAATTGGGATTCTGTTATAGTAGCAGAAGCTAACAATTACAATTATGTTTTGAATTTGTTTTACATTTTAAATTAAAGAACCTGAAAATGAATGGCTGTTTCTAAACAAAATTGACTAGGTAATTTTCACCTTTTTAAATATTAAAAAATGTTCAATTTTCATTGTTAACATTAAACATTAAAATGATTAGCTGAAAGTTTTAGTTTTTTTTTAAATTGAAGTATAGTTGANAAGAACCTGAAAATGAATGGCTGTTTCTAAACAAAATTGACTAGGTAATTTTCACCTTTTTAAATATTAAAAAATGTTCAATTTTCATTGTTAACATTAAACATTAAAATGATTAGCTGAAAGTTTTAGTTTTTTTTTAAATTGAAGTATAGTTGATTTACAGTGTACTAGTTTCATGTATAAAGCAGGGATTTATTTACATATATATTCAGTTATATATGTATTTTAAAAATGAATATATATATATATAATGAAAAGAAAATATTTTTCTTTCCCTTATAGGTTATTAAAAAAATTGAGTATAGATCCTTGTTGGTTATCTATTTTATATACAGGAGTGTATGTTAATCCAAGACTCCTATTTGTCCCTCCTCCCTTCCCTTTTGGTATCCATAAGATTTTTCCTATGTCTATGAGTCTATTTCTATTTTGTAAATAAGTTCATTTGTATCTTTTTTATTTTTTAGATTCCACATATAAGTGATATCATATGATATATGTTTTTCTTTGTCTGGCTTGCTTCACTGAATATGATACTGTCTGGATCCATCCATGTTGCTGCAAGTGGCATTATTTCAGTCTTTTTTATGGCTAACATTCCATATTTATGTATACATACATATACATACCACATCTGGTTAAGCCATAAGGGTGTGGCACAGTATATTTAAAGTGATGCAAGGGGAAAATCGACAACCAAGAACATTCTACCCAACAAAGTTCTCATTTAGATTTGATGGAGAAATTAAAAACTTTACAGATAAGCAAAAGCTAAGAGAATTCAGCATCAACAAACCAGCTTTACAACAAATGCTAAAGGAACTTCTCTAGGCAGAAAGGAAAACTCCACAATTAGAAACAAGAAAATTATGAAATGGTTAAGCAAAGACAAATACATAGTAAATACGCAGTAAAGGTAAGAAATAATCCACACACAATTATGATATCTAAAGCAATAATTGTGAGAGGAGGAGAGTACAAATGCAAGATATTTGAAGTGTATTTAAAATTAAGAGATCAGCAATTTAAACAATCATATAAACAGCTATAGCAAAACCTCATGGTAACCACAAACCAAAAATCTAAAATAGATATACACACAAAAAAGAAGGAATCTAAACACAGCACTAAAGATAGCAATCAATCACAACAGAAGAGAACAAAAAATGAAGGGAAGAGAAAAAAAACCTATAAAAACATATCCAAAACAATATAATAAAGTGGCAATAAGAACACACTGATAATTATCTTAAATATAAACAGATTAAACACTTCAACCAAAAGACACAGACTGGCTGAATAGGTACAAAAACAAGGCTCATATATATGCTATCTACAAGACACCTACTCCAGATATAGACACACATAGGGACTGGAAGTGAGGGGATGGAAAAACAGTACTGGATGAAAATGAAAAGAAAGCTGGAGTACCAATACTTATATTGAACAAAACAGATTTTAAAATAAAGACAAGAGACAAAGAGGGACCCTATATAATGATCAAAAGATCAAGGAAAAGATACAATTGTAAATATATGTGTACCCAACATAGGAGCACCTTGATGTATAAGGCAAAGATTAACAGTCATAAAATCTGGTTTCTTGGTAACATATTACAGGAAGGGAGGAATTTCAACATGGTGGAAGAGTAAGATGTAGAGATCATCTTCCCCCCTACAAATACATTAAAGAAAAAATATGCACGTGAAACAACTCCTACAGAATACCTACTCAGTGCTGGCAGAAGATCTCAGATTTCCAAAAAGGCAAGCTAATCTCCACATAAAGGGGTAGGGCAAAATTAATTTTAAAAAGAGAGAGAGAACAAATAATCAAATGAAACCTGTACTTTGAGAAGGGAACTGTGAAAGAGAAAAAGTTTCCACACAGTCAGAAATCCCCAGGGCAGGGATGGGGATAGGTTCAGAACCTCAAGAGGGGAAAGCTGGAACACGTGCATGGAAGAAGCAGAGGTAATTCAAAATGGAAACCAGTCCATACCAGCAGTTCTTTGACTAAGATACTTGTTTAATGCCTGCCATGGTAAGTGGAGACTGGGTGCTGAGATTCAGGTTTCAGAGGTCAGATTCCAGGGAGAGGACTGGGATTATTGCCATGAAGGCTGACTGAGGGGACGATACCACACAGCTGAGAAAGTCCAGGGAAAAGCCTGGGCCTGCCAAAGAGGCAAGAGTTCATTGTCATGGGGATCCTCTAATTCTGTGAGATCGCAGAAAGTAAAATGCTGCCTTTGTGAGTGCCACAGGTGGGACAAGTTGTGGATATGGTCTGTGACACCAGAGGCGGGTGCAATGGCACCACAGCTGCCTCCAAGCTATGATACAGGTTATTGCCTAGACCTTTCCGGGAGACTGGATAATTTGGCACAGCTGAGGGACCCACAACCTAGGCCAATTCCCTGGGGAAAATGCATGACCTGTTTCATGCTGTAGCAACTTTCTACAGGTCTCTGCCACCACCACAGACATTCTTCACACATCCCAATTCCATCTGTCCTATCCCTGACCTGATTGAGCTGCTGCTTTCACCATCGTCTTTTGTCCAGGTGGGGAACGAGAGGATGGCAAACAAACAGAGGTGGAGCCATAAACAAAGATGAGCACCAGGCACGGTGTGACCAATGAAGAGGAAAGGAATTCATTCCAGCTGTTGCAATTGTAGCAGATTAAATCCCTGCAATTAGCTTGAGGCTGTGAATGTAGCAGATTAAATCCCTGCAATTAGCTTGAGGCTGTGAACTTTGGGAGCAATTGTAGAGTTTGGAAGCAAGTACAAATTGGGTTAAGGCCAGATCCAAGTCTGAGCTGACATGACAGTGCCCACAACAGGCCCAGAGATATTCCTAGTAATATTGGAGAACTTCCTGAGTAGGCAGATTGGCTGTAACTCACTTTATGGTAAGGACAATGGTTTGTTGTGGTTGTTGCTTGGTTGCAAAGTCGTGTCTCACTCTTTCTGACCCTATGGATTGCAGCACATCAGGCTCCCCTGTCCTTCAGTATCTACCAGAGTTTGTTCAGATTCATGTCCATTGAGTCAGTGATGTTATCTGAGCATCTCATCTTCTGCTGTACCCTTTCCATTTCCCTTCAATCTCCCCCAGCATCAGGGTCTTTTTCTATGAGTCAGCTCTTCCCAGTAAGTGGCCAATATATTGGAGCTTCGGTTTCAGCATCTGCCCTTCCAGTGAATATTTAGGATTGATTTCCCTTAGGATTGACTAGTTTGATTTCCTTGCAGTCTAAGAGACTCTCAAGTTCAAAAGCATCAGTTCTTCAGTGCTCAGCCTTCTTTATGGTCCAACTCTCACATTTGTACATGACTACTGCAGAAAACATAACTGCCCATATGGACCTTTGCTGCTTTTTAATATACTGACTAGTTTTGTCAGTTTTTCTTGCTTCTTCCAAGGAGCAAGTGTCACTTAATTTCATGGCTGCAGTCACCATCCACAATGATTTTGGAGCCCAAGAAAATAAGATCTATAACTGCTTCCACTTTTTCTCCTTCTGTTTGTCTTGAAGTAATGGGATTGGATGCCATGATCTTAGTTTTTTTTTTTTTTTTTTGTATTTATTTATTTTTTTACACGAACTCCCAAACATGAACCCCCCTCCCACCTCCCACCCCACATCATCCCTCCAGATCATCCCCATTAGTTTTTTTAATACTGAGTTTCAAGCCAGCTTTTTCACTATCTTCATTCACTCTCATCAAGATCCTCTTAGTTTTACTTTTTGCTTTCTGTTATTAGAATGATATCTTCTGTTTATATGGGGTTGTTGATATTTCTCCTGGAAATCTTGATTCCAGCTTTTGATTCACTCAGACTGGCATTTTACATGATGTTCTCTGCATAGAAGTTATATTTCACAGAGTGACAATATACAGCCTTTTTGTACTCCTTTCCCAGTTTTGAACCAGCCCATTGTTCCATGTCTGGTTCTAACTGTTGCTTCTTGACTCACATACAGGTTTCTCAGGAAACAAGTAAGGTGATCTGGTATTCCCATCTCTTTAAGAATTTTCCACACTTTGTTGCAATTCACACAATGAGAGGCCTTAACATAGTCAATGAATAAGAAATAGATGTTTTTCTGGAATGCCCTTGCTTTCTTCAAAATCCAATGAATGTTGGCAATTTGATCTCTGGTTCCTCTATCTTTGCTAAACCCAGCTTGTGCATCTGGAAGTTCTCAGTTCACATACTGCTGACTTCTATTTTGAACTATTTTAAGTATAATCTAACTAACATGTGAAGTGAGTGCAATTGTATGGTTGCATGAACATTCTTTGGCATTGGCCTTCTTTGGGATTAGAATGAAAACTGACCTTTCCAGTCCTGTGGCCACTGCTGAGTTTTCCAAATTAGCTGACATATGAGGGCAACACTTTGACAGCATCATCTTTTAGGAGGACATTGACACCACTGGAAAATATTCTTCTTACTACCACTGTCTCTCTACATATGTTTTTGCCTTTTTTTCTTTTTAATTTTGTTTAATTGCTATTCATTTTCATTATTTCTTTATATTTTAGTTTTTACTTACTTTTTCCTTTTTCTTAATGTTTTTATTTTAAAATAAATTTATTTCATTTTTCTTATTTTTACAGTACTTTACACTATATTGCATTTTTCCATGTTTTTGGAATCAAATATTTGTTACACTAGTTTTTAGTGTTTTATTTCACTTATGAAATGAATGAAATTTCCTTGTTTATTGGTTTCACTACTCTCTTATTGTTACTTTCTTTATTCTATCCTTTTTTGTCTTTTTTCCTTTCCTCTGTGAGTTTCTTTGTGTGTTCCTGTCTATTTAACATTGCTTTTACCATTTGTCTCTCCATTTTTTTTTGCTGTTGTTTGTATGTTTGTTTGTTTTTTATATTTCTTTTTTCCCCTTATTCTATACTGTGTGGCTTGTGGAATCTTGGTGCTCCAGCCAGGAGTTATGCCTGAACCTTTGAGGTGCAAGATTGGAATCCAGGACATTGGACCACCAGGGACCTCCTGACCCCATTGAATATTAATTGAATAGAGCTCTCCCAAAGGCCTCCATCTCAACCTTAAAACCTGGCCCCACCGAAAGGCCAGAAAGTACCAGAGCCTAACACCTCACACCAAACGACTAGCAAAACAGAAACACAAGCCTACTCAGGTCACCAAAAACCATACCCAGCTCACACACACCCTAAAACAAACCACTGGATGTGATACTACCCTTCAGAGAGACAAGATCCAGTTCCATCCACCAGATCACTGGACCCAGCACCCCAATTAGGAAAGTGTCACAAAGCACTCGTCCAAACCCACCATTTAGGGACAGACTGTACAAGTAAAAGTAACTATGATCTTGCATGCTGTGGAAAAGAGACTCCAAATACAGTAAATGAAAAAATCCAAAATACAAAGAAGCATGCAGCAGGTGAAGAAGCACAGTAAAAACTCACACGATCAAGCACATAAAGGGGAAATATGCAGTATACCTGAAAAAGATTCAAGAGTAATGATGGTAAGATGATTCAAGGTCTCAGAAATAAAATAGTGGCACAGATAAATAGAATGGAGGCATGGATTGTGAAGATACAAGAAACTTTAACAAGGACCTGGAAGAAATAAAGAACAAACAATTAGCAATGAACAACATAATTACTGAAATTAAAAAAAAAAAAAACACACTAGAAGGAATCACGGGGAAGGCAATGGCACCCCACCCCAGTACTCTTGCCTGGAAAATCCAATGGACGGAGGAGCCTGGTGGGCTGCAGTCCATGGGGTCGCTAACAGTTGGACAGACTGAGCGACTTCACTTTCACTTTTCTCTTTCATGCATTGGAGAGGGAAATGGCAACCCACTCCAGTATTCTTGCTTGGAGAATCCCAGGGATGGGGGAGCCTGATGGGCTGCCATCTATGCGGTCACACAGAGTCGGACACGTCTGAAGTGACTTAGCAGCAGCAGCAGCAGCAGGATTCAACACCAGAATGATGCAGAAGAATGGGTAAGTGAGCTGGGAGACAGAATGGTGGAACTTGGTTAGACAGAGAAGAATACGGAAAAAAGAGTAAAAAGAAGTAAAGACAGTCTCAGAGCTTCTGAGACAACATTAAGCACACCACTATTGGAATTATAGGAGTCCTAGAAGACCCCACTCCAGTACTCTTGCCTGGAAAACCCCATGGATGGAAGAGCCTGGTAGGCTGCAGTCCATGAGGTCGCTAAGAGTCAGACACGACTGAGCGACTTCACTTTCACTTTCACTTTCATGCATTGGAGAAGGAAATGGCAACCCACTCCAGTGTTATTGCCTGGAGAACCCCAGGGATGGGGGAGCCTGGTGGGNAGCATCATCTTTTAGGAGGACATTGACACCACTGGAAAATATTCTTCTTACTACCACTGTCTCTCTACATATGTTTTTGCCTTTTTTTCTTTTTAATTTTGTTTAATTGCTATTCATTTTCATTATTTCTTTATATTTTAGTTTTTACTTACTTTTTCCTTTTTCTTAATGTTTTTATTTTAAAATAAATTTATTTCATTTTTCTTATTTTTACAGTACTTTACACTATATTGCATTTTTCCATGTTTTTGGAATCAAATATTTGTTACACTAGTTTTTAGTGTTTTATTTCACTTATGAAATGAATGAAATTTCCTTGTTTATTGGTTTCACTACTCTCTTATTGTTACTTTCTTTATTCTATCCTTTTTTGTCTTTTTTCCTTTCCTCTGTGAGTTTCTTTGTGTGTTCCTGTCTATTTAACATTGCTTTTACCATTTGTCTCTCCATTTTTTTTTGCTGTTGTTTGTATGTTTGTTTGTTTTTTATATTTCTTTTTTCCCCTTATTCTATACTGTGTGGCTTGTGGAATCTTGGTGCTCCAGCCAGGAGTTATGCCTGAACCTTTGAGGTGCAAGATTGGAATCCAGGACATTGGACCACCAGGGACCTCCTGACCCCATTGAATATTAATTGAATAGAGCTCTCCCAAAGGCCTCCATCTCAACCTTAAAACCTGGCCCCACCGAAAGGCCAGAAAGTACCAGAGCCTAACACCTCACACCAAACGACTAGCAAAACAGAAACACAAGCCTACTCAGGTCACCAAAAACCATACCCAGCTCACACACACCCTAAAACAAACCACTGGATGTGATACTACCCTTCAGAGAGACAAGATCCAGTTCCATCCACCAGATCACTGGACCCAGCACCCCAATTAGGAAAGTGTCACAAAGCACTCGTCCAAACCCACCATTTAGGGACAGACTGTACAAGTAAAAGTAACTATGATCTTGCATGCTGTGGAAAAGAGACTCCAAATACAGTAAATGAAAAAATCCAAAATACAAAGAAGCATGCAGCAGGTGAAGAAGCACAGTAAAAACTCACACGATCAAGCACATAAAGGGGAAATATGCAGTATACCTGAAAAAGATTCAAGAGTAATGATGGTAAGATGATTCAAGGTCTCAGAAATAAAATAGTGGCACAGATAAATAGAATGGAGGCATGGATTGTGAAGATACAAGAAACTTTAACAAGGACCTGGAAGAAATAAAGAACAAACAATTAGCAATGAACAACATAATTACTGAAATTAAAAAAAAAAAAAACACACTAGAAGGAATCACGGGGAAGGCAATGGCACCCCACCCCAGTACTCTTGCCTGGAAAATCCAATGGACGGAGGAGCCTGGTGGGCTGCAGTCCATGGGGTCGCTAACAGTTGGACAGACTGAGCGACTTCACTTTCACTTTTCTCTTTCATGCATTGGAGAGGGAAATGGCAACCCACTCCAGTATTCTTGCTTGGAGAATCCCAGGGATGGGGGAGCCTGATGGGCTGCCATCTATGCGGTCACACAGAGTCGGACACGTCTGAAGTGACTTAGCAGCAGCAGCAGCAGCAGGATTCAACACCAGAATGATGCAGAAGAATGGGTAAGTGAGCTGGGAGACAGAATGGTGGAACTTGGTTAGACAGAGAAGAATACGGAAAAAAGAGTAAAAAGAAGTAAAGACAGTCTCAGAGCTTCTGAGACAACATTAAGCACACCACTATTGGAATTATAGGAGTCCTAGAAGACCCCACTCCAGTACTCTTGCCTGGAAAACCCCATGGATGGAAGAGCCTGGTAGGCTGCAGTCCATGAGGTCGCTAAGAGTCAGACACGACTGAGCGACTTCACTTTCACTTTCACTTTCATGCATTGGAGAAGGAAATGGCAACCCACTCCAGTGTTATTGCCTGGAGAACCCCAGGGATGGGGGAGCCTGGTGGGCTGCTGTCTATGGGGTTGCACAGAGTCAGACATGACTGAAGCAATTTACCAGCAGCAGCAGCAGCAGAAGAAGAATAAGAGAAAAGAAAGGGTTTGAGAAAATACTTGAGGATATTATAAAGTCCTACACAATATAAACCCCAAAAGAAGCATGCTAGACACATATTAATCAAACTAACAAAAATTAGCCACAAAGAAAAACTATTAAAAGCCACACAGGGAAAGCAACAAATAACATAAAAAGGGATCCCTATAAGACTGACTATTGATCACTCAACAGAAAATCTGCAGGTCAGAAGTCAGTGGCATGACATACTTAAGGTGATGAAAGGGAAAGTTTATAACCAAGATGACCTCTATCAAGCAAGGATCTTATTCACATTCAGAAAGGAGAAATCAAAAGCTTAAGTGGTAAACAAAAGTTAAGAGAATTTAGCACCATCAAGCTTTATAACAAATGCTAAAGGAACTTCTCTAGGCAAGGAAATACAAGAGAAAGCAAAGACCTACAAAAGAAAACCTCAAATAATAAAATAAATGGTAATACAATCATATATATCAAAATTACCCCAAATGTAGATGAACTAATTGCTCCAAACAAAAGAGATAGACTGGAATGATGTATACAAAAGCAAAACCCTTATATATGCTGTCAACAAAGGACTCACCTCAGGATTAGGGACACATAAAAACTGAAAGTGAGGGGATGGAAAAGATATTCCATGCAAAGAAAATTAAGAGAAAGTGGGAGTAGCAATACTCATATCAGATAAAATAGACTTTAAAATAAAGATCATTAAAAGAGACAAGGAAGGGTATTACATAAGGATCAAGGGATCAACCCAGGAAAAAGTGGATCAATCCAGGAAAAAGATATATCAATTATAAACATATATGTACCCAAAATGGAAGAACATCAATACATAAAGAAAATGTCAGTAATTATTAAAGGGGACATTTATAGTAACATGATAATAGTGGAGGACTTTAATACCTCATTAACACCAATGGGTAGATTATCCATACAGAAAATTAATAAGAAACACAACTTTAAATGACACATTGGACCAGATCGGTCTACTTGATATCTAAAGGGCATTTCATCTCAAAACAGCAGATTTCATTTTTTTTCTCACATGGAATATTCTCCAGGATAGATCCCATCTTGGGTCACAAATCAAGCCTTGGTAAATTAAAAAGAATTAAAGTCATTTTAAGCATCTTTTTTGACCAAAACTCTGTGAAATTGATATCAACTACAGGGGGAAAAAGCTATAAAAACCACAAACACACGGAAGGTAAGCAGTATGTTTCTGAATAGCCAAGATCACTGAAGAAATCAAAGGAGAAAGCGACATACATGTGGAAACAAATGACAATGGAAACACATGACAATGGAAACACAACTCAAAACCTATAGGATGCAATAAAAGCAGTGCTGACATGGAAGTTTATAGTAATACAAGGCTACCTCAAGAAACAAGAGAAAGATCAAACAACCTAAGGCTGCACATAAAGCAGCTATAAAAAGAAGAAGAACAACAACAATAATAAACTCCAAAGTTAGTTGAAGGAAAGAAATAAGTATCAGAGTAGAAATAAATGAAAAATAAATTGAAAATATAGGAAATATTAATAAAACTAAAAGCTAGTTCTTTGAGAAGATAAACAAAATTGACAGTTGCCTAGACCAATCCAAATTTAAAAAAAAGAAGATGCAAAAGAATAAAATTTGAAATAAAAAGAAGTTACAACAGACAACATAGAAATACGAAGGATATAAGAAGATACTATGAGGTGCCAATAAAATATTTATATACCAATAAAATAGACAAGCTGGAAGAAATGGGCAAATTCCTATAAAACTGTAACATTTCAAAACTGAACCAGGAAGAAATAAAAAATATGAACTGACAAATCACAAGCACAGAAATTGAAACTATAAACAAAATAATAAACAAAAGCCCAGAGCCAGATGGCTTCAAAGACAAATTCTGTCAAATGTTTGGAGAAGAGCTAGCACCTATGATGCTCAAACTCTTCCAAAATATTGCAGAGGATGGAAAATTTCCAAATCCATTCTATGAGGCCCTGTCATCATCCTCATAAGAAAACCAGACAAAGATGCCACAAAAAAGAAATCTACAAACCAATATCACTGATGAACATACATGCAAAAATCCTCAATGAAATTCTAGCAAACAAAATCCAACAATACATTAAAAGGATCATACATCATGATCAAGTGGACTTTATCTGAGGGATGCAAGGTTTCTTCATATATGCAAATTAATCAGTGTGATATACCATATTAATATATTGAAAGATAAAAGATATTATATGATTATCTCAATATATGCAGAGAAAGCTTTTGACAAAATTTAATATGCATTAAAAATTTATTTATTTTAATTGGAGGCTAATTACTTTACAATATTGTGGTGGTTTTTGCCATATTTTCACATGAATCAGCCATGGGTGTACACGTGTTCCCCATCCTGAACCCCCCCTCACCTCCCTCCCCATCCCTTCCCTCAAGGTCATTTCAGTGCACCAGCCCTGAACACCCTGTCTCATGCATCAAACCTGGACTGGCAATCTATTTCACATATGATAATATACATGTTTCAATGCTATTCTCTCAAATTATCCCACCCTCGCCTTCTCCCACCGAGTCCAAAAGTCTGTTCTTTACATCTGTGTCCCTTTTGCTGTCTCACATATAGGTTATTGTTACCATCTTTCTAAATTTCATATATTTTAAATAAAAAGTCTCCAGAAAGTAGGCACAGAAGGAACATACCTCANTTTCACATATGATAATATACATGTTTCAATGCTATTCTCTCAAATTATCCCACCCTCGCCTTCTCCCACCGAGTCCAAAAGTCTGTTCTTTACATCTGTGTCCCTTTTGCTGTCTCACATATAGGTTATTGTTACCATCTTTCTAAATTTCATATATTTTAAATAAAAAGTCTCCAGAAAGTAGGCACAGAAGGAACATACCTCAACATAATAAAAGCCATACATGATAAACTCAGTGCAAACATTATTCTCAATGTGAAAAACCAAAAGCATTTCCTCCAAGATCAGGCAGAAGATAAGGGTGTTCATTCTTGCTACTATTATTCAGTATAGTTTTGGAAGCCCTAGTGACAGTAGTCACAGAAGAAAAAGAAATAAAAAGAATCCAGATTGGAAAAGAAAAAATAAAATTCTCACTATCTGCAGAAGACAAGATACTATACATGGAAAACTGTAAAAATGCCACAAGAAAATTACTTGACCTAATTATTGAATATAGCAAAGTTGCAGGATATAAGATTACTACACAGAAATCCCTTGCTTTCTTATACACTAACAATGAAAAATCAAAGTGAAATTAAGGAAACAATCCCAATAGCCATTGCAAAAAAAAAAAAAATACCTAGGAATAAAACTACCTAGAGAGTGAAAAGACCTGAATGCAGAAAACTATGACACTGATGAAAGAAATCAAAGATGACACAAACATGAAAGGATTGGAGGGATATGCCATGTTCCTGGATATGAAAGGAATGTTATGAAAATGACTATTCTACACAAAGCAGTCTACAGATTCAGTGCAATACCTATCAAACTGCCCATGGTATTTTTCACAGAACTAGAACAAAAAAATCACAATTAATATAGAAATACAAAAGAACTCAAATAGCAAAAGCAATTTTAAGAAAGAAGAATGGAGCTGGAGAAATCATCCTACCCGACTTCAGACTATACTACAAAGTTATAGTCACCTATATGGTATGGTACTGGAACAAAAGTGGAAATATACACCAGTAGAAGAAGATAAAATGAAAGAAAGTGAAGTTGTTCAGTCGTGTCCAACTCTTTGGAATCCTATGGGCTGTAACCTACCAGGCTCCCCTGTCCATGGAATTTTCCAGGCAAAAGTACTGGAACAGGTTGCCATTTCCTTCTCCAGGGGATCTTCCTGACCCAGGGATCGAACCCGGGTCTCCCACATTGCAGGCAGATTCTTTACATCTGAGCCACCAGGGAAGATAAAAAGTGCAGAGATAAATCCACACACCTAAAGGCATCTTATTTTTGACAAAGAAGGCAAGGATAAACAATNCCATTTCCTTCTCCAGGGGATCTTCCTGACCCAGGGATCGAACCCGGGTCTCCCACATTGCAGGCAGATTCTTTACATCTGAGCCACCAGGGAAGATAAAAAGTGCAGAGATAAATCCACACACCTAAAGGCATCTTATTTTTGACAAAGAAGGCAAGGATAAACAATAGAGAAGAGATAGTCTCTTCAATAAGTTGTGCTGGGGAAACTGGTCAGCCATGTGAAAGAAAATGAAGTCAGAACACTTCCTAACACCACATCAGTTCAGTTCATTCAGTCAATCAGGTCCAACTCTTTATAAATACATGGACTGCAGCATGCCAGGCTTCTCTGTCCATCACGAATACCCAGAGCTTGCATAAACTCATGTCCATCAAGTGAATGATGCCATCCAACCATCTCATCCTTTGTCATGTCACTTCTGCTTCTGCCTTCACTCTTTCCCAGCATCAGGGTCTTTTCAACTGAGTCACTCTCTGCATCAGGTGGCCAAAGTATTGGAGCTTCAGCTTCAACGTCGGTCCTTCCAACAAATATTCAGGACTGATTCCCTTTAGGATTGACTGGCTTGATCTCCTTACAGTCTAAGAGGCTCTCAAGAAATCTTCTCCAACACCACATTTAAAAAGCATCAATTCTTTGGTGCTCAGCTTTCTTTATGGCCCAACTCTCACATTCATAAGACTACTGGAAAAAACATAGTTTTGAATAAATGGACTTTTGTTGGCAAAATAGTGTCTCTGCTTTCCAATATGCTTGTCACATCTTTTCTTCCAAGGAACAAACATCTTTAATTTCATGGATACAGTTACCATCTGTAGTGATTTTGGAGCCCAAGATAAAGTCTGTCACTGTTTCCATTGTTTCTCCATCTATTTGTCTTGAATTGATGGGGCTGGATGCCATGATCTCAGTTTTCTGAATATTGGGTTTTAAGCCAGCTTTTTCACTCTCCTCTTTCACCATAATCAAGAGATTCTTTAGTTCCTCTTCACTTTCTGCCCATGGCAGAAGGGTGGTGTGGTCTGCATATCTGGTTATTGATATTTCTCCTGGCAATCTTGATTCCAGTTTGTGTTTCATCCTGCCTGGCATTTTGCATGATGTACTCTGCATATAAGTTAAATAAGCAGGGTGACAATATACAGCCTTGACATACTGGTTTGGAACCAGTCCATTCTTCTTCTTTTTTTTCTTTGTAAGTTAATTTTGTATGTTTTTTTTTTTTATTCTTTTCCTTTTCTTTTTTTAACTTTATTTTACTTTACAGTACTGTATTGGATTTGGCATACATTGACATGAATCCGCCACGGGTGTACATGAACTCCCAAACATGAACCCCCCTCCCACCTCCCACCCCACATCATCCCTCTGGATCATCCCCATGCGCCAGCCCCAAGCATCCTGCATCCTGCATTGAACATAGACTGGCGATTCTTTTCTTATATGATAGTATACATGTTTCATTGC
>SJYX01001542.1:36129-75391 GCA_006410675.1 Oreotragus oreotragus
CTTTTTTATTTCTTCTAAGTCCTTGTTAAACCTTTCTTGCATCTTCTCAATCCTTGTCTCCAGGCTATTTATCTGTGATTCCATTTTTATTTCAAGATTTTGGATCATTTTCACTATCAATATTCGGAATTCTTTCTCAGGTAGATTCCCTATCTCTTCCTCTTTTGTTTGGTTTGGTGGACATTTCTCCTGTTCCTTTACCTGCTGAGTATTCCTCTGTCTCTTCATCTTGGTTATATTGCTGTGTTTGGGGTGGCCTTTCTATATTTTGGGAATTTGTGGAGTTCTCTTTATTATGGAGTTTCCTCACTGTGGGTAGGGTTGTATCTGTGGCTTGTCAAGGTTTCTTGGTGAGGGAGGCTTGTGCTGGAGTTCTGGTGGGTGGAGCTGGATTTCTTCTCTCTGGAGTGCAATGGAGTGACCAGTAATGGGTTATGAGATGTCAGTGGTTTTGGAGTAACTTTGAGCTGCCTGTATATTGAAGCTCAGGTTTGTGTTCCTCTGTTGCTGGAGAATTTGTGTGGTATGTCTTGCTCTGGAACTTGTTGGCCCTTGCGTGGTGCTTGGTTTCAGTGTATGTCTGGAGGCATTTGATGAACTCCTATTTATTAATGTTCCCTGGATTCAGGAGTTCTCTGATATTCTCAGGATTTGGACTTAAGCCTCCTTCTTCTGGTTTTCAGTTTTATTTTTACAGTAGCCTCAAGACTTCTCCATCTATATAGCACTGATGATAAAACATCTAGGTTAAAGATGAAAAGTTTCTCCACATTGAGGGACACCCAGAGAGGTTCATTAAGTTACATGGAGAAGAGAAGAGAGATGGGATAGTTAGAGGTGACTGGAATGATATGAGGTTGGATCAAAAGGGGAGAGAGCAAGCTAGCCAGTAATCACTTCCTCATGTGTGCTCCACAGTCTAGACTGCTCAGAGGTATTCACGAAGTTATACAGAGTACAGGAGAGGGAGGAAGTAGACAGAGGTGGCCCGGAGGATAAAAGAGGGAAATGAAAAGGAGAGAGACAGATTCAGCCAGTAACCAATTCCTTAAGTGTTCTCCCCCATCTGGAACACACAGAGATTCACAGAGTTGGGTAGAGAAGAGAAAGGGGAGAGAAGAGACAGAGGCCACCTGGTGGAGAAAAAGGAGAGTCCAAAGGAGGAGACAGTAGTCAAGCCAGTAATCTTGTTCTCAGGTAAAATTGGGTAGTGAAATTTGGGTTTTTAAATGTACAAAATTGACAACAAAAATCAAAAAGCAAAGATTAAAAATCTAGAGTAGAGGTTGGATTTTCAAAAATACAATATTAAAGAAAAGAAGAAGATGAAAGTAAAAAAAAAAAACAAAGCCACAGAAATTATTAAAAAACCACACAAAGACTATATATGGTGTTTGCTTTAAAAAATAGGGTTTTTTTTTGGAAAATTAATAGTAGGTTATAGAAATAAAAATTAAAGGAGTAATAGAGGACTTAACAATTTTTAAAAATTAGAAAAAAAAAGAAGAAGGAAAAGAAAAGAAGAAAATGCAACCATACAACAACATCAACAAAAAACAACAACAAAAAAAGGGAAACAAACAAACAAACAAAAAGAATGATTGTAAAAATAGTAAAGATATATCAGACTCTTTCTTTGGTGTTGTGGGCAGTGTGGGGTCAGTTCCAAGGTGGTTCCCTTTGTTTAACTTCTTCTATTTGCTGGTCTCTTCAGTGTCTGATTTCTGTCCTGACACTGGGTGGGTGATGGTGGACAAGTTTTTTTTTTTTTAGGCTCACTTGTTCAGTCGCACTGTGGGGAGGGAGGGATGCTGCAAACAAATAACACTGTCATGTGCACGCAGTGTCTCAGCCCCGCTGGGCCTGCCCCTTCTCACGGTGCACAAACCACTCAGGCTCTACTTTGCTCTGCCAGGAACCGTCTGAGGCTGGCCCTAGGCTGCATGCACCTCCCCGGTCTAAGCTGCTCAGGTTCAGCGCTCAGGTAGCCTTCAGAGGTGCAGATTCGGTTGGGACTATGTTTTGTGCCCTTCCCAGGTCCGAGTAGCTCAGGTGTTTGGTGAGCACGGTTGCTGTGACTTGTCGCCTTTCCTGTATTTGCTGCTCAGTTTTCTGGGTGTACCGCTGGCACCCCTTGTGAGGTGGATGGTGACTGTCCAGAACCCCAGGAAGTCTTAGCATAGAAGCCTGCTTGCAGTTTGGTAGGTAAAGTCTTTCCGGGGCTGTGATTGCCCCCTTCCAGCTCTTATGGCTCTGGCTGCCTGTCACCGGCAGGGGATGGTCTGCAGCTGGCTAGTTCTTTTCCGCCCTTTGTTCTGTGCCCCGTTCTGGCAGTGTCTTATGTTCGAGCTTTTTGCGTGGTAGCTATCCCACAGTCTGGTTTGCTAGCCCAAGTTAGTTCGTTCTGTTTATGCGTGGGGCGCGGGGTGCGTTCCTGCCCGATTCTTAAAAGCACTGCAGCCTGTGCCNAGTGTCTTATGTTCGAGCTTTTTGCGTGGTAGCTATCCCACAGTCTGGTTTGCTAGCCCAAGTTAGTTCGTTCTGTTTATGCGTGGGGCGCGGGGTGCGTTCCTGCCCGATTCTTAAAAGCACTGCAGCCTGTGCCTCCTGTGCCTCCCTGCCCTGCCCTCACTTGCTAGTGGCAGATGCAGGCATTTGCACTGCTTTTCCACTGGGGGAGTTACTGTTGAGCTTGTATTCTGTTGGTTTTAATTATTTGCTTATTTTTCCTTCCTGTTATGTTGCCCTCTGTGTTTCCAAGGCTCACCACAGACTTAGCAGGGAGAGTGTTTCCTGGTGTTTGGAAACCTTTCTTCTTAAGCTTCCCCTCCTGGGACGGGATTCCCTTCCCAAGACAGAGCTCCCTCCCCACCTCCTTTGTCTCTTTTTTTCCATCTTTTATATTTTTTCCTACCTGTTTTTGAAGTCAATGCTCTTTTTTCTGGGTGCCTGATGTCCTCTGCCAGCATTCAGAAGTTGTTTTGTGGAGTTTGCTCAGCATTGGAATGTTCTTTTGATGAATTTGTGAGGGAGAAAGTGGTCTCTCCATCCTATTCCACCACCATCTTAGGACTGCCCCTGTTTTACAATATTTTGTTGTTTTCTGCTATATGTCAACATGAATCAGTCAAATATATATATATATATATATATATACACACACACACACACACACATATATATATATCTCACCTCCTTATTTATCCTTCCTCCCATTTCCCACCCTATCCCACCCCTCTAGGTTGTCACTGAACATCAAGTTTGAGCTATCTGCCTCACACAGCATTGTTCCACTGGTTATATATTTTACATATGGTAATGTATATATTTCAATGCTCTCTCTCAATTTGTCCCACTCTTTCCATCTCACACTGTCCACTAGTCTCTTCTCCATGTCTTTGTCTCCATTGCTGTCATGCAAATATGCTCATTGATATCTTTCTATATGCAAAAGTAATTGCAATTTCTGACGATGAATTTTAAATCATTATCAGTTCAGTTCAGTCACTCAGTCGCGATCAACTCCTTGTGACCCCATGGACTGCAGCACGACAGGCTTCCCTGCCCATCATCAACTCCCGGAGTTTACTCAAACTCATTTCCATTGAGTCAGTGATGCCATCCAACCATCTCATACTCTGTCATCCCCTTCTCCTCCCACCTTCAATCTTTCCCAGCATAGGGGTCTTTTCCAATGAGTTTGTTCTTCAAATCAGGTGGCCAAAGTATTGGAGTTTCAGCTTCAGCATCAGTCTTTCTAATGAATATTCAGGACTGATTTCCTTTAGGGTGGACTGGTTGTATCTTCTTGCAGTCCAAAGGACTCTCAAGAGTCTTCTCCAACACAGTAGTTCAAAAGCATCAGTTCTTTGGTGCTCAGCTTTCTTTATAGTCCATCTCTCACATCCATACATGACTACTGGAAAAACCATAGCCTTGACTAGATGGACCTTTGTTAGCAAAGTAATGTCTGTGCATTTAATATGCTATCTAAGTTGGTCATGACATTTTTTCCAAGGAGCAAGCATCTTTTAATATCATGGATGTAGTCACCATCTGCAGTGATTTTGGAGCCCCCCAAAATAAAGTCTCTCACTGTTTCCATTGTTTCCCCATCTATTTGCCATGAAGTGATGGGACTGGATGCCTTTTCATTGTTTTCTGAATGTTGAGTTTTAAGCCAACATTTTCGCTCTCCTCTTTCACTTTCATCAAGAGGCTCTTTAGTTCTTTGCTTTCTGCTTTAAAGGTGGTGTCATCTGCATACATGAGGTTATTGATATTTCTCCTGACAATCTTGATTCCAGCTTGTGCTTCATCCAGTCCAGCATTTCTCGTGATGTATTCTACATATAAGTTAAATAAATAAGCAGGGTGACAGTATACAGCCTTGACGTACTCCTTTCCTGATTTGGGAGCAGTCTGTTGTTCTATGTCCGGTTCTAACTCTTGCTTCTTGACCTGCATGTTAAATCATTATAGCTAGGCTCAAACACATCTTTATTAATCAAAATCGGAGCCATTACATTCAACTCATTTTTTGCCAACTAGAAATGTTTGTTTATTCCTATAGCATACAAATCTATGCTTCAGGACTCGAAGAACTCTTGGAAAGAATTTTCTGAATCTTGCTGGTTGTGGAAGCTTTTTTCCTGTAAAAAGTTGCTGAGATGCTTGAAGAAGTGGCAGTCAGTTGGTGAGAGATCAGGTGAATGTAGTGGATGAGGCAAAACTTTGAAGCCCAATGCACTCAACTTTTGAGGACTTGATTGTGTGAAGTACAGTCAGGCATGGTGGTGGAGAGGAACTGAGGCCTTTTTGTTGATCATTGCCAGAAACTTCTTGTGTAGCTGTAAAAGAATCACCTTCTATGATTGCTCTCAATTGATTGTCAAATTTTGATGACAACATCGGAAGTAGCTGGCTGGCCACTACATTCTTCATTTTTAAGGCTCTCATCTACTTTTCAGAGCTTCTTGAACC
Source organism: Oreotragus oreotragus (assembly GCA_006410675.1). Lineage (NCBI taxonomy): Eukaryota > Metazoa > Chordata > Mammalia > Artiodactyla > Bovidae > Oreotragus > Oreotragus oreotragus. The sequence continues at coordinate 41,113 of SJYX01001542.1, forward strand.
ATTACTGCATTGTACATCCATTAGCAGTTCCTGGGCCAAATGCATCGTTGATGTTGTGAGTTGTCTCGACTGTTTTACAACCCATTTTGAGCTTGAATAAGAAAATCTCTTGAAATTGCTTTATGTCTAACATCATTTCCATAGTTTAAAATACATAAAAATTAAATAGAAAATAGTAAGTCATTATTCAAAAACACACAAAATGAGAAGTGTGCATTTCAATGATACAAAACATTTATTTGGAGAAGGCGATGGCACCCCACTTCAGTGTTCTTGCCTGGAAACTCCCATGGACGGAGGAGCCTGGTGGGCTGTAGTCCATGGGGTTGCTAATAGTCGGGCATGACTGAGCGACTTCACTTTCACTTTTCATTTTCATGCATTGGGGAAGGAAATGACAACCCACTCCAGTATTCTTGCCTGGAGAACCCCAAGGATGGGGGAGCCTGGTGGGCTGCCATCTATGAGATCGCACAGAGTCAGACACGACTGAGGTGACAACAGCAGCAGCAGCAGCAGCATAACATTTATTTAAGAATGTATTCTAGTATCAAACTGGAATTCCAACAAATTTCCACAATTCAAAGCTACNGGAAATGACAACCCACTCCAGTATTCTTGCCTGGAGAACCCCAAGGATGGGGGAGCCTGGTGGGCTGCCATCTATGAGATCGCACAGAGTCAGACACGACTGAGGTGACAACAGCAGCAGCAGCAGCAGCATAACATTTATTTAAGAATGTATTCTAGTATCAAACTGGAATTCCAACAAATTTCCACAATTCAAAGCTACAATTACTTTTGCATCGACCTAATTATATGCATTAATGTATGATTTTTATTTTTCTCCTTCTGACTTACTTTGCTCTGTATAATAAACTCTAGGTTCATCTACCTCATTAGAACTGACTTAAATGTGTTTCTTTTTATGACTGAGTAATATTCCTTCATATATACGTACCACAACTTCTTTATCCATCCATTTATCAATGGACATCTAGCTTGCTTCCTTTCCCAGTTATTGTAAATAGTGCTACAATGAACATTGGTGTGCATATGTCCTTTTCAATTATGGCTTCCTCAGGATGTATTCCCAGTAGTGGGGTTGTTGAGTCTAATTTTACTGAGTTGAGTTTAGTTGAGTCTAGTTGTTTAATACTAGTTTTATTTCTAACGTATTATTTTTCATGGAATCTCCATATTCTTTTTCATAGTGGTTGTAAAATTTATGTTGATATATACACACTGTCATGTGTAAAATAGATCAGTAGTGGGAAGCTTCTATATAAGAGTGGGAGCCCAACCTGATAATCTTTGATGACCTAGAGGGGTGGAATTATGGTTGGCTCACATTGACGTATGGCAGAGATCACCACAACATTGTAAAGTGGTTATCCTCCCATGAAAAAAAGAAAATCCATTGTCTATTTCTGACTTACTTCACTATGTATGACAGACTGATTCCATCCATCTCTCTACAAATGACCTGTTATAAAGGAGAGGAAGCTCAGCTTGCCACTTTGTGATGACCTAGATGGGTGGGATGAGAGAAGGGGTGTGAGAGAGTTCTAAGAGGGAAGGAATATATGTATAAGTATAGCTAATCCACTTAATTGTACAGCAGAAACTAAAAAAAACATTGTAAAGCAATTATATTCCATAAAAAAACAAATTTCATTGTTTTCTTGTAGTAGCACATGATACGGGGAAGGCAATGGCACCCCACCCCAGTACTCTTGCCTGGAAAATCCAATGAATGGAGTAGCCTGGTGGGCTGCAGTCCATGGGGTCGCTAACAGTCGGACAGACTGAGTGACTTCACTTTCACTTTTCTCTTTCATGCATTGGAGAAGGAAATGGCAACCCACTCCAGTATTCTTGCCTGGAGAATCCCAGGGATGGGGGAGCCTGGTGGGCTGCCGTCTATGGGGTCACACAGAGTCGGACACGACTGAAGTGACTTAGCAGCAGCAGCAGCAGCAGCAGCAGCACATGATATATATATATTTATTTCATATAGAGAATGCTAAGTTCCATAGCAATTTCATAGCACAAAAATGCATAAAATTTAAGAATTTACTAGTAAATATTTTGTTTGTCTTTAGAATGCATAAATTATATTAGTCTTTAGAAAGCTTACCTTTCTAACTTTCAAAAAGTTACTAGCAATGAAACTGGATCAGTAATCAAAAATATCCCAACAAACAATATCCGGGACCATATGACTTCATAGGAGAATTCTAAAAACACTTAAAGAAAACATCTTTCCTTTCAAACTACTCCAGAAAATTGAAGAAGAAGAAATGCTTCCAAAGTCATTCCTTAAGGGCAACATTACTCTGCACCAAAACAAGACAAAAATGTCACACACACACACACACACGCACACACACACATGACAGGCCAATATTGAACACAGATTCAAAAATTCTCAATGATATATTAGCAAATGAAACTCAATAATATATTAAAATAATAATACTATATGGTAAAATTGGATTTTTCCCAAAGAATGCAATATGTTTCAGTGCTTGCAAATCAATCAGTGTGAGGGGGGTTCAGGATGGGGAACACGTGTATACCTGTGGTGGATTCATGTTGATGAATGGCAAAACCAATACAATATTGTAAAGTAAAAAAAAAAAAAGCAATAGACTACAAAGTTTAAAGTAAAAGATTCAAAAAAAAAAAAAAAGGCAAAAGGCCACACATATATTAATAAAAGAGCACTGAGAATTAAAAAAAATTGGAGACTAAAAATCACATGATCATTTCAATAGATGTAGAAAAGGCTTTTGACAAAATCAACATTGGTTTATGCTTAAAACTCTCAACCAAGTGGGCATAGAGCATATGTGCTGTCCTGTGCTAAGTTGCTTTAGTTCTGTCCTACTCAGTGTGACCCTATGGATTGTAGCCTGCCAGGCTCTTCTGTCCATGGGATTCTCCAGGGATGAATACTGGAGTGGGTTGCCATTTCCTCCTCCAGGGGATTTTCCCAGCCCAGGGATCAAACCTGTGTCTCCCACATTGCATGCAGGTTCTTTACCACTAGTGCCACCTGGGAAGCCCCAGGCATAGAGCATACCTCAACATAATAAAGGCCATATATGATAATTCCACAGCTAACATCATACTTATCACACTCATCAAGCAGAAAACATTCCCTCTAACATTAGGAACAAGATAACGTTGACCATTCCCATCACTTCTACTAACAAAGTATTGGAAGCCTGAGCCAAAGCAGTCAAACAAAAAAGAAATTTGAAAAAATTAAAATTGTGTTTGGTTGCTGCTTCTCAGGAGTCATGGCACCATGCTATGGAAGGGCCCGGAGAGAATTGGCCTCTTTGCCATGAGGCCTTTTCTTACATGCAGCATCATTCTTATATGCGATTAATAGAAAAGAAAATGCTGCTGCTGCTGCTAAGTCGCCTCAGTTGTGTCTGACTCTTTGCTACCCTGTGGAGTATAGCCCACCAGGCTCCTCTGTCCCTAGGATTCCCCAGACAAGAATACTGGAGTGGGTTGCCATTTCCTTCTCCAATGAGTGCCTGCATGCTAAGTCACTTCTGTCATGTCCAACTCTGTGTGACCCTATGGACAGCAGCTCACCAAGGCTCCTTTACCACAGAATTCTTTAGGCAAGAATTCTGGAGTGGATTGCCATTCCCTTCCCAAAAGAAAAAAAGAATCACTGCCAATAAATACAGTTCTTCAGACACTTTCGGCATTTGCACTTACCTGTTATGGTATAGTTCATATTGCAGGGTAGTTTAAAGACATGGGTGCACTTCAGAACTAAAAAATAAGACATTTCATGCTTTAGGGAATCACACATCATTTTATGTATTTTATCATTGTCGAGTACTGTTTAAGCCTTCAGATACAACACATTCTTCTCACCAAGGTGCAGTGTCCTCTAACACATCTTTAAAGTTATGAAAACTTGAATTGCTGCCTCATTAAGATTTCTACAAATTATAATAACAGGAGAGTACACAGAGCTGGAATATTGGGGTTTGGGGTACAAAACATTTCCCTCCATCAGTATTTATATTGATCTTTCAGACCTAATTTTGAAAGCCTCTGACCATCATCTGTGCACTGTTAATCAAATCATTAATGCAATATCAGTTCAGTTCAGTCGCTCAGTGGTGTCTGATTCTTTGTGACCCCATGAATTGCAGCATGCCAGGCCTCCCTGTCCATCACTAACTCCCAGAGTTTACCCAAACTCATGTTCATTGAGTCAGTGAGGCCATCCAGCCATCTCATCTTCTGTCGTCCCCTTCTCCTCCTGCCCTCAATCCCTCCCAGCATCAGAGTCTTTTCCAGTGAGTCAACTCTTCTCATGAGGTGGCCAAAGTATTGGAGTTTTGGCTTCAGCATCAGTCCTTCCAATTAACACCCAAGACCGATCTCCTTTAGGATGGACTGGTTGGATCTCCTTTAGTATGGACTGGTTGGATCTCTTTGCAGTCCAAGAGACTCTCAAGAGTCTTCTCCAACACCACAGTTCAAAAGCATTAATTCTTCAGTGCTCAGCTTTGTTCACAGTCCATCTCTCACATCCATACATGACCACTGGAAAAACCATAGCCTTGACTAGACAGACTTTTGTTGGCAAAGTAACATCTCTGCTTTTGAATATGCAGTCTAGATTGGTCACAGCTTTCCTTCCAAAAAGTAAGCGTCTTTTAATTTCATGGCTGCAGTCACCATCTGCAGTAATTTTGGAGCCCCCAAAATAAAGGGGAGGCTCTGACACTGTTTCCACTGTTTCCCCATCTATTTGCCATGAAGTGATAGGACCGATGCCATGATCTTCATTTTCTGAATGTTGAGCTTTAAGCCAACCTTTTCACTTTCCTCTTTCACTTTCATCAAGAGGCTTTTTAGTTCCTCTTCACTTTCAGCCATAAGGGTGGTATCATCTGCATATCTGAGGTTATTGATATTTCTCCCGGCAATCTTGATTCCAGCTTGTGTTTCTTCCAGCCCAGCGTTTCCTANATTTTCTGAATGTTGAGCTTTAAGCCAAGCTTTTCACTTTCCTCTTTCAGTTTCATCAAGAGGCTTTTTAGTTCCTCTTCACTTTCAGCCATAAGGGTGGTATCATCTGCATATCTGAGGTTATTGATATTTCTCCCGGCAATCTTGATTCCAGCTTGTGTTTCTTCCAGCCCAGCGTTTCTCATGATGTACTCTGCATAGAAGTTAAACAAGCAGGGTGACAATATACAGCCTTGACGTACTCCTTTTCCTATTTAGAACCAGTCTGTTGTTCCATGTCCAGTTCTAACTGTTGCTTCCTGACCTGCATACATATTTCTCAAGAGACAGGTCAGATGGTCTGGTATTCCCATCTTTTTTAGAATTTTCCACAGTTTATTGTGATCCACACAGTCAAAGGCTTTGGCATAGTCAATAAAGCAGAAATAGGGTTTTTTTTTGGAACTCTCTTTTTCCATGATCCAGTGGATGTTGGCAATTTGATCTCTGGTTCCTCTGCCTTTTCTAAAACCAGCTTGAACATCTGGAAGTTCCCAGTTCACATACTGTTGAAGCCTGACTTGGAGAATTTTGAGCATTACTTTACCAGCATGTGAGATGAGTGCCATTGTGCGGTAGTTTGAGCATTCTCTGGAATTGCCTTTCTTTGGGATTGGAATGAAAACTGATCTTTTCCAGTGCTGTGGTCACTTAGGAAGTTCCCAGTTCACATACTGTTGAAGCCTGACTTGGAGAATTTTGAGCATTACTTTACCAGCATGTGAGATGAGTGCCATTGTGCGGTAGTTTGAGCATTCTCTGGAATTGCCTTTCTTTGGGATTGGAATGAAAACTGATCTTTTCCAGTGCTGTGGTCACTTCTGAGTTTTCCAAATTTGCTGGCATATTGAGTGCAGCATTTTCACAGCACCATCTTTCAGGATTTGAAATAGCTCAACTGCGATTCCATCACCTCTGTTAGCTTTGTTTGTAGTGATGGTTTCTAAGGCCCACTTGACTTCACTTTCTAGGATGTCTGGCTCTAGGTGAGTGATCACACCATCGTGATTATCTGGGTTGTGAAGATCTTTTTTGTACAGTTCTTTTGTGTATTCTTGCCACTTCTTATTAATATCGTCTGCTTCTATTAGGTCCATACCATTTCTATCCTTTATTGAGACCATCTTTGCATGAATCGTTCCTTTGGTATCTCTAATTTTCTTGAAGAGATCCCTAGTCTCTCCCATTCTGTTATTTTCCTCTATTTCTTTGCAATATAAGGTATCTGTAAAATACGTCTTTGTTCTTTCATAGAGAGTTCTTTTTTCATTTACAACAAATCCACATTTTTTGTAAAAGTCACTGTTTTGAGAATACATTTTCTTAGATTTCTTCTGTTTTGTACTACAGTTTTTAGGATCCTTTCAGAAATAGTGGACTACTGCATTTTCCTGCATGAATGATAATAAAATGTTTTTAAGCTCTTAACAAACAGATATCTCTAAAGAGACCAAAATGATGACTTATCAGTTTTTCTTATGCCTCCTAAAAAGTGGCACTGCTTCAGCTGATACTGGCAGTTTAAAATTTATCCATGATTCCTCAATCCATCCCATTCTCTTACATCTCCTAATATCATCTGTCTTCTTTTAGCACTTCTCTTGGGTTTTGTGTGCAGTGAGCAATTTTTGTGTCAGAAATCCTCAACAAATATATGTAACAAATGCAACTTCTGTGGTCTCTTCATTTATCTGTAAAAAAAGAAGAAAAATGTCCCTAATTGATTATCTAGTGTAAGAATATCTGAAGATAGACCCTCCTCCAAGAAAAGTCCATGAATTTTATCCTGACTATATAGAAGAATAGTAATCACTGAAGAAAACTGATTACTTGCCACTAGCCAGTTTAACTTGTTCAAGCCTCTATTATTTTACTGCATATTATGATAGTGAATTACCAAAATGAAACTGTCTCATTAAAGGTAAACTTCAATGGAATTGGGCCAAATATGCTCTAAATATTTGGAAATAATAACTTTTAATTAAAAAAATTAAGGTCATTTTAGAAATTGTTTCATGGCTTCCAATTTGTAGCAGGCTTAGCGATTTCCTTCTTCATTGTATTTTGCCAAAAATGAGGATGAAGGTACAGACTAGAATTATTTTAGAAACAGTAATTTAACTGTAGGAAAATTTGGTTAGCTCTTTGGCTTTCAGGAAGCTTAACATTTCTTTGTAGAGAACGTTGCTTTTTTGAATTGTATAGATGTAAAGGGAATAACTGTATGCAGATTTAAAAAGGAAAAATTTTCTTACACAAGAGTTTTATCCTTGATGGCACTAGAAATGAACCTCAGCTCTTCTTCTGCCTGGTAACATACAGCCGAAAGTACAAGATTATTTTGTCATTGAATTTTTAATCATTGTTTAGTTTTGTTTTGCTAACCCAGTCTGTCTGTGAAACACTGATTCTGCTCTCTAAGGAGAGCAAAATTAGGAATCTAAAATAATTTAATAATTACTTTACTGATAAAATGAAGTCAGGAGTCAAAGTAGTCATTTAAATCAAAATAAATGATGAGAAACAAACTCTTTCCATCAAGCTTATCTACCATTTTCCTCAGGTATGACTTAATTTGCAACAGCTTCTTGTTTTCTTCTCTTTTGAGGCTTGTCTTCCTTTCCTAGAATGGTTTTATAATAATTTTATTAAGATATAATTCACATACCTTACTGTTGACCCATATAAAGGGTACAATTCAGTGGTTTTGTAATATATTCATGGAACTGTACAACTATGATCACAGTCAATTTGAAAACATTGCCATTATGCCAGAAAGAAACTCTCTACCTTTTAGTAGTCACCTGTTCTTCCAGCCTAATTCCTCCCAGCCCTGAGCAACCAGTAATCTACTTTATGTCTGTATGGATTTGTCTCTTCTGGTCATTTAATATGATTGGATTCCTATAGTATTTGATCTTTTGTGACTGGCTCCCCAAATATAGTTTTGTTCTATGTGGAATGAGAACTTCTCATGTTGAAAACTATGATTACTGTTAAAGGAAGTGGTTGGTAAGAATCAGTAGATATAAGGAAGAAAGGTTGGATACCTAACAGGTTTCTCAGTCAATCTGATGCTGAATATGTATATATTAAATCATAGCCAAGCATTCATGACATGTTACTATAATTTTTTGTCTCTGGGTATTGAAATAATTGCCTGCTGAGTCAGGAAAGTCTTGCTAAAAATTATGCCAAATAACATGACAAGTAATTGACATAGCAGGCTTCAGTCATGTTTAATTTTGCTAGGAGCTTGTATACCCCTGGTCAGGGAAGCTTCCCAAATTTTTAATTTCCTCTATTGAATTTATGTTATCTTTAAAAAGTATGCACCATAGGATTGGGTTGAGAATTAAAGTCACCTTTCTATTTCTATTTCCTCCAGAGGATCTTCCTGACAGAGGGATCAAACCCTGGTCTGTTGCATTTCAGGCAGATTCTTTACCATCTGAGCTAGATTATGAAGCAGTATTTCCCTGATGACTGCTGCTTAAGCATTGTGGCTTATTTTTGAATGGCATGACAGCATCCCACTGGTAGCGTAGCAAGACAAAATATTGGCTTTCTATGCTCACAGAAGCCAAATTAAAAAAAATGTAGACAGAATTTGGAGGAAAAGAAAAGTGACTTTAATTCTCAGCCAGTGGAGAGGGGAACAGAGTGGCTCCTGTCTCAAGAATTCCCTCATGAGAACTCTAGCAGCTTATATAAGACAAGGGCTCAAGGTCAGAAGTCAGTGATGAGGAACAAAGGTGATAGTATCTTGGTTTCTTTCTTCTGTGCTGTTTCAAAGACAGTCATAGACTGGAGTCAGTAACCCTGAAATTGAGTCTGGCAGTTCAGTGGCTTTGCAACTTTCTTTCTGATACGTTAACTACAAGGGAAAGGGTGTTATAAGGGTAAACAACAGATACAGGATGAATTTAAAATAGGATTAAAGGAAAAAATGTGAACTGTAGTTCCTTCAGAGTAAAGGGGCAGAAAAGCAAACTTAGTTACAGACATTCAGAGTTAGGAGGCAAAAAAGCAAACAGTTATAGACATTCAGAATTAAGGCAGAACAGTTAAAGTAAAAACAGTAGAAATGTTCAGGCTTGCTCACTTCTCTCCTTATCTTCTTTGTTCTTAGGAAAGGGAAAGAGAAACTCATTCCTCTTTTTCCTTTTTCACTGCAACAGTTGTATATGGCCTGTTTCCATGATGTATTAAGTGTTGTTTGTTGTGAGCATAGATCCCTGTAACACCAAATTAAACACATTCTATTGGACCTCTCTTTAAATGAAAGTCTCACCTTGAAAAATATTCAGATTGGAAAGAAAGTAGTAAAACTGTTGCTATTTTCAGATGACATGATATTGTACATGGAAAATATTAAAGATGCCACCAGAAAAACAATTAGAACTAACAAATGAATTCAGTAAAGTTGTAGGACATGAAATTAATATACAATAATCTGTCACATATCTATATACAAATAATGAGCTATCAGAAAGAGAAATTAATAAAGCAATTCCATTTATAATCACATCAAAAAGGATAAAATACCTATGTATAAATCTAACCAGTGAATTAAAAGACATATACTTGGAAAAATATGAGGCATTGATGAAAGAGGTTGAAGATGATATGAAGAAATGAAAAGATAACGTTGTTCCATGGATTAGAAAAATTCTAATTTTATTAGAATAAAAAACACCCAAGGCAATCTACAGATTCAGTGCAGGCCCTATCAAAATGCCAATTATATTCAGAGTTAAATACTTCTAAAATTTGAATGGTAATACAAAGATCCTAGAGAGCCAAAGCCTTAATCCTAGATCAAGCCAAATCTTGATTTTAAAAAAGCTGCAGATATCATGTTCCCCAATTTCAAACAGTACTACAAAGCTGCAATAAAACAGTATGGTACTGGCAATAAATAAATAAACAAATGGACACAAAAATTAATGGAACAGAACGGAGAAAAACAGAAATAAACCCACACCTAAATGTTAAACTAATTTATGGAAAAGGAGGCAAGACTATAATGGGTTGAAAAACTGGACAGCTACATGCAAAAGAATCAAACTGTACCATTTTCTTAAACCACATATAAAAATAAACTCAAATGGTGAAAGACTCAACTGTAAGCCCTGGGGTCATAACGAAGAAAACACAGATAGTGTGTTCTTTGACATAAATCTTAACAGCATAATTTTAAATATATCTGCTTAGACAAGGTAAACAAAAGTGAAAATAGATAAATGGTACTACATTAAACTAAAAAACTTTTCTACAAGTCAATAGAATGAAAAAGTAACCTACCAGTAAATGGGGAAATATACTTGCAAATGACATAGTGGTTAATTATAAAGAGTTAATATTCAGTATACATAAAGAACTTTAAAAAGCATCAAAAAAATCACTAACCATCAAGGAAATACATATCAAAACAATAAAAGCTATCACTTCACACTTGTCAGAGTAGCTATTAGAAATTCCAGATGTACAGGCTAGATTGAAAAAAGGGAAAGGAATCAGAGATTAAATTGCCAAATTCTGTTGGATCATAGAAAAAACAAAAGAATTCCAGAAAAGCATCTACTTCTGCTTCATTGACTACACTAAAGCCTTTGACTCTCTGAATCACAACAAACTGGAAAATCCTGCAAGTGATGGAAATACCAGACCACCTCACCTGCCTCCTGAGAAAGCTGTATACAGGTCAAGAACAAACAATTAGAACCAGACATGGAACAATGAACTAGTTCAAATTGGGAAAAAAGTATATCGAGGTTGTATATTGTCACCTTGCTTATTTAACTTATATGCAGAGAACATCATGTGAAGTACCATGTTTGATAAGCACAAGCTGAAATCAAGATTGCCAGGAGAAATATCAATAACCTAAGATATGCAGATGATACTACCCTTATGCCAGAAAACAAAGATGAGCTAAAGAGCCTCTGGATGAAGGTGAAAGAGGAAAGTGAAAAAGTTGGCTTAAAAACTCAACATTCAAAAATAGAAGATCATGGCATCTGGTCTCATCACTTCATGGCAAATAGATGGGGGAAACAATGGAAACAGTAACATACTTTATTCTCTTGGGCTCCAAAATCACTATGGACAGTGACTGCAGCCATGAAATTAAAAGATACTTGCTCCTTGGAAGAAAAGCTATGAAAAACTTAGACAGCATATTAAAAAGCAGAGATATTACTTTGCCAATAATGGTCTGTCTAGTCAAAGCTATGGTTTCTCCACATAGTCATGCATGGATGTGATTGTTGGACCATCAAAGAAAGCTGAGCATCAAAGAATAGTTGCTTTCTAAATGTGGTGCTGGAGAAAACTCTTGAAAGTCCCTTGGACTGCAAGGAGATCAAACCAGTCAATCCTAAAGGAAATCAACCCTGAATACTCATTGGAAGGACTGATGCTGAAGCTGAAGCTCCAATATTTTGGCCACCTGATGCAAAGAAATGCCTCATTGGAAAAGGCTCTTTTGCTGGGTAGACTGAAGGCAGGAAGGTAAGGGGACGACAGAGGATGAGATGGTTGGATGGCCTCACTGATTCAATGGACATGAATTTGAGCAAACTCCAGGAGACAGTGATGGACAGAAAAGACTGGCTTGCTGTGGTCCATAGGGTCACAAAGAATTGGACGCGACTGAGCAACTGAACAGCAACAACATGCAAAGTTGGTGGGAATGTAAATGGGTGCAGCCACTGTGGAAAACAGTATAGAGTAAATGATTTCTAAAACTTATAGTTGGAAAACAAATAAACTAGAGATACCTAGAGATAGTTACAGTATCTAGAGTCTATAAAACTGGCTTTACCTTGTTTGCACCAGAATAAAGCAATTTTAACAACCTGAAATCTTCATGCACATAATAATTTTGTTTATTAATAACTACTTTTTTAAAGTAGTAGTTTTACAATTACAGTGTGAAAAACTGATAAACCCTTTATCATAGATGAAATGGTAACTAGTTATTTCTATATCTTTCAACTTCACTTTACAGAAATGTGTACTGTCAAGTTTTAAGCCTGACAGGCAGCTTTGACAACCCACATGGATTTTAATCAGATTTGTTACGAAATGACAGCTACAAAGTATTAAATATTATAGAACAAGAACAAACAATTAGAACCAGACATGGAACAATGAACTAGTTCAAATTGGGAAAGGAGTATATCAAGGTTGTATATTGTCACCTTGCTTATTTAACTTATATGCAGAGAACATCATGTGAAGTACCATGTTTGATAAGCACAAGCTGAAATCAAGATTGCCAGGAGAAATATCAATAACCTAAGATATGCAGATGATACTACCCTTATGCCAGAAAACAAAGATGAGCTAAAGAGCCTCTGGATGAAGGTGAAAGAGGAAAGTGAAAAAGTTGGCTTAAAAACTCAACATTCAAAAATCGAAGATCATGGCATCTGGTCTCATCACTTCATGGCAAATAGATGGGGGAAACAATGGAAACAGTAACATACTTTATTCTCTTGGGCTCCAAAATCACTATGGACAGTGACTGCAGCCATGAAATTAAAAGATACTTGCTCCTTGGAAGAAAAGCTATGAAAAACTTAGACAGCATATTAAAAAGCAGAGATATTACTTTGCCAATAATGGTCTGTCTAGTCAAAGCTATGGTTTCTCCACATAGTCATGCATGGATGTGATTGTTGGACCATCAAAGAAAGCTGAGCATCAAAGAATAGTTGCTTTCTAAATGTGGTGCTGGAGAAAACTCTTGAAAGTCCCTTGGACTGCAAGGAGATCAAACCAGTCAATCCTAAAGGAAATCAACCCTGAATACTCATTGGAAGGACTGATGCTGAAGCTGAAGCTCCAATATTTTGGCCACCTGATGCAAAGAAATGCCTCATTGGAAAAGGCTCTTTTGCTGGGTAGACTGAAGGCAGGAAGGTAAGGGGACGACAGAGGATGAGATGGTTGGATGGCCTCACTGATTCAATGGACATGAATTTGAGCAAACTCCAGGAGACAGTGATGGACAGAAAAGACTGGCTTGCTGTGGTCCATAGGGTCACAAAGAATTGGACGCGACTGAGCAACTGAACAGCAACAACATGCAAAGTTGGTGGGAATGTAAATGGGTGCAGCCACTGTGGAAAACAGTATAGAGTGCTTCCTCGAAAAAATTAAAGCTAGAATTACCATATGATCCAGCAATTCCACCTCTGGGTATTTTTCTATAGAGAACATAAACATTAATTTGAAAAGAAATGCTAGTATTCTAAGATTAGAGAGAATTGATTTAATTAGAAAATANACTGAGCAACTGAACAGCAACAACATGCAAAGTTGGTGGGAATGTAAATGGGTGCAGCCACTGTGGAAAACAGTATAGAGTGCTTCCTCGAAAAAATTAAAGCTAGAATTACCATATGATCCAGCAATTCCACCTCTGGGTATTTTTCTATAGGGAACATAAACATTAATTTGAAAATATATATACACTCTGTTGTTCATTGTACCATTATTTACAATAGTAAAGATATGAAAGCAACCTAAGTATATATCAATGGATGGATGGGTAATGAAGACATGGTGTGTGTGTGTGTGTGTGTGTGTGTGTATACACAAAGGAGTATTAGCCATAAAAAAAGAATGAAATTATGCCATTTATAGCAGCATGGATGGACTTAGAGGGTATTATGCTAAATGAAATGTCAGAAAGAGAAAGAAAAATACAACTTCACATGCTTACAGTTACAGAGAAAAAACATGTGGTTGCCAGAGAGGGGGGTGGAAATAAGTAAAATAAACGAAAAAGATTAAGAAGTACAAAGTGAGTTAGTTACAAAATGAGTCATAGGGATGAAGTGTATAGCATGAGGAATAAAGTCAGTAACTGACTAATAACTTTTGAAGGTGACAGTAACTAGACATTGTGGTGGTGATTTTGTGATGTATGGGAGTGTCAAATTACTGTGTTGTGCACCTGGAATGAAGATAGTGTTGTAGGCCAATATTACTTTCATTTTATAAAGGATATTATAGAAAAAAACTAATCAAATTTGTATAAAGTATGAACTTCATTTAATAATAATGTATCAAGAAGAAACTTTCAAGATGGCAAAGAAATAAGACAGGGAGATCACCTTTCCCCCCAAAAATACATAAAAAATTCATCTGAATGTGGAACATCTACAGAATACCTTCTGAATGCTGATAGGAGAACCAAGACTTCCAAAAAGGCAAGCTAACCTCCATGGAATGAGGTAGGGCAAAAGGAAACATGAGAAAAGAGACAAAGGGCTTTGGGATAGGAACCTGCATCTTAGCGAGTGAGTTGTGAAAGAGGAAAAGATTCTGCATGCTTAGAAACACCTCAGTGGGGAAGAGGAGGAAAGAGGGGAGCTTCAGAAGTTCAAAAGGGAAGACAGGAATAGGTGCTCCAAAGGCAATATGGAAAGAACTCGCCACAGACATCATTACTGCACAGTACTTCCCAGCTAAGAACTAGCTTACATACCTGTGTCCACCATGGAGTGGGGGCTGAGTGCTCAGGCTTTGGGGGTTACACCCCAGGGTTAGGATCAGGGTTGACTGCTTTGAAAATACTATGAGGGGGCTAGTACAACACAGCTGAGGGAGTCCAGGGGAAAACCTGGGCCTGCAAGAAGGTCAAGAGATCGTTGCTACAGCAATGCTCTAACTTCACACACAGACAACATATGACCCCGAATTTGGGAGTGCTGTAAGGGGATGAGCAGGCTGCAGTCTGCAGCTCAAGAGTTAGAAAAGCCAGTATGAGTGTCAAAGGGAGAGGACAGGAAATGGCTATAGTTTGATCCCAGGAGTTACAGCTGCCACCAAGCTATGAATGGTCATGGGTTGCTGCTCAAATCTTCCTGTTAGCCTGAGAAGCCTGGCTCTACTGAGGGACCCACAACCCAGGGCCAACTCCCCAGGGGACGTGCATGACCTGCCTCAGACTGTGGCTACCTCCCACAGGTCTTGGCTGCAATGGGTACTCCCTACACATGCAAGTTATGTCAGCCATACCCCTTCCTCTCCCCAGCCCAACTGAAGAAGTGAACCTTAATAAGCTACCACTTTCACCCTCTTCTGTCTGGGCACAGAAAAGACACTGAAGGGTGGTCTACAAGCAGAGACAGGCTCCAAACCAGAGCAGAGCACCAGGGACTGCATGAACAAAAGGAAGAAAGAGGAATCACTCTTGCAACCAGAGGTTCAGTGAGTTAAGTCCCTGCAGTCAGCCTGGGATGGTACTTTAGGAGCAACTGTGGATTTGGGAAGCAAGTACAAGCAGGAGCAAGACAAGATATGAGCCTGAGCTGAAATCACACAGCCCACAACAGGTCCAGAAACTTTCCTGGAAATATTGGAGGACATTCTGAGCAGGCAGATTTACTGGAGCACACTGTGTGGAGATGAAAATGGAGGAATCACAAAGTCATAATTCTTACTACCTCTCTCTGTATATGTTTCTCTATTCTTTTTTTTTTTTTTTGCATGTTCGTATGGTTCTCAAGTTGTTCTTTTTCTTTATCATTCTTTTAATTTTCAGTTCTTATAATCTACTTCCTCCACTTTTAAAATATTTTATTTTTGAATAAATTGATTTTATTTTTCTTATTTTTACAGTGCCCTTTAGTTATACTGCATTTTTAATGTGTTTTTGATTTTGTATTTTTTTAGATCCAACCAGTCCATCCTAAAGGAAATCTGTCTTGAATATTCATTGGAAGGACTGATGCTGAAGCTGAAACTCCAATACGTTGGCCACCTGATGCAAAGAACTGACTCACTGGAAAAGAACCTGATGCTGGGAAAGATTGAAGATGGGAGGAGAATGGGACGNTTAGATCCAACCAGTCCATCCTAAAGGAAATCTGTCTTGAATATTCATTGGAAGGACTGATGCTGAAGCTGAAACTCCAATACGTTGGCCACCTGATGCAAAGAACTGACTCACTGGAAAAGAACCTGATGCTGGGAAAGATTGAAGATGGGAGGAGAATGGGACGACAGAGGATAAGACGGTTGGATGGCATCACCAACTCAATGGACATGAGTTTGAGTAAGCTGCAGTGTTGAGACCTGACAGAAGTCATAACAGGCCTCAAGGACTAAAGTGGGTCAGAGCTACAATTACAGGAAAAACTGGATCACTGCCCAGAAGGAACTGAGATCATCCTCCCCCCGACAGTGGGGCTCAGCCAGTCAGCATATTCCCAGACTCGCAGATAACATGAAAAGTCCCCTAAGCAAGCCCATAGTGCAAAAATTTAACCAATTAATAGATGCAAAAAACCCCTTGCAACCAATCCACCCTTACCAACTCCCTGTCTTTGTTCTAAACCTCTAAATACTGCTATAATTCAGGGCTCAGGGCTCTTGCCCCACTCCGCTGCATTGGATGTGGTGGGAGCCCTGGATCGAGTCAGAAATAAATTCCCTTTTTGCTTTTGCATTACCATGGATGTCTTGTTTTCTCAGTTTTGGGGACTTGGACTGCGGGCATAACATTTGGGGGCTCGTCCAGGATCCCCTGACTGAGAAGAACAACACTTTCCAGGCATAAGGGAAGCCTCACAAGAAGGAAATAAATCTGGACGTTGGCATCAGGTCAGGGGGCNTTCCCTTTTTG
The DNA here is from genome assembly GCA_006410675.1 of Oreotragus oreotragus. Taxonomy (NCBI): domain Eukaryota; kingdom Metazoa; phylum Chordata; class Mammalia; order Artiodactyla; family Bovidae; genus Oreotragus; species Oreotragus oreotragus. Next base: position 57,815 of record SJYX01001542.1, read on the forward strand.
CTTTTGCATTACCATGGATGTCTTGTTTTCTCAGTTTTGGGGACTTGGACTGCGGGCATAACATTTGGGGGCTCGTCCAGGATCCCCTGACTGAGAAGAACAACACTTTCCAGGCATAAGGGAAGCCTCACAAGAAGGAAATAAATCTGGACGTTGGCATCAGGTCAGGGGGCAAAAGAGTCACCCAGCCAGCATAAGTCCGAGGCCCAGCATTCGAGCTGGAAGGCAGCTGGTTCTGTGAGCTGTTCTGTAAGGGAACAGGGGAGAGCGTCTCTCTTGATCCTGAATCTGGTGGGCAATGGACGCCCTTCAGTAAGGTAATTTTGAGGAACAGAACAACAACAACCCAGGATAAACCTAGTTCAATGTTTTTGGCCGATATTTGTTTGTCATCTGTCTGTTGCCTGTTTCTGTGTGCCAGTGCCATGCTTGCTTTTTGTGTGCTTATTGTGAGTGCTGGAGTCATGGGTCAAAACTATTCTACACCACTGTCTGTAATGACTGACCATTTTTCTGATTTTAAGTCCAAGGCTCAAAATCTGTCAGTGCTAATGAAGAGGGGCAGACTAATGACCTTGTGCTCATCTGAGTGGCCAGCATTTGGGGTCAGCTGGCCACCAGAGGGAACTTTCGGTTTGCCTGTCATCCTGGCAGTCTGAAAAAAAAAAAAAAAAAGACTCCTGACCCTCAGGGCCATCGAGACCAAGCTCCTTACATCCTGGTCTGGCAAAAGCTTGTAGAAGACCCTCCATCTTGGTTGAAACACTTTATTCACAACCCCCCAGTGCTTCTGTTCCACAGGTCCTGGTCGCAGAAGTCTCCAAGGAAAAAGATTGTGAGGCATGGGAGAGCCGGAAGAAGCCAGTACTCCAGGAATCGTCTCTATACCCTAGCCTCATTGATTTAGACACTAAAATCTCATCTCCCCCGTATATCCCACCACCCTTGCCCCCACAGGTACCACAGGTGTTGTCCGGAAAACAAAGGAGGGACCCAGAACCCTCGGCTCTGCAGCAGGAGGTGGGGGCCAGCCCAGGGAACTCGCGGAAGGACCCAAGGGGGCAGAGACTCATCTGACTACGGGAGCCTAGAGGCCTTCGTCCACCATGTGGGTGTTTCCTGTCCGGGTCGGGCCAGCAAATTCTGATGGCAAACAGACCTACCAATACTGGCCTTTCTCCATGAATGACTTATATAACTGGAAAGCTCAAAACCCCTCTTTCTCTGAAAAACCCCAAGGCCTTATTGATCGTTTGGAATCTATCCTGTTTACTCACAACCCCACCTGAGATGATTGTCAGCAGCTGTTGTAGGTGCTTTTTACCACAGAAGAGAGGGAACAAATCCTGTTGGAGGCACGGAAAAACATGTTAGGAATGGATGGAAGGCCCACCATGCAGCCTCACCTGATCGAGGAGGGGTTCCCTTTGTTGCGGCCAAACTGGGATTTTGAATGCCCTGAAGGTAGGGAGTATCTCCGAGTATACCGCCAGACTCTGATGGCTGGCCTCTGGGCAGCCGCCAGGAAACCAATGAATTTTTCCAAGGTAAATTTGGTAAGGCAGGAGCCAGATGAAAGCCCAGCAGCCTTTTTAGAGAGGATAATGCAGGTTTTCAGGCAGTATAGGCCCATGGACCCTCAGGCTGAGGAATCCCGCGCAGCGGTTTTGCTAGCTTTTGTTAATCAGGCAGCTCCGGATATCAGGAGAAAGTTACAGAAGGTAGAGAGGGTAGGAGAACTGTTGATACAGGATCTGGTAAAGGTAGCTGAAGAGATGTTTAACAATAGGGAGACTCCTGAGAAGAGGGAGGAACGGATTAGACGAGAGGAAAGGGAACATACGGAACAGATTAGAAGGGAGGAGAGGGAATACAGGGCTGAAGAAAACCGGAGGAATCAGAAGGAGCTAGCTCGAATCCTCTTCATGGGGGCGAGAACAGGGCCTGAATCCCAGAGGGCTAAAGACACCCGGTCAGGAGGAAGGGAAAAACCAGCCAGGCTGGCCCTAAAGAGAGACCAATGCACATACTGCAAAGAGCAGGGACACTGGAAGCATGAGTGCCCCAAAAGAGACCTGAAGAGAAAGACTGTAAGAAAGGAGGAATCTCTCTCGGGGACCCGTGTCTTATATGCAGGGGAAGATAATGATTAGGAGGGTCAAAGCCCGGCTCCCCTCCCCGAGTCCTGGGTAACTATCGCTGTGGAAGGGAAACTGGTCAGCTTCATGGTGGATACCAGAGCCCAGCACTCAGTTCTCAATCAAAAATTTGGGCCGATGTCCAAAAAGACTAGTCTAGTCCAGGGAGCCACCGGGACAAAAAGATATTACTGGACTGCTAAACGAAAAGTGGACTTGGGGACCCAACGGGTGTCCCATTCGTTTTTGGTGATACAAGAATGTCTGGCCCCTTTATTAGGAAAAGACCTATTGTCCAAAGTCAGTGCGCAAATCCACTTTGACTCTGGAGGGATATCGGTCACGGACAGGCTTAGACAACCAATTCATGTTTTGTCTCTGGCACTAAGGGATGAATACAGATTATATTCACCAAAGCCTCCTGTGGCTGTGGATCCTGATATGCAACCATGGATCCAAAAATACACTCTGGCCTGGGCAGAAACAGCAGGAATGGGACTGGCCAAACAAAGACCTCCCATCATTGTTGAATTAAAAGCAAATGCTACTCCTGTGAGGATAAAACAGTACCCCATGAGTCAGGAGGCACAGCAAGGAATCACAGCGTCTCCTGGGGGTAAGAATTCTCAAAAAGTGCCGGTCCCCATGGAACACTCCCCTGCTGCTGATGAAAAAGCCCGGGGGAACTGAGCTGCCGATGCAGCAACCCATGAGGCAGCTGCTAGAGATTACAGGACCTCTGTACTGACTGTAGGATTGCCACCACCGGGGATAGGAACGCTTCCCCCAAGCCCCATATTTTCCCCCTTCTGATTTACTCTGGGTGCAAGATAATACCACCCATCCTGTTGGCAAAAACGGATGGTATCGAGACCACGACGACAACCTGTTGCTCCCTGCCGACTGGGGCAAACACCTCTGCACCCATTCGCATCAAACCACCCATTTGCGAGAGAAAAAGACTTTGACACTTCTACAAACATGACAGCTGTGGTTTCCCCAGCAGAAGAAAACCATCCAAGATATGGTCCGCAACTACAAGGCCTGTCAGATGATGAGACCGGGAAAAGGACAGCACACAGGTGTAAGATATCAGGGGAGGGAGGAAAGGACAGGACATCGTTGGGAGATAGATTTCACTGAGGTAAGGCCAGGCAAGTATAGATATCGATACCTGCTAGTTTTGGTTGATACATTTTCCGCATGCATAGAAACTTACCCCACTAAAAAAGAGACAGCAGTAGTGATGGCTAAAAAGCTCCTAGAAGAGATTATACCTAGGTTTGGGCTGCCGGCATCTATCAGCTCTGATAATGGACCTGCATTTGTAAGTAAAATTGTGCAGGGACTGGCCTCAGCCCTGGGGACCCAATGGAAGTTGCATTGCCAATACAGTCGCCAGAGCTCAGGGCAGATAGAGAGAAAGAATCGGACCACAAAAGAAACTTTGACAAAACTGGCAATAGAGACTGGCGGGGACTGGGTGACCCTCCTTCCCTTCACACTCTTTCAGGTGCACAATACCCCTTATAAACCGGATCTGACTCCCTTTAAAATTATATATGAAAGTCCACCCCCCCATTTGTTTGGTGTTTGAGGGGAAGAGTACACCATCTGTCTCATTGCATGCTTTTCAACAAGAGATGCTAGCTTTAAGTAAAGTACATAAACATATCTGGTCACTGATACGGGAAATCCATAAAGACCAAAACAAAGGCACGATCCCATCCCATAATATAGGACCAGGAGATTGGGTTTGGGTTAAAAGGCATCAGTACAACGTTAATTTCTACCTTGCTTGGTCCACTTATTATACTCCTACTTATCCTTACCTTTGGCCCTTACATTTTAAACATATTAATAACCTTTGTAAAATAACGTATCAGTACACTTCAAGTGATGATACTGAGACAACAATATCAGGCAGTATCTCAGAATGGAGAGGAAGATTCCTCTCCATGATCAAAGGACAGGGGGGAATGTTGAGACCTGGCAGAAGTCATGACAGGCCTCAAGGACTAAAGTGGGCCAGAGCTACAATTACGGGAAAAACTGGGTCATTGCCCAGAAGGAACTGAGATCATCCTCCCCCCGACCGTGGGGCTCAGCCAGTCAGCATATTCCCAGACTCGCAGATAACGTGAAAAGTCCCCTAAGCAAGCCCACATTCGCAAAAATTTAACCAATTAATAGATGCAAAAAACCCCTTGCAACCAATCCACCCTTGCCAACTCCCTGTCTTTGTTCTAAACCTATAAATACTGCTGTAATTCAGGGCTCAGGGCTCTTGCCCCACTCCACTGCGTTGGATGTGGCAGGAGCCCTGGCTCGAGTCAGAAATAAATTCCTTTTTTTTGCTTTTGCATTGCCATGGATGTCTTGTTTTCTCAGTTTTGGGGACTTGGACTGCGGGCACAACAGCAGGAGTTGGTGATGGACAGGGAAGCCAGGCATGCTGCAGTCCCACGGAGTCACAAAGAGTTGGACATGACTGAGTGACTGAACTGAACTGAACTGAGTTAGAATTATTCATTGTCACATAGGAGATTGTTAAGTTGGCTTGATTACTCTCTTCCTTTTTACTACTGCTTTTATCCTCCCCCCTCTCTTTTTTCTCTTTATAAAGGTGTGACTTTCTTTGGAAGTTATGGCTGTTGAATGTTGTTTTCACCATTAGTCTTGGTGTTTTGTTTTCTGTGAAGTATTGCTGCTACAATAAGTGGTTGAACCTTAACCCCTGAAATGGGAGACCTGAGTCCAGGACTGTGGAACACCAGAAACTCCCAATCCCATGAAATAATAATCAGGATGAGTGTTCCCAAAGACCTCCATCTCGCCACTAAGACCAAAAGCCAGCAATCTCCAGTGCTGGGCACATCATGCCAAATCTGTAGCCATACATGAACATTATCCTGCTCATTAGAAAAAGGCTGCCAAGCCACACCAAGCCATATGTGCCCTAAAACACACTACTGGACATAACATTGCCCTTCAGAAGGACAAAGGTCCAGCTCTATCTACTGGAATGCAGGAACAAGTCCCCCAAACCAGAAAATCTTCACAAAGTGCTGGTTCAACCCCTTCCACAGGGTGGGGTAGGGGGCAGACTTCATAATTAAGATGAAGTAGGACTTTCCAATCTGCAGAAAGGAGATCTCAAACATAGCAAATTAAATTAAATGAGGACAGAGAAACATGCAGGAGATGAAGGAACAGGGTAAACAAAACAGAAAAACTATAAGACATAATAAATGAAAAGGAAATCAGCATTCTACTTTGAAAAACAATTCAGAGCAATTGTAGTAAAGATGGTCTAAAATTGTGGAAATAAAATGGAGGCACAGATAAATAGACTGGAGGCATAGATTGAGAAGATGGAAGAAATGTTTATCAAGGATCTGGAAGAATTAAATAACAGACAATTAGCAATGAATAACATAATAATTAAGATAAAAAATAAACACTAGAGAAAACCAATAACAATATCTAAGACAGAAGAACAGAAAAGTGAACTGGAGCACAGTGTGGTGGAAATAATTTAAGAAGAGCAGAATATAAAAAAAAGAAATGAGGACAGTCTCAGAGACCTCTGGATCAACATTAAGTGCCCCAACATTCAAACCATAGGGATATCAGATGAAGAATAAAAAAAAGGCAAAGTATGAGAAAATATTTTAGGAGACTGTATTCATTTTAGAAATCAGTGAACTGAAATGGATGGGAATGGGCAAATTTAATACAGATGACCATTATATCTACTATTTTGGAAAGAATGAGAAGAAATGGAGTAGCCCTCATAGTCAACAAGAGTCCAAAATGAAGTACTTGGTAATCTCAAAAACAACAGAATGATTTTGGTTCATTTCCAAGGCACACCATTCATTATTACAGTAAAACAAGCCTATGCTCCAACCACTAGAAGAAGCTGAAGTTGAATGGTTCTATGAATACCTACAAGAACTTCTAGAACACACACACACACACACACACAAATGTCCTTTTCATCATAGGGGAATGGAATGCAGAAGTAGGAAGACAAGTGGTACCTGGGTAATGGGCAAGTTTGGCCTTGGGGTACAAAATGAAACAGAGCAAAGGGGCTAACAGAGTTTTCCAACAGAACGCACTGGTCATTAAAAAAACTCACCCTCTTCCAACAACGTAAGAGACAGTAATACACATGGACATCACCAGATGGTCAATACTGAAATCAGATTGAAAGTATTCTTTGCAGCCAAAGATGGAGAAATTCTATACAATCAGCAAAAGCAAGACTAGGACCTGACTGTGGCTCAGATCAGGAACATTTTATTGCAGAATTCAGACTTAAATTGAAGAATGTATGGAAAACCACTAGGCCATTCATACGTGACCTAAATAAAATCCCTTATGATTATACAGTGGAAGTGGCAAATAGATTCAAGGGATTAGATCTGATACACAGAGTGTGTGAAGAACTATGGATGAAGGTGCATAACATTGTACAGGAGGCAGTCATCAAAATCACCCCCCAAAAAAAGAAATGCAAAAGGACAAAATGGCTGTCTGAGGAGGTTTTACAAATAGCTGACAGAAGAAGAAAAGTGAAAGGCAAAGGAGAAAAAGAAAGATATACCCATCTGAATGCAGGGTTCCAAAGAATAACTAGGAGAGAAAAGAAAGCCTTCCTAAGTGAACAATGACAAGAAACAGAGGAAAACAATAGAATGGGAAAGACTAGAGATTTCTTCAAGAAAATATAGAGCTACCAAGATAGCATTTCATGTCAAGATGGGCACAATAAAGGACGGAAAGAATATGCACCTAAAAGAAGCAGAAGATATTAAGAAGAGGTGGCAAGAATAAGCAGAACTACACAAAAAAGATCTTAATGACCCAGATAATCACTATAGTGTGATCACTCATCTAGAACCAAACATCCTGAAGTGCAAAGTAAAGTGGGCCTTAGGAAGCATCACTATGAACAAAGCTAGTGGAGTTGATGGAATTCCAGCTGAACTTTTAAAAATCTTAAAAGATGTTTTGAAAGTGCTGCACTCAATATGCCAGCAAATTTGGAAAACTCAGCAGTGGACACCAGATTGTAAAAGGTCAGTTTTCATTCCAATTCCAGAGAAAGGCAATGCCAAACAATGTTCAAGGTACTGCATAATTGTGCTTACTTCACATGCTAGTAAGGTAATGCTCAAAATCGTTCAAGCTAGGCTTCACTAGTATGTTAATTGAGAGCTTCCATATGTTCAAGCTGGATTTAGAAAAGGCAGAAGAACCAGAGGTCAAATTGCTAACATCCATTGGATCATAGATAAAAGCAAGAAAATTTCAGAAAAACATCTACATTTGTTTCATTGACTATGCTAAAGCCTTTGACTGTGTGGATCACAAAAAGCTGTAGAAAATTCTTAAAGCCACGGGAATACCATACAACCTTACTTGCCTCTTGAGAAATCTATATAGAGGTCAAGAAGCAACAGTTAGATCAAAAGATGGAACAATGGACCAGTTCAAAATTGGTAAAGTAGTACATTAAGGCTGTACATTCTCACCTTCCTTATTTAACTTATATACAGACTACATCATGCAAAATACTGGGCTGAATGAAGCACAGACTGAAATCAAGATTGCTGGGAGAAATAACAATAAACTCAGATATGCAGACAGTACCATCCTTATGCCAGAAAGTGAAAATGAGCTAAAGGGCCTCTTGATGAAAGTGAAAGAGGAGAGTGGAAAAGCTGGCTTAAAATTCAGCATTCAAAAACTAAAACCCAGCATCTGGTCCCGTCATTTCATGGCAAATATATGGGGAAACAATGGAATCAGTGAGAGACTTTATTTTCTTGGGCTCCAAAATCACTGCAGATTGTGACTGAAGCCATGAAATTAAGACATTTGATACTTGTAATAAAAGCTATGACAAATCTAGACAGCATATTAAAAATCAGAGATATTATTTTGCTGACAAATATCTGTATAGTCAAAGCTATGGTTTTGCCAGTAGTCATGAATGGACATGAGAGTTGGACCACACAGAAGGCTGAGCACCAAAGAATTGATGCTTTTGAACTGTGGTGCTGGATCAGACTCTTGAGAGTCTCTTGGACAGCAAGGCAATCAAACCAGTCAATCCTAAAGGAAATCAACCCTGAATACTCATTGAAAGGACTGATTCTGAAGCTGCAGCTCCAATACTTGGCCACCAGATGCAAAGAGCCAATTCATTAGAAAAGACCCTGATGTTGGGCAAGACTGAGGGAAGGAGGAGAAGGGGATGACAGAGGTTGGATGGCATCACTGACTCGATGGACATGAGTGTGAGTAAACTCTGGGAGTTAGTGACGGACAGGGCAGCTTGGCATGCTGCAGTCCATGGAGTGACAAAGAGTTGGACATGAATGAGTGCCTGAACAAAACAACAGCAACATGAAAGATTTGCATTGTTGTATGGCAGAAACCAACACAACATTGCAAAACAATTTTTCTCCTGTTAAAAAGTAATTTAAAAAAATAATAAGTGACACTGGGTTTGAGGTATATGATATTATCTATAGTATTGGCAATGTTTCTGTAAATATAAAGCTTTTCTAAAAATTTATTTTAAAAATAAGAAGCACTTGTAAACTTAAATCAAACCACCCTCTTTCACTTTGGACACCAAAGAATAATAATTTCTATCTAGCTCATAAAAACTGATTTGGTATATGTTTCCTAGTGGTCTCAGAAAGAAATTTACACTTTTTAGAATTTACTTAACTGTTAGATGTTAGAAGTTTTTATAATCTGATTCATTAATATGAACCTCCAAATAAGTAATGAATTATAGCTAGACTTTTAAAAATCATTCATGTTTTTTTAAAAAAATAATAAATTCTTCTTCCTTAGGCCTTCTCAGAGTTTATTATAAGTGCATTGCAGAATAATAAAGAATTTTAAAAGCTTGATTTAATTTCAGGTACCATATAGTGCACTAATTTTTCTATAGTTTCATATTTCTAAAAGCTATTGAATATCCTTCAGTTCAGTTCAGTCCTTCAGTGGTGACCAATTCTTTGTGATCCTAGACTGCAGTTCAACAAGCTTTGCTCCTCATCACCAACTCCCAGAGCTTGCTCAAACTAATGTCCATCAAGTCGGTGATGCCATCCAACCAACTCACCTTATGTCCTCCCCTTCTTCTACTGCCTCAATCTTTCCCTATGTCAGGGTATTTTCCAGTGAATCAGTTCTTCACATCATGTGGCCAAAGTATTGGAGCTTCAGCTTCAGCATCAGTCCTTTCAATGACTATTCATGACTAATTTCCTTTAGGATTGACTGGTTGGATACCCATGCAGTCCAGGGGACTTTTTAAGCATCTTCTCCAACACCACAGATCAAAAGCATCAATTCTTTGGTGCTCAGCTTTCTTTATAGTCCAACTCTCACGTCCATACAAGACTATTGGAAAAACCATAGCTTTGACTAGATGGACCTTTGTTGGCAAGTAATCTCTCTGTTTTTAAATATTCTGTCTGTCTGTCTGCTGCTAAGTGGCTTCAGTCGTGTCTGACTCTGTGCGACCCCATAGATGGCAGCCCACCAGGCTCCCCCATCTCTGGGATTCTCCAGGCAAGAACACTGGAATGGGTCGCCATTTCCTTCTCCAATGCATAAAAGTGAAAAGTGAAAGTGAAGTTGCTCAGTCGTGTCCGACTAGCGACCCCATGAACTGCAGCATACCAGGTTCCTCCATCCATGGGGTTTTCCAGGCAAGAGTACTGGAGTGGGGTGCCATTGCCTTCTCCATCACTTTCATCAAGAGGCTCTTTAATTCCTCTTCACTTTCTTCCATAAAGGCAGTGTCATTCTGCACATCTGAATTATTGATATTTCTCTCAGCAAACTTGATTCCAGCTTGTGCATCATTCAGCCCAGCATTTCACATGATGTTCTCTGCATACAGTTTTTTGTCCCATGTCCAGTCTTTTGAACCAGTCTTTTGTTCCATGTCCAGTTATAATTGTTGTTTCTTGACTTGCATACAGATTCCTCAGGAGGTAGATCAGGTGATCTGGTATTCCCATCTCTTTCAGAATTTTCCACAGTTTATTGTGATCCACAGAGTCAAAGGCTTTGGCATAGTCAATAAAGCNGGACCTTAGTCAGCAAAGTAATGTCTCTGCTTCTGAATATGCTATCTAGGTTGGCCATAACTTTTCTTCCATTGAACCTGTACATAATGTCTGTTGATTTAAATGTATTCAAATGTAAGCCATGTGATTGTAAATGGATTTCCATTATTAGTTTTATTAAAAAACACATTGCTTATTTTTGAAGTATAATTGACCTACAACATGATGTCCATTCTTGGTTACACAACATAGTAATTCTACCCAAGAGTGGAACTGCTTCATCATATGATAGTTTGTTCTTAATTTTTTGAGGAATCTCCATATTATTTTCCTTAATGCCTGCACCAATTTATATCCCCTCAACAATGCACGAGGGTTTCCTTTTCTCCATATACTGTCTAAAAATTGTTATTTGTTGTTTGATAATGGCCATTCTGATAGGTATGAAATGATGTCTTATTGTGGTTTTGTCATGCATTGTCCTGATGACTGGTGATGAATTAACTGACTATATTGACCTGAGAAAGAAAAACTCTACAAAGGAAAGAAAAGAGGGGAAAAACTCTCTTGCATGCTAGGTTCTAGTCAGTTCTCTTTTCACTTTCATTTACCCTTTCCCCTTCAGATAAGCTGCCTGTCTTAAAAAAAAATCAATGTACTTTCTTATGTGTTATTACTTAAGCAGACATAGAGAAATATCAAACCTTTTATGTTTTCAGTGAGTGAAGACTTTGTGTCAAAGAAGATACCTGAAGATGGAACAAAATAATTTCAGTTTAAATACTCAGGGCTTACATATTTCAATCAGATACCAGGTATATTTATGCTCAAAAATTATAAANTTTCTTATGTGTTATTACTTAAGCAGACATAGAGAAATATCAAACCTTTTATGTTTTCAGTGAGTGAAGACTTTGTGTCAAAGAAGATACCTGAAGATGGAACAAAATAATTTCAGTTTAAATACTCAGGGCTTACATATTTCAATCAGATACCAGGTATATTTATGCTCAAAAATTATAAAAATATTTATCACTTAAATTACTATTCTTCTCTGAGAATAGTTCTGAATGTAACATAAATGTTATTATAGCATGATGTTCCTTTCTGATGAGATTTTTCTAGCTTGATTGGAGTACCTGGTAGGTAGCCATTACCTGAACAATCACACATACGGTTTGCGAAATTTGTTTATAGTCAAACACATTGACTAGAACCTGGTGAAGCTACTTTAAGCTTAAGTACATATTAAAAAAAAAGAAAAGGCCCAATTATTTAGTTATCTAGCCAAATGGCCTACTTGTTGGTGCCCAGGAGCCTTAAAACTGAAATGAAAATATAACATCATTTTTAATGTCTTCACTAGAACTCTATAGTGAATGGTGTTTTGGTGTATAGCACAAAAAACTTGAAACTCAAAGTGTAGGCTTGACTTCAGCTCCAAATTGTCTCCACACTTAACCTTTTTGAGTCTTACTTCTCTTCCTAGAAACTAATGAGCACACCAAAATTATGAAATTGTAGGGAGCATTAGATAAGGCAGCTAATGGGAAAGCACCAGCATGATGTACCTTAATAAACTTGTATAAATGTATATTTAATATAAACAACTTGTTCCCACTCTTCTGATTAAAAATCACTCTCTGCCTTCACCCTTACCCCTTATCAAAATTTCTTGCTCTATCTGTATCTTTTTATAAACCGTTTTCATTCAGAATTCTTTTCAAATTCTAGTTAATTTAAGCATAAAAATATTGTATTAAAAGATATTATATAATTCATAGAATATGGGAAGGTCAGAAATCAGGTTTAGAAGATACTCCTAACTATTCCAGACAGGCCCTAAACCACTACCACTGGCAACAGTCCCTCCAGAAACACCCTAGGCTGCTGTCCCTGAGAATCTTGTTGCTGCTGCCTCCCTTGTACTTACTCAGAGTGGAATCCACAAAGGTTAAATGATTGTATCATCTTATTGGCAGTATACGCCATAGCTGCACAGGGCTTCCCACGTGGCACTAATGGTAAGGAACCTGCCTCCCGATGCAAAAGACATAAGAGATGCATTTAATCCCTGGGTCAGGAAGATCCCTGGATATGGGCATGGCAATCCACTCCAGTATTCTTGCTTGGAGAATACCATGGACAGAGAAGCTTGGCTGGCTACTGTCCATAGGGTTGCAAAAGGTCAGACACGATTGAAGTGACTTAGCATGCACACACCGTAGCTGTAAGATAACCTGGAAAGGTGGGGTTCTGACTTCTACCTTGAAAGACAGGAAACAAAATGAGGGAAATTCCCCAAACAAGAAAGCCACTGAAGGGTTCTGCTTGGCCAATAAACATAACCATTCCACCCTGATCTTTGTTTCTTATGATTCCCATCAGCTGATTAAATTCTGTTTCTGCATGAGCTTCTGTAAACAGAGGAAGCTGAAGAAGTGCATCTAATGGCAGAAATTTTAGGGCCAATAACAAATCACAAACCTCAGCTGCCCCTATCTTTATTTCTCAATCTCTCTGCCTAAGTGCTTGTGTGTGATGGTATCGTACCATACAAAGACAGAATATGTATTATTCTTTTAGTATATAAGTTGATTGATAAGTTGATTGATTGGTTAAACAGTTATTGAATTCCAGGATATCTGCAAGAAATAAAAAATATGAACAAGATCTGTGCCCTTCATTCTTGGAATACACGTTCTAACTAGAAAATCTGTCATGTAAACTACTAGCTATATGCAACATGAGAAGAGTTTTAACAAGGAAGATGCAAGGCACAGTGCACATATGTAATGTTTAGAGATACAAGTTTTAGCCTCTAATAAGAAACCCAACATGAAAGGTATTGCCCCACAATGCATACATTATAAACATATTAGTAATCTATTTGATAAACAGATGATTGAAGACATATCAATAGACTATTGTGTGTCACTAAGTTCAGACTTTACTTGTGCTTTCAATTTTTATTCATATTAAAGTTTTTAAATCTTTCATTACCTTTAAATAATTATTCCAACTTTGTTGTTACTAACTCACTGTAAAATGATATTTTAGATCATAAAATGTCATTGAAAGAAGCAACTTGCTCCTATGATACTGACATTTCTTTTCTAGTCTTAAAACACTATAGTCTTTAATTTATACTTCTCGGGCTTCCCTGGTGGCTCAGTGGCTCTGGCCATGCAAGAGACACGGGTTCTATCAGAAAGATTCCATATGGCGCAGATCAACTAAGCCACTGGGACACAGCTTTTGAACCTGTGCTCTAGAGCTTGGAAACTGCAAGTACTGAGCCCTTGCACCACACTACTGAAGCCTGTGTGCCCTAGAGCCTTTGCTCAGCAACAAGAGAAGCCAACACAATGAAAACCCAAGCACCACAACTAGAGGGTAGCCCCCTTCACCACAAGTAGATAAAAGTCTGAGCAGCAAAAATGACCCAGCAACATCAAGAAATAAATTAGGAAGCTTGTAAAAGTTATACTTCTTATGTATACAAATTTAATAAAAACCTTAAATTTAGTAATCACATTTTCTCCTGATCTTTAGTTAGAAAAAACTATAGTAATTGAAAATATTAATAACAGAGTAATTTCATGAAAGAAAGTGACAGTGAAAGTCGCTTAGTTCTGTCTGACTCTTTGTGATCCCATGGACTATACATTCTATGGAATTCTCCAGGCCAGAATAATGGAGTCAGTAGCCTTTCCCATCTCCAGGAGATCTTTCCAACCCAGGGATTGAACCCAGGTCTCCCACATTGCAGGCAGATTCTTTACCACCCGAGCCACAAGGGAAGCCTGAGAATCTTCCACACCCAGAAATTAAACTGGGGTTTTCTGCATTGTTGGCAGATTTTTTTTGACTAACTGAGCTGTCAGGGAAGCCCCCAATTTCACAAAGAGATTCATAAAGCATTCTTTTCAAGCCAAAAAGCAGCCTTCTAAGTAGTGTTTTTCAATTCTAGTGCTCCAAGAATCCTTCCTATTCTGTTTAAGATACACAGGTCTAAAACTCATTGTCTGGTCAACTTTGTCTTGGTCTCTCCTAGTATTGTGAGTCCCAGCAGAAACCTTAGCACACAGAATGCTGTTGAATCACTGTCTTGCCCTCTTAACCTAGACTAAGAGAATAGAAGCATCAAAGATAGTCTCTTCAAAAATATAAAGCCTGTTAACGGATAAATAGGAAAGAAACAGACAACTGAATTTGTATATCTTCTCTAATTTTTCTTTAGCTCTAAACTCTATAAGTCAATGTTAATTTTTGGTTTGCCTTAAAGAATGGAATATATACATCAGTACACACCTAAAAGAAATCTCTGTGAAGATTGCCACACCAACTTATGTTGTAAAATGATTGGTAGTAAATGGCTGAATATTTTCTGTCAACTCACTATTGTGTACTGAACGCTAATGATAACATTTCCAGTTACGTATCTCTTTCACACTGCCATCCTAAATATTGTGTTCTTTTAAGTTGTTATACTAATGTTATGTGATAGGGTAAAAAAAGTCTACAAACACCTTGATTAACAGAGATTTATACCATCTTTTACACATTATGATAAAACCAAGCTGGACTGGTTTCACAAAAACCCATGGGCTATTGTAGGGCTCATGTTGACTGAAAGAAAAATGCACAGTGTAATAGCTGTGAGTTTACATTCTATTTAGGGCACCTATCCTACTCAAACTCTTCCAGAAATTTGCAGAGGGAGCTAAAGTTCCAAACTCATTCTATGAGGCCATTATCACTCCAATACCAAAACCTGACAAAGATGCCATAAAAAGAGAAAACTACAGGCCAGTATCACTGATGAATATAGATGCAAAAATCCTTAACAGAATTCTACCAAACAGAATCCAACAACACATTTAAGAGATCATACATCATGACCAACTGGGCTTTATTCTAGGGATGCAAGGATTCTTCAATATCCACAAATCAATCAGTGTAATACACCACATTAACAAATTGAAAAATAAAATCCATATGATTATCTCAATAGATGCAGAGAAAGCCTTTGACAAAATTCAACATCCATTTATGGTAAAAACCCCTACAGAAAGCAGGTACGGAAGGAACATACCTCAACATAATAAAAGCTATATATGACAAACCCACAGCAAACATTATCCTCAATGGTGAAACATTGAAAGCATTTCTCCTAAGTCAAGAATAAGACAAGGGTGCCCACTCTCACCACTAGTATTCAACATAGTTTTGGAAGTTTTTGCCACAGAAATCTGAGCAGAAAAAGAAATAAAAGGAATACAGATTGGAAAAGAAGAAGTAAACTCTCACTGTTTGCAGATGACATGATCCTCTACATAGAAAACCCTAAAGATTCCACCAGAAAATTACTAGAGTGAATCAATGAATATAGTAAAGCTGCAGGATATAAAATCAACACATAGAAATCCATTGCATTCCTATACACTAACAATGAGAAAACAGAAAGAGAAATTAAGGAAACAATTCCATTCACCATTGTAATGAAAAGAATAAAATACTTAGGAATGTATCTACCTAAAGAAACAAAAAACCTAAATATAGAAAACTATAAAACACTGGTAAAAAGAAATAAAAGATGACACAAATAGATGGAGAAATATACCATGTTCATGGTTTGGAAGAATCAATATAGAGAAAATGAGTATACTACCCAAAGCAATATATAGATTCAATGTAACCCCTATCAAGCTACCAATGGTATTTTTTAGAAAACTAGAATAAATAATTTCAGAATTTGTATGGAAATACAAAAAACCTTGAATATCCAAAGCAATCTTGAAAAAGAAGATTGGAACTGGAGGAATCAACCTGCCCGACTTCAGGCTCTACTACAAAGCCAAAGTCATCAAGACAGTATGGTACTGGCACAAAGACAGAAATGTAGATCAATGGAACAAAATAGAAAGCCCAGAGATAAATCCAAGCACCTATGGACACCTTATCTTTGACAAAGGAGACAAGAATATACAATGGAGAAAAGACAATTTCTTTAATGAGTGGTGCTGGGAAAATTGGTCAACCACTTGTAAAAGAATGAAACTAGAACACTTTCTAACACCATACACAAAACTAAACTCAAAATGGATTAAAGATCAAAACATAAGACCAGAAACTATAAAGCTCCTAGAGGAGAACATAGGCAAAACACTCTCTGACATAAATCACAGCAGGATCCTCTATGACCCACCTCCCAGAATATTGGAAATAAAAGCAAAAATAAACAAATGGGACTTAATTAAAATTACAAGCTTCTGCATAACAAAGGAAACTATAAGCAAGGTGAAAAGACAGCCTTCAGAATGGGAGAAAATAGTAGCAAATGAAGTGACAGACAAAGAATTAATCTCAAAAATATACAAGCAACTCCTGCAGCTCAATTCCAGGAAAATAAACGACTCAATAAAAAAGTGGGTCAAAGAACTAAACAGACATTTCTCCAAAGAAGACATACAGATGGCTAACAAACACATGAAAAGATGGTCAACATCACTCATTATCAGATAAATGCAAATCAAAGCCACAATGAGGTACCATTTCACACCAGTCAGGATGGCTGCTATCCAAAAGTTTACAAGCAATAAATTCAGGACAGGATGTGGAGAAAAGGGAACCCTCTTACACTGATGGCGAGAATGCAAACTAGTACAGCCTCTATGGAGAACAGTATGGAGATTCCTTAAAAAACTGGAAATAGAACTGCCATATGACCCAGCAATCACATTCCTGGGCACACACACCAAGGAAACCAGAATTGAAAGAGACATATGTACCCCAATGTTCATCACAGCACTGTTTATAATAGCCAGGACATGGAAGCAACCTAGATGTCCATCAGCAGATGAATGGATAAGAAAGCTGTGGTACATATACACAATGGAGTATTACTCAGCCATTAAAAAGAATACATTTGAATCAGTTCTAATAAGGTGGATGAAACTGGAACCGATTATACAGAGTGAAGTAAGCCAGAAAGAAAAACACCAATACAGTATACTAACGCATATATACGGAATTTGGAAATATGGTAATGATAACCTTGTATGGGAGATAGTAAAAAAGACACAGATATATAGAACAGTCTTTTGGACTCTGTGGGAGAGGGAGAGGGTTGGTTTTTATGGGAGAATGGCATTGAAACATGTAAATTATCATATGTGAAATGAATCACCATTCCAGGTTTGATGCATGATACAGGTTGCTCGGGGCTGGTGCACTGGGATGACCTAGAGGGATGGGATGGGGAGGGAGGTGGGAGGGGGGTTCAGGATGGGGAACACATGTACACTCATGGCGGATTCAAGTCA
>SJYX01001542.1:75456-86018 GCA_006410675.1 Oreotragus oreotragus
TGACCTAGAGGGATGGGATGGGGAGGGAGGGGGGGTTCAAGATAAGGAACACATGTACATCCATGGCAGATTCATGTCAATGTATGGCAAAACCAATACAATATTGTAAAGTAAAATAAATAAATAAATACAACTGAGATAAAAATATAATAAATAAATTCTATTTAGGGTCTTACTGAGTACTATAGCCTGCCACAGAACCTCTTAGAGAGCTGTGAGGAACTGCTCCAAAGAGGTTTATACATGATATACATGCTTTTTGGCTAGAGAATAAGTGCAGATAATCAAGCATACAATTAAATGAAAGATTGCCTGGTTCTTTACCACAATGAACAGGTAGTTCAGTTAATGATTTTAGTGCTTTTTCATGCATGGGAAGACACAAGAATATTGGTTTATTAAAATTCTTCCTCAGGTATGCATCTAACTATCTAAGGCCTGTTTCCCAAGGCATGGAGTGCTTCATCCTGGTTTTCATCCTGAATTCCTTTTGGGGAACACCATTGGTCAGTGGGGACTTCCTAGGTGGCTCAGGTGTAAAGAATCAAGCAGGAGACTAGGAGATGCAGGTTCCATGCCTGGATTGAGAACATCCCCTTGAGGAGGAAGTGGAAGCCCATTCTTGAATTCTTGCTTAGAAAATATTGTGGACAGAGGAGCCTACAGCTCATGGGATCACAAAGAGTCTGACATGACTTAGCAATTAAACATGCATGCACACACATCAGTCAATGACTGCAGTGCTAAGAACTTGATCCTTGAAGAACTGGGTGTGGAAAATAATCTTTATTTTATAGGTCTATACAACTCTTTTACGGTGAATGACAATACAATTTGTTGGCATGTATAAACCTTTTAGTTCAGATTCTCCTCTCTAGTAGTAGAAAGATTGAAGAAGTTGTCTTTCACTACTCCTTTTACTTTTATTGTTTCATCCTTGAACCCCTCAAATGTCCCCCCAACACACACACACACACACACACACACACACACACACACACACACACACACACACACACACACGCATGCGACAAAGGTGAATTTTGTCCAGGTAAAAAAGACACAAAGTCACTATGCCTTAAAGGAGATAGAAATAAAAGTCTGAAAGTTGGCAAAGCATGCATCCTCTGCTCCCTTCCATCCTGTTACTACCCCTGTGTGGCTCCATTCTCAAAGGCATTGCTCTCCTTGCTCTGCAAGGGAGCCAACAGGAAGATAAGGGCAGAAGCATGGGGAAAGGACAGGGAACAGAGAATCTATCCCTGAAGAAGTTATATTTCTTTGGCCTGATCCTAATAACATGACCGCACATAGTCACAATGAAACTCCAGAAATGTCATTTTAATTTTCTATAGTGTGTTCCAAGCAGACAGCTTTGTATGTCACTACTGAGAACAGAGGGGAAATTAAAGACAGGGAGACAACAGCCAAGTTCCTCCCCCACCCCACCCAGAATGTGTGGGGTTTCATTCTCTGGAGTGTCCTTGCATTTTCCTTTCCTTCTCCACTTACCCTACACTACCTTTCTCTCTTCCTCTTAATCTTCTAAAAAATATCTTATTTTTGTGTATCCAAACACACTTTTCCTGCTCAAAGGAAAGAGGGAGAGCAATTAGAAGACTAACTGACTTTCACTATTCAAGTTACTGAGTATTGTGAAATGAAATATTTCCTGCAATATTGGTGGGCAAGAAATGTCACAGTCACCAGGGCTTCCAATGGGAATGAGAGCCCTCAAAAGGGAACATAATTCCTGCGAACCAGCAGATGTTACCACCCCCCTCAATTTTTGCTGAGGAGCTTGAGGGGATATGAGAAACAGCCAGTTGTCACACATGCCACCCTGTAGAGTGAGCAAGGAGAACAAGGAATTGGGGGTGTAAATAATCAAGAGACAATATTTGGCCTAGACTGCTGAAGTACACGTGAAAGGAGTAAATTCAGTGAGCTCAGAGACTTGTATCTTCCCATACATAGAAGAATACTAAATTCCCTAACTGGATACCTGGTTTTCCTTACTTGTTTACTTAACAATAATCTTTGATATTCAGACTACCTGCCCCCTTTGTTGCAAATTTGTATATATTCTGACTCCCTTTCCTGCCTCCTTGGAGCAGTTTTCTCAGGGCTACTGAGATACTGCCTCCTGGACTCAAGAGTTCTTAACATTACAACCAAATAAAATAACTCCCTACTAATTTTTTAGTTGACAGGTTTGAGGCTTCCCTGGTGGTACAGATGGTAAAGAATCTGCCCACAACATGGAAGACCATGGTTAGACACCTGGGTAAGGAAGGTAATCTTGCCTAGAGAATTCCATGGACAGAGGAGCCTGGTTTCACTACAGTCCATCAGGTGGCAAAGAATCAGACACAACTGAGCGACTAACACTTTCATGCTTTTTCACTTTTCACTTTCATGGATTTGAATTAGAAATATCTGAGTCATATTCTAGCCCTCTGACTGTGTGTTTGCTATCTAAAATGAGATCATAGTTTTAATTGAACATAAAATTTCCTATTTGATTTTAAGCAGTGGAATAGGGTTTTATGGGTAGGTTGATATTTAATTTCCTTCCCAAAGGAGCTAAACTTTAGTGATAGTTATAATAGTATCTCATTCAAACAAATGTTTAGAGCATTTAACATTGGGAAGATACCAGCCTATGACAGTAGGAGAATCAGTAATTTAAAGGCAATTTAGCTGGAAACAGTACCCTGGTTATCAAGGCAGCTGTTCTTGCACTTTACAAAGCACTAGAGGTATATTTGGAATTTCCAAAGAGTGGTACAAACCAGGCAGAGCCCACCTACCCCAGTCCATATCCATTTCATCTGTATTCTATGCATTAGGTTTCTATATAAGATATGGCTTAAAGAAAGATTTTTCCTGCTTTTAAATGTTTGATCTCATTGTTCCCAGCTCAAAATCCGTTTCTTGTGGGCATACAGCCTTGAACATCCTTAGATTTTCAGGAGCTGGTGATGCAGGGTAGAAAGAGATGGGACATATATGAAAACTTTGGCTAATTTGTCATCATCACGTATTTTTGAAAACCTTAATTAAATCATTTAGAAACATCACAATGATGTTTGAAAAATAGATTCTCAATATGAATGAGATTACATCAGCAAATATCTTTGTTTCCCTAGCAGTCACAATCTATGTGTATAATTGAAAATTACTTCATTGTATTTTTAGTCATTTAAATTTTGTTTTCTAACTGTAACTCTTAAGTCTTTTATTGTGTAAATATATGTGTTGCCTGCCCCCCCCCAAAAAAAAACCCTGAATATTTGTGTCTAGGTCAACCAACATACACAGAGACAATGATCACCGAGTGACAAGACTTGTTGGGTTTGCACATCACTGTTGCACCACAACTTTATTGTTTGTTTCTATTAGAATCCTCCCAGTAGCCCCATTTCATCTTCAAATATTTCATGGAACAAAAAAGAGAGAAAACATTTGTAGTCTTATTGTTATTAGAAAACTCCATCTTTTCTTTCTGGCAAATCAGCAACTTAAAAAAACTCACACTGCTACAGAAATAGTTAAGGGTTCCACTCTAAATAAAATATTCTAAGAATTTATTTCTCTCAGCATCTGTTTCTTCATTTTCCAACTCATATTTCTTCATGGCAACAAAATATCGAATAAAAGTTTCTCCTAGAGCCTGTCTCAGACATTGATCTTCCTCTAGTGCCATGAGGGCATGTTCCAGTTTTAAAGGGATCTCAGGAGGTTTGGCCTGATGAAGGTCTGTGCTGTTCTCTGGACCAGACAAAACACCATCATCGCTGTAAAGTCCATCCAAGCCTGCAGCAACAGTGGCAGCCAGCACCAGGTAAGGATTTGCTGTGGCTGAGCCCAGTTTATTTTCTATTCTAGTGCCTTTCTCACCATGACACTTAATATTAAAAGCACAGCTGTTATCATTGTACCCCCACGTTGTCGGCACACTCTCCTTCAGGTCTTTACTCTCCTTAGAGTAGCGCTTCCTGCAGCTAACAGCAGGGGCCATCAAGCAGCTGAGGGCAGCAGAGTGCTTCAAGAGGCCTGCCAACCATTTTTTCCCAGGAATCGAGAGCTGCTCAATTCCAGAACTGCTACAGAACATGTTTTTCTTCTCATCGACATCCCAGAGACTATGCGACAAAATTCCTGAGTTACAGAATCCAGTCTCGATGAAAAAGCTGGTGATATAATTATACTTCCTTGCCACTTCTTTGACAGCCATTCTGAGGGTAAATGCATTATCAGCTGAACTGATGCCAAATTCAGGCAGAAAACAGATTTCCATCTGGCCAGGCCTGGTAGAGGAGGAAAAGCTCTCAACATTGGCCCCAGTGTGATACAAACCATCCACGAGTTCCTGAATGAACGGCTGGTCATGATTATTTAGCAGTGCTGAAGCAGGAAGAGATATGGTTTTTGAATTGATAATTTCAGGTACACCAAAAATGCAAAAATCATAGATGAAAGCAGACAGCAAGGAGAAGCCGGCATCCTGCAGCTGGCTCAGCTGCCTTTTGGCGATGTGCCTCGGGGAGGTCAGAAGAGGCTCCCCGGTCACAGTGAACGTGTCACAGATCACCCTGGCTGTTCTCTTGGCCCACGGCAGAACTCTGAAGGTTGATAGCTCTGGTATCAGGACTATGTCACTATTAAAACACGTTGCTCTAATGTGATCCACTTCATTGTCCTTAGGATTTGGTATCAATTCAAGATAACCTCGGGGCATGTAAACACCATGAATCACTTTTTCCTAAATAAGTTAAAGGACAGAGCAATCAACTTTTGAAACTTGAAACCAAACAAAAAAGTCAGGGGATGGGAAGTGGGAGTGGGAGAACATTACTAATGAGAAAAAAAAAAAAAACACAAAACTTCATCTGTTAGTTGAAACTAGCTTACTACAGATACATTTTAAATAGTTTAAAATAATATTCTCAAAGGTAATTTATAAACAAGTCAATAGCTTTAACCTTTAGCCTTTGGAGACCTTATATGCTCATGCAAACAGCACTCATAAATAAAAGCTATAGCAATAAAGAAAATGTCTTTATAGCAAATGAGAAAGGTAAAAAATCTAAAGGAATTATTTGAAATGATCATAACCAAAAGTACTTTTAAAAATCACATTTTATCACATGGTATAGTTGCTAATACTGCAGATAAGGCTTTATTTCAACTTATTCTATTGTAATCCTCCAAAAAGAGTCAGTAGACCATCTGGAGTCCTTCTCAGAGAGCTGATTGTGATCACACACAGGACACATGGGACAGAGGAGCCAGGGTTGCTGACCATGGCGCTTCTCTCCTCATTCACCTTTACAGTCCACTAAAGAGCAAACTACCTCATAGGCACAGAGTTCCAAAAACCTTGCCCATGAATGTGCACCTAAGTTATAGTTTCCAGAATGTTGTAGCCTTCAAGTCAGCATGACTTGAGTATCATCAAATCTATCTCTAGTCCTAACTTTGTCATTAATTGCTTGTGTGAAGTTAGGCAGGTCATGGTACTATATACACGCCTCAGCCTCCATATCTGTGAAACAAGTGTTAGGCTAAATGATTGCTGACGCATCTTCTGGTCAAATACTTGTTGGATTCAATGGATTTAGTTTTTATTTAACTTTTCTATGTACCACACAACTGGGAAATAATGAAGTATGAAGTTGAATAGACACATACAATTTTTTCTAGAAATTGTGTGGTAGGAATATCAATAAGCTTTCATGTGTTGAAATTTACAGTAATGGGTAGAGAAAAAGCTAACTGTAAATTTCAGTTCCCATGATGTCAGTGAACATGGTGAGTTTAATTCTGCAAGCCAATTTAGTTTTTATATTACCTCTAAATCTCAAAGAGCATGGCTACTGAGGAGCAGCTGGCACTAGAAAAGGTGACTCTTCTGCATTTGGTATTGAAATGACTGTCTAATTTTTCAACCTACTCAAGGACCTGTATATATAAATTTCATGTGTATATGTGTAGGCAGATCTAAATAAAAATTTTAAGATACATGTTTGACTTATTTAGAACTCTTTAAAAAATGTTTTGAAAAATTCCAATTTTACTCAGTGTAAAGCAAATTAGAAAATTATAATTTAACATTGAAAGTAATATTTAAATAATCTTTTGGGATGCTTATTTTTGATACTTTTGTATAACACTGACTGATGTCCCTTCCTAAGAAATGTTTTAATAACACAGTAATCAGTTATTAAAATAAACACGTGATATAAACTAAAAGAAAAAAAACCTCATCTCAAATATCTGAAAATGCAGTATTTCTTAACATCACTATTTTTGAAAACTTAATAATATTTATTAAGTCATCAAACTTTCTTTTTATATTTGCTTCTAAGTCTTCTGTCACAGTTTTCTCATAACAAACAAGAATTAGATTGGTTTTCAGTTTGAATTGCTGTTTAGAGTACAATAAAATTAGAAAGAGTAATAAGGGCCATTCACTTGCAAATGAGCTGAATGAAATGACAGTCATAACTATTTGTAAAACTCACTTGGAAAAATTGTGCAGGGATACTCTTAGACCTGGAAACACCATGGAGGTCTGTTGCTTCAAATCGCACAAATTGAAGGTGATTTTTGGCCATCTCTTGTTTAATGTGCTTCATTCTAGAGGAGAGTTGAGGTGCAGTAGGAACTCGAGTGTTGTCCCTGGTGTTATCTGTAAAATAAAAAATTATCTGAATCATTAGATCATGACGAACTGAGAAGTAAAATGAGGCTAAAGAATAGGGAATTAGTCATTATGATCATTAACAGAAGCATCATGTTTCCACATCTTTGTCTTAGAGCTGGAGATTTTACCTTTCTTAGCCTGCCTTTGCCATATTCCTGAGAACATAGTCTCTAAACAGCCTGAGAGATTATCACTTGGGACGGGGTTCAGTCTAAGAGTATTTGCTTAAATAAACAGAAGTATTATATGGAAATACTTACTGAAAATGTCTTTGCTTACAGAAATTAAAATATATTTCCCTCATTGCTTTGGCACCATATAAGATGTATATAGATAAGTATCACTGAAAAGACTTTGAGCTTCTTTGAGCTTCACTATTTTTGAAAACTTAATGATATTTATTAAATCATCAAACTTTCTTTTTATATTTACTCCTAAGTCTTCTGTCATAATTTTCTCATATCAAACAAATCATACTTTCATAATTGCAATAAGAGGAAAAAAGATAGCTCTGTGAAGTGTAATTATTCAAGGCAGAACTAAAATTAACAGTATTAATTATAATTAGCTTTGCATTTCTATTGGGTAAATAAATGCTGTTTGGAAGCTGAAAGTATACATTTAGCTCCTAGGGTAACAATAATGTGTACTGGTATTCCCCAAATAAAAAAGTTCTTGTAATATTAAAGGTAAAATTATTTGTTTTTGCTAATTTTCTGTTGGTTTGCTTTTTTTATTTCCTTTTCTTTGGCAAAATGGCTTTATATCTTTATAATAGCACCTGAATCTAAGATATCTACATCTATTTGTTAAATTCAAAACTTGTATAAATGAGAATATAAAAGTGTTTTTTGTTTGACTTAGTATGAATAGAATGCTACATTTTTAATTTAAAAAAATAGATATGCAACAAGCAACAAAGGTTTACTTGATAGCACAGGGAACTACTGTCAATATCTTGGAATAACCTAAAATGAAAAATAAATTCAAAAATAACATATGTGTATGTATAACAGAATCACACACAAAAAAGAATTCTACTTTTTGAAATTCAGTAATGTTTATCTTTTTGCCAGTTTTTATAAATGTTCTATGGACATCTAATAACAAGGTATGAGATACAAAATCTTAAATATATTTGTGTAGGATATGATTAATATAAATTAGCTAAATATAAATCTGTTATATTTAAATTATTAATAACATTCAAGAGGCTCCTATTCTTTTTTTTCTACACTTAATAAAATGTTCTTAGAGAAATGTTAATGTCTCACTNAAGAGACAGAGGTATGAGATACAAAATCTTAAATATATTTGTGTAGGATATGATTAATATAAATTAGCTAAATATAAATCTGTTATATTTAAATTATTAATAACATTCAAGAGGCTCCTATTCTTTTTTTTCTACACTTAATAAAATGTTCTTAGAGAAATGTTAATGTCTCACTATGGTTATATATTTTTTATTTTCCCATATATTTCTTCTGATTTTTCCTTTATGTATCTTTGTTTCTTTGTTGTTAATGTGTCTAATGGCTATTTTCTTTGTGAATGAAATGGAAGTCACACAGTCATGTCCGACTCTTCTCAAACCCATGGACTGTGTAGTCCATGGAATTCTCCAGACAAGAACACTGGAGTGGGTAGCCTTTCCCTTCTCCAAGGTATCTTCCCAACCCAGGGATCAAATCCAGGTCTTTGACACTGCACGGAGGTTCTTTACCTTTTATCATTAAAAATATTCATCTTTGTTTCATTTAAAAGAAGTAAATAAATTTTAAATAAAAGTTTTTTTTCAAGAATGAGAGTGTAGAAGATGAAAAATATAGACTGAGTATTCAGTTTAAAAAACTTGAAAACTAAAAAATATATATTCATTTCATGACTTTTAAGATAGTCTACAAATTTTAAAACTGTGGGGTGGGAGGTGGGAGGGGGTTCAGGTTTGGGAGTTCGTGTAAAAAAATATATATATACAAAAAAAAATAAATCCAACTTGAAAAAAAAAAAAAAAAAGAAGAAGAGACTTTGGAGATAAATTATCTAATTTAACCAATTCATTAGCTTGAATCCCAGAAAAGTACAACCAGGTTCCCTGAATCATACTCTTTTTCCTTCACCAAAATTGAAACTGGAATCCAGACCTTTTGATTCCCAGTGGTGGCTCAGTACCATAAAACAACTGAATGTATGAAAAGCATATAGAAAGCTCAGACCCACAGCATGCATCACAAATGTTAGATACTGCCTGAACTTTTAGATGAGGCAACAGACTGTAATGATTTGGCACAAACACTGAAGCTCATCTGTCTCCCTCCATATCCTGCCTTTGCTTTGGTGACTTTTCTTATCTCGGCTTTCTTATGTGCCTCAGCTTTCTTCCTGACACAATATTACCTACTTCATGGGCTAGTTATGATGATTAAACAAGTTACTTAAGAGTTTCAGGTAGACAATAAGCACCATATCAATGCTTTTTAAATCTATCAATTTGGCACAACTACTCTAACTCAAGTAATGGTACCATGATCATGTCTGAATCTGAATATATCAATCTATCATATCACTGACATTGCTGCTGCTGCTAAGATGCTTCAGTTGTGTCTGACTCTGTGCGACCCCAAAGATGGCAGCCTAATGGGCTCCTCTGTCCACAGGATTCTCTAGGCAAGAATACTTGAGTGGGTGGCCATTTCACTGACATTGAACAGCTGTAATTTTAAAATGATGCTTGAATATTATTTTTTGAGATGTAGTTAGGCTTTTAAACCAAAAGACTGACAATTTAAAAGCACAGCTTAAGTAGATTTTTAAGTATATGAAGCATGTGGAAAACAAGTTACTTGTTCTATCTATGCAAATATATTAGGAATGCTGTCTTCTCAATGATAAACTTGGCTTCTCTGAGGCGCCATAGGCTTTATAACTACCTTCTATTTAACACAAACAAGCTCTAGCAGTTACATTGTTTTATGCTAAATTAGCAGTTTCTGTGTTTCCAACCTGTTATTAAGTATTGGGTGTTGTGCCGGAAATGAATAATTCCCCTTAAAGAAAATAAAATGTATAGGCACTTTAAAATATGGAAAATTTCAGATAATCAGTATTTCAATTGTAATAAGTAATTATATGTAAACTATAAATATATTCAGTTCAGTTCAGTCGCTCAGTCACATGTCCGACTCTTTGCGACCCCATGAATCGCAGCATGCCAGGCCTACCTATCCATCACCATCTCCCAGAGTTCACTCAGACTCACATCCATCGAGTCCGTGATGCATCCAGCCATCTCATCTTCGGTTGTCCCCTTCTCCTCCTGCCCCCAATCCCTCCTAGCATCAGAGTCTTCTCCAATGAGTCAACTCTTCGCATGAGGTGGCCAAAGTACTGGAGTTTCAGCTTTAGCATCATTCCTTCCAAAGAAATCCCAGGGTTGACCTCCTTCAGAATGGCATGGTTGGATCTCCTTGCAGTCCAAGGGACTCTCAAGAGTCTTCTCCAACACCACAGTTCAAAAGCATCAATTCTTCGGTGCTCAGCTTTCTTCACAGTCCAAATTTCACATCCATACATGACCACAGGAAAAACCATAGCCTTGACTAGGCGGACCTTAGTCAGCAAAGTAATGTCTCTGCTTTTGAATATACTATCCAGGTTGGTCATAACTTTTCTTCCAAGGAGTAAGCGTCTTCTAATTTCATGGCTGCAGTCACCATCTGCAGTGATTTTGGAGCCCCCAAAAATAAAGTCTGACACTGTTTCCACTGTTTCCCCATCTATTTCCCATGAAGTGATGGGACCGGATGCCATGATCTTCGTTTTCTGAATGTTGAGCTTTAAGCCAACT
>SJYX01001542.1:94681-139832 GCA_006410675.1 Oreotragus oreotragus
CCTCTTACACTGTTGGTGGGAATGCAAACTAGTACAGCCACTGTGGAGAACAGTGTGGAGACTCCTTAATTTTT
Organism: Oreotragus oreotragus; assembly: GCA_006410675.1. Taxonomy (NCBI): domain Eukaryota; kingdom Metazoa; phylum Chordata; class Mammalia; order Artiodactyla; family Bovidae; genus Oreotragus; species Oreotragus oreotragus. The sequence goes on from SJYX01001542.1 coordinate 94,756, forward strand.
TTTATTAATTTTTTTAAAAAATTAATTAATTATTTATTTATTTTTAGAGCTTCCATTTTACTTTATTTTACTTTACAATACTCTATTGGTTTTGGCATACATTGACATGAATTTGCCATGGGTGTACACGAACTCCCAAACATGAACCCCCCTCCTACCTCCCACCCCACATCATCCCTCTGGATCATCCCCATGCACCAGCCCCAAGCATCCTGCATCCTGCATTGAACATAGACTGGAGATTCGTTTCTTACACGATAGTATACATATTTCAATGCTATTCTCCCAAATCATCCCACCCTCTTCCTCTCCCTCTCCCTCAGAGTCCAAAAGTCCCCTCTACATATCTGTGTCTCTTTTGCTGTCTTGCATACAGGGTCCTCATTACCATCTTTCTAAATTCCGTATATATGTGTTAGTATACTGTATTGGTGTTTTTCTTTCTGGCTTACTTCACTCTGTATAATCAGTTCCAGTTTCATCCATCTTATTAAAACTGATTCAAATGTTTTCTTTTTAATGGCTGAGTAATACTCCATTGTGTATATGTACCACAGCTTTCTTATCCATTCATCTGCTGATGGACATCTAGGTTGCTTCCATGTCCTGGCTATTATAAACAGGGCTGTGATGAACATTGGGGTACATGTGTCTCTTTCTGTTCTTGTTTCCTCGGTGTTTATGCCCAGCAGTGGGATTGCTGGGTCATAAGGCAGTTCCATTTGCAATTTCTTAAGGAATCTCCACACTCTTCTGCATAGTGGCTGTACTAGTTTGCATTCCCACCAACAGTGTAAGAGGACTCCCTTTTCTCCACACTCTGTCCAGCATTTATTGCTTGTGGACTCTTTGATCGCAGCCATTCTGACTGGCGTGAAATGGTACCTCATTGTGGTCTTGATTTGCATTTTTTAAATTTATAAATTTAATTATTTTACCAAATATGAGAGCTTTATTCAATCAAATTTCATTTCCAAGGCATCAACTAATCTGAATTATCTGAATTTCTTTTCTTCAAATAAATCATACTTGCTAGCTACAATTAAATGTTTTGGTCAGCCCTTCCCAAATGTAAGATGAAGACCAGGCAGAAATTTGCCAGCTCAGGGGTCATTTGTTTTCTTACAGTGTGGCTCCTGGTTGGTGTTTTCCTTTCTCTTCTTCTCAGAGAATTAATAAATTAAATCATTGTCCTTTTATAGAGGAAATTCTGGATAACCTGGCATGAAAACCAGGACAAAAACAATAAAAAGTCAGGGTTGGGGGAATTGCTTCTTGAAAAAATACAGTTTTTTAATAAATTCAAAGTAGTTATTACAAAGAAGAAAATATCATGTTGAAATTCCTTACATTTATTTTAAAGATTGACTTTAAGATTTATTTTGAAATTATTTATTGGTGGTTTGTTTGGAGTTGTGAAATTTCTCATGCTTAGGGCCTATAAAAAAAAAAAAGTCTATCTCTGGGCCAAAGCAGAAGATTCTGAATTAACCAAATTGAGTCAATCAATAATTGTATTTAACCCCCTTTGTCACGGTTGATTGGTGCAAAGAGAGCTCATGACAGAGTTATCTTCTCAGATACTGAGACTAAATTCCATTTCTCTCTTATGGCTGAAACTACATAAAACAAAAGCCACAAACTGTGGAAGAGCCAATGAGACCAGCAGATGTTTTCTTATTAGCCTTCCTAGGATTTGGAAACTTTAAAAAATTATTTGACATACATATTAGAAAATTTCATATAAAAATCTTGAGCTCAAGCTTCTCTTGAAGAAAGAGAACAATTTGGAACACTGGGTGAACATTTCTCCACCACAACCATTGGCTGGGACTCTGGGGTGGCCTTCAAATGGGGTATGTATGCAGCTTCTAATTCATGGGTTGGCAAATGTTTTCTGTAAATGGGCACATAGTAAATATTTGCAGCTTTGTAAACCATGCAGTCTTCGTTGGTTGACATGTCATCTCTGTCATTATAGACTAAAATGAGACATAGAAAATACAAGTTTATTTACTGCAACTGGTCAGTAAGCTGAGCTTGCATCTGGCCATAGTTTGTCATCCTCTGCTCTAGTTTCCTCATAGCCTGCACTGACTACATTCTCACCAGCCCATCTTATTCATCGGCATTATCTGCCTTGCCTCTGTGGTATTTGTATTAATATAATAGACATTGATGCTTAGAGGCTGTTGGTGCTAATGTTCTTTGCTTCATGGAGAAATTAATGAAGCCACAGAGAATTATAGAGATGATAGATTATATGAATTTTTCCCAAGATGTTGATACCCTAAACCCTGGAACTTATAGAATATGTTAAACTACAGGGAAAATGGGTCTTTGCAGATGTAATTAAGGTTACGGACTTTAAAACAGGAATATTGTCTTGGATTGTTCAGGTGAGCCCTTAAAAGGAGAGAAATTTATTCAGCTGTAGGCATTAAAGATGTGTTAAAGAGAAAGAGTTCAGAGAAATTCCAAATGTGAGAAGGATCTGAGGCACAACTGGCTCAGAGATAAAGAACAAAACCTTCCAGGAGCTAAGAGCCACACACCAGTTGGCAGGCAACAAGGAGCCAGGAACCTCAGTCCAGTGACTGCAAATAACACTGTTCTCCCAACAATCTAAATGGTCTTGGAAGTGTATTGCTTCTTAGAGTCTCTGGCTAAAATCTGAGATGGACAACACCTTGACTTTGGCCTTGCCATACTTGAAGTAGAGAAATCAATTGTGCCAGCCCAAACTTCTAGTGTACATAACTGTGATATAATGAATTGTGTTCTTTTAAAAAGATAAATTTGTTCAGAGACAACAGAAAACTAATATATATGGAGTCCTGATAGTGTTCACACTTTGCCTCTATGTCATCCTTAGGCCTTGTATGTAACAGAGAATTTTACCTTGCCCCAAAAGAGCTCTGGCCTTTACACTTAGCCCTGATGGGTAATGTATAATCCCTTAGGATGTCCTGTCTGATGAGGACAGGATGTCTTTGGTTTGTCGCCAAAGTAGAAAGTCCAGCAATGTCATTTATTATTGAGTCACGTGGTATCAACTTGACCCCAGTGGGCCTGGAGACTGAGATCAGCTGTTTGGAGCTGACTGTGGAGTTGACTGTGGACCTCCAATAAAGACTGGGTACACCAAGGCTCAGGTAAGTTTCCCTGGTTGGCAATACTTCAATTACTTTGTTGCAAGTCATTGCCCAGCGAATAGTGCTGTCCATGTCTTCATTAGGAGAGAACAAATGGGAGCTACAGTTCCTTGGACACTTTATCATGAATCTTTTCCATTGATTGACTTTAATCTGCATATTTTTTTCACTGTAAAAAAACATAATCTTGAGCATAATAGCTTTCAGTGAGTTCTGAATTCTTGTAGCCAATTACCAAAAAAAAAAAAAAATTAAGGAACCTCTCATTTTGAAACTGTTGTCAGAAGTGTGAACAGCTGGTAGACACTGTACTTCTAACCTCACACCCTGATATATTTTTACTTTTCCAAACCTTGTTTCTTCAGTCTTTTCATCATGAATTTCCATGTGGAATAAATAGCTTTTAAACTATTTTAAGTTAGTGTTTTTCTCAGGGATCCCAATTTTTTGACCAATTCACTCATAGGCCAAAATAGCTTTATTATTGTTGATAACCCATGGATTTATAATAGCAGAATTTCTAGTATCTGACCTTAATTTTAGGTCTTTAATCAATTTTGAGTTTATTTTTGTGTGTGGGATTTTAATTTCATTCTTTTACATGTAGCTGTCCAACTTTCTCAGCACCCCTTACTGAAGAGTCTATCATTTCTCCATTGTGTATTCTTGCTTCCTTTTTCACAGATTAAATGATCATAGGTATGTGGGTTTATCTCTGGGCTTTTTATCCAGTTGTATTGATCTATATTTCTATGTTTTTGTGACAGTAACATACTATCTTTATTTGTAGCTTTGTACTATGTCTGAGGGCTTCCCTGGTGGCTCAGTGGTAAAGAATCTGCCTGCCAATGCAGGAGACATGGGTTTGATCCTTGGGTTAAGAAGATCCCATAGAGAAGGAAATGGCAACTCACTCCAGTATTCGTGCCTGGGAAATCCCATGTATACAAGATCCTGGCTGGCTACAGTCCATAGGGTTGCAAACAAGTTAGACAAGACATAGTGACTAAACAAATAAAACAGTATAGTCTGAAGTCAGGGAACAGTTTTGGAAGAATCTCTTTTTCTTTCTCAAGATTGTCCTTGGCCATTTGGAGTCTTTTGTGTCTTCATACAAACTGTGAAAATTTTCATTCTAATTCTGTGAAAATGTTATTGGTAATTTGATAGGGATTACTTTGGATCTGAAGATTGGCTTCAGTAGTCATTTTGACAATATTGATTCTTCCAATTCAAAAACATGTTATGTCTATCTGTTGTGTCATCTTCAATTTCTGTCATAAGTATATTATAGTTTTCAGAGTACAGGTATTTTGTCTCTGTAGGTAAGTTTATTCAAAGGTATTTTATTCCCTTTGATGTGATGGTAAATTGTATTGTTTCCTTAATTCTCTCTCTGATTTTTCATTGTTAATGTGTAGAAATGAGAGAGATTTCTGTGTATTAATTTTGTATCTTTCAATTTTACTGAATTCACTCATGAATTTTAATAGTTTCATCTTTAGGATTTTCTTAGTATAGTATTATGTCATCAGCAAAAACTGACATTTTTACTTCTTTTCCAATTTGCATTCTTTTTCCTCTCTGATTGTTGTGGCTAGGATTTTCAGAACTACATTGAAAAAAACTCTTAGAGAAAAGCATAGGCAGAACACTCTCTGACATAGCATTATTTTTTTTTGATCCACCTCCAAGAGTAATGAAAACTGAAACAAAAATAAACAAAATGAGACAGTCTTTAAACTTAAAGACTGTTGCACACTAAAGAAAACCATAAGCAAAAAGAAAAGACAACTCACTGAATGGGAGACGATATCTGCAAATGAAGCAACCAACAAGGGACAAATCTCCAAAATATGCAAAAAGCACATGCAACTCAATATAAAAACAAACAACTTAATCACATAATAAGTAGATTTAAATAGACATTTCTTCAAAGAAGACATATAGATGGCCAAGAGGCACATGAAAAGATGGTAAATATCACTAGTTATTAGACAAATGCAAATCAAAAATAAAATAAGGTATCACCTCACACCAATTAAAATGGCCATCTTCAAAAAACCTACAGACATTAATGCTTGAGAGGGTATGGAGAAAAGAGAATCCTTCTACACTGATGGTAGGAATGTAAATTGGTACAGCCACTATGAAGAACACTAGGGAAATTTCTTAAAGACTGAAAACAGAGTTACCATATAATCCAATAGTCCCACTCTTGAGAATATATTGAGAAAAAAACATAATTCAAAAGGATACATGCACCCTCAAGTTTCATTGCAGCACTACTTGCAATACTAAATGTCCATTCATGGAGAAATTGGTAAAGAGGTGTCACATATATACAATGATAGTTATTCAGCTATAAAAAAGAATGCAATAATACCATTTGTAGCAACATGGATGAATCTAACAATTGTCATACTGAGTGAAGTAAGTCAGACAAAAACAAATATATTATATTGCTTATATGAGGAATAAAAAATGGTAAAAATGATCCTATTAACAAAACATAAATTGAGTCACAGATATAGAAAATAAACAGAGATATTAAGCAGGGAATGGGGGATGGGTAACTTGGAAGACTGGGATTGACATATATGCACTGCTGCTGCTGCTGCTGCTGCCAAGTCACTTCAGTCGTGTCCGACTCTGTGTGACCCCATAGACTGCAGCCCACAAAACTTCCCCATCCCTGGGATTCTCCAGGCAAGAACACTGGAGTGGGTTGCCATTTCCTTCTCCAATGCATGAAAGTGAAAAGTGAAAGGGAAGTTGGTCAGTCGTGTCCGACTCTTAGAGACACCATGGACTGCAGCCTACCAGGCTCCTCTGCCCATGGGATTTTCCAGGCAAGGGTACTGGAGTGGGGTGCCATTGCCTTCTCTGCTATATATAAAACAGATAACTAATGAACCTATTGTGTAGCACAGGAAACTCTATTCAATACTCTACAATGACCTGCATGGGACTAGAATCTAAAAAAGAAAAAAAAAAGAATAACATTTTCACTTTTAGAAAAGACTTGAGAGATCATCCATTGCAACTCTTAGTTTTTCAAGTGAGCAGCCTACTGGGCAAAGAAACCTAAAGCATTTCTATAAAGTGATAGGTGTATAAATTACAAGTATTCTGACTCCCAAGCTAACATCCAACATCACATTACCATTGACTCAGATACAAATTTGAGATTAGCGGCTACATCCATAAAAGAGTTTGTTTCATAGTCCTTACCAGTATCACTGGAGTTTGGGTGAAATTCATCATCAGGAGCATTGATTAATGTTGGAAGAGGCAATGGTTTTATCACTACGGTCTGATCTTTGGAGTCCTTGTCATCTGGTGTCAAATGAGATTCAGGAGAGCCAGGCGCCATGACTGGTTTGTTGGTATCCCCCAGTTTGTGGCACACTTTGAGGTTTTTATTCTTTTCTGTAGAAACAAACAAACAAAAAAAGTGTTAAGACCTTCTGCCCATTTTTGATTAGGTTGTTTTCTTGATATTGAGTTGTATAAATATTTTGGATATTAATCCTGTGTTGGTCATGTCATTGCAAATATTTTCTCCCATTCCATAGATTGTCTTTTGTGTTTTGTTGATGGTTTCCTTCACTGTGCAAAAGCATTTAAATTTATAGATACCATTTGTTTATTTTTGTTTTTATTTCTTTTGCTTTGCTCTAAAGAAAATATTGACTGATGTAAGAAAATATTGTCACAATTTATGTCTTCTAGGTGTTTTATTGTGTCATGTTATATTTAGGTCTTTAAACCATTTTGAGTTTGTTTTTGTGTATGGTGTGAGGGAGTGTTCTAATTTCATTGATTTATATCCAGGTGTTCAGCTTTCTCAACACTAATTGCTGAAGAGACTTTTTTTTTCCTTCCATTATATAGGCTTGCCTCCTTTGACAAAGATTAATTGACCTTAGGTATGTGGATTTCTTTCTAGGCTCTCTATTCTGTTGCATTGATCTATTTGCCTGTTTTGTGCCAATACCATGATATTTTGATTACTGTAGCTCTGCAATATTGTCTGAAATCTTAAAAGATTAGACCTTCAGCTTGTACATTTTCCTCAGGACTTTGGCAAGACTGGGTCTTTTGTGGTTCCATATAAATTTTGGAGTTATTAGTTCTGGTTCTGTGAAAATTTCCTGGATAACTTGATAAGGTTCTGATTAAATCTGCAGATTACTTTGGGCAATGTGGCCATTTGTGCAAAATGAAGTAGACATGTCTCCAAAGGGACATCCACATGGCCAACAGGCAAATGAAAAGATGATTAACATCACCAATTATGATTATAATCACCAATTATGGCAAATCAAAAGCACAGTGAGGTATCATATCACAGCAGTCAGAATGTCTATCACCAAAATGTCTAAAAATAAATATTTGATAGAGTGTGGAATCTCTTATACTGTTGGTGGGAAAATAATGGGTGGGAAAATGGGTGTAGCCATTTTTGGAAAACTATATGGAAGCTCCTTAAAAAATTAAAAATAGAGCTACCATATGATCCAACAATCACACTCCTAATCACATATTCAGAAAGATGAAAGTTTTAATTTGAAAGGATACGTGTATCACAGTGTTCATAACAGAACTATTTATAATAGTCTAGACAAGGAAAAGAAATGCAAAAAGGCAAAATGGTTGTCTAAGGACACCTTATAAATAGCTGTGAATAGGAGAGATGCTAAGGCAAAGGAGAAAAGAAAAGATATACCCATCTGAATGCAAAGTTTCAAAGAATAGCAAGGAGAGATAAGAAAACCTTCCTCAACAATCAATGCAAAGAAATAGAGAACAACAATAGAATGAGAAAGTCTAGAGATCTCTTCAAGAAAATTAGAGATACCAAGGGAAAATTTCATGCAACGATGGGCACAATAAAGGACAGAAATAGTATGAACTCAACAGAAGCAGAAGATATTAAGAAGAGGTGGCAAGAATACACAGAAGATCTTCATGACCCAGATAATCACAGTGGTGTGATCACTGACCTAGAGATGGATATCCTGGAATGTGAAGTCAAGTGGGCCTTAGAAAGCATCACTATGAACAAAGCTAGTGGAGGTGATGGAATTCCAGTTGTGCTATTTCAAATCCTGAATTATGATGCTGTGAAAGTGCTGCACCCAATATTCCAGCAAATTTGGAAAACTTGGCAGTGGCTACAGGACTGGAAAATTCAGTTTTCATTCCAATCCCAAAGAAAGACAATGCCAGAGAATGCTCAAACTACCACACAATTGCATTCATCTCACACGCTAGCAAAGTAATGCTCAAAATTCTTCAAGTCAGGCTTTAACAGTATGTGAACTGTGAACTTCAAGATGTTCAAGCTGGATTTAGAAAAGGCAGAGAAAGCAGAGATCAAATTGCCAACATCTGTTGGATCATTGAAACAGCAAGAGAGTTCCAGGAAACATCTATTTCTGCTCTGTTGACTATGCCACATCCTTTGACTGTTTGAACCAAAACAAACTCTGGAAAATTCTAAAAGAGATGGGAATACCAGACCACCTGACCTGCCTCTTGAGAAATCTGTATGCAGGTCAGGAAGCATGGGACAACAGACTGGTTCCAGGTTGGGAAAGGAGTAGGTCAAGGCTGTATATTGTCACCTGCTTATTTANCTAAAAGAGATGGGAATACCAGACCACCTGACCTGCCTCTTGAGAAATCTGTATGCAGGTCAGGAAGCATGGGACAACAGACTGGTTCCAGGTTGGGAAAGGAGTAGGTCAAGGCTGTATATTGTCACCTGCTTATTTAATTTATATGCAGAGTACCTCATTAGAAATACTAGGCTGGATGAAGCACCAGCTAGAGTCAAGATTGCCAAGAAAAATATCAATAACCTCGGATATGCAGATGACACCACCCTTATGGCAGAAAGTGAAGAAGGACTAAAAAGCCTCTTGACAAAAGTGAAAGAGGAAAGTGAAAATGTTAGTTTAAAACTCAGCATTCAGAAAAGTAAGATCATGGCATTTGGTCCCATCACTTCATGGCAAATACATGTGGAAACAGTGAGACTTTATTTTGGGGGGCTCCAAAATCACTGCAGCCATGAAATTAAAAGACACTTGTTCCTTGGAATAAAATTTATGACCAATCTAGACCACATATTAAAAACCAGACATTGCTTTGCCAACAAAGATCTGTCTAGTTAAAGCTATGGTTTTTCCAGTAGTCTTGTATGTATGTGAGAGTTGGACTATAAACAAAGCTGAGTGCTGAGGAACTCAGCTTGATGCTTTTGAACTGTGGTGTTGGAGAAGACTCTTGAGAGTCTCTTGGACTGCAAGGAGATCCAATAAGTCTATCCTAAAGGAAATCAATTCTGAATATTCATTGGAAGGACTGATACTGAAGCTGAAACCTCAATACTTTCACCACACGATGTGAAGAACTGACTCATTTGAAAAGACCCTGATCCTGGGAAAGACTGAAGATGGGGGAGAAGGGGACGACAGAGGATGAGATGGCTGGATGGCATCACCGACTCGATGGACATAAGTTTGAGTGAACTCTGGGTGTTGGTGATGGACAGGGAGGCCTTGTGTGCTGCAGTCCCTGGAGTCGCAAAGAGTTGGACACAACTGAGTGACTGAACTGAACTGAACTGAGTCATGGAAACAACACAAATGCCCTTAATGTATGACTAGCTTAAGAAAGTGTGGTATATGTTGTTGTTTGTTTCTTAGCTGCAAAGTCATGTTCAACTCTTTTTTGACCCCCTGGACTGTAGCCTGCTAGGTTCATCTCTCCATGGGATTTCCCAGGCGAGAATACTGGAATGAATTGGTTTCCACTTCCTTCCCCAGGGCATCAAGCCCATGTCTCCTGCACTGGCAGGTGGATTCTTTACCACTGAGCCACAAGCGAAACCCCTGAAGCTTTGTTTTGTTGTTTAGTCACTAAATCATACCTGACTCTTTTGGGACCCCATGGACCGTATCAATAAGGTTCTTCTGTTCATGAGTGTTTGCAGGCAAGAATACTGGAGTGGGATAAATACAATGGAATATTTGTTGCTGTTGTTCAGTCGCTCAGTTGCAACTCTTTGTGATCCCATGGACTGCAGCACTCCAGGCTTATCTGTCCTTCACTATCTCGTGGAGTTTCCTCAAATTCATGTACAATGATGCCATCCAGGCATCTGACTCTCTGTCACCCCCTTCTCCTCCTGCCCTAAATCTTTCCCAGCATCATGGTCTTTTCCAGTGAGTCAGATCTTCGCATCAAGTGGCCAAAATATTGGAGCTTCAGTTTCAGCATCAGTCCTTCTAATGAATATTCGAGGTTTATTTCCTTTAGGATTGACTGGTTTAATCTCCTTGCTTCCCAAAGGACTCTCAAGAATCTTCTCCAGCAACACAGCTTGAAAGCTTAAATATTTTGGTGCTCAGCCATCTTTATGGTCCAAATATCACATACATACTTGACCTAAAGTGATGTCTCTGCTTTTTAACACAGTGTCTACGTTTGTCATCGCTTTTCTTCCAAAAAGCAAATGTCTTTTAATTTCATGGCTCCAGGTACCATCCATAGTGAGTTTGGAGCCCAAGAAAATAAGTCTGTCACTTTTCCACTTTTACCCCATCTCTTTGCCATGCAGTGATGGGACTAGATGCTATGATCTGAGCTTTTTGAATGTTGAGTTTTAGGCCAGCTCTTTCATTCTCTTCTTTCACCTTTGTCAAGAGGCTCTTCACTTCTTCTTCATTATCTGCCATAAGGGTGGTATAACCTGCATATCTGAAGTTATTGGTATTTCTTCCAGCAATCTTGATTCCAATTTGAGATTTATCCAGCCCATTATATTGCATGATGTACTCTGCATATGTTAAATAAGCAGACTGACAATATACAACCTTGACAGACTCCTTTCCCAATTTTGAACCAGTCCATGATTCTATATCTCATTCTAATTGTTGCTTCTTTACCTGAATACAGGCTTCTCAGGAGACAGGTAAGGAGGTCTGGTATGCTAATTAAACAAATTTTTTTCCACAGCTTGTTGCGACCCACACAGTCAAAGGCTTTGACATAGTCACTGAAGCAGAAATAGATGTTTCTCTAAAATTCTCTTGATTTTTCTGTGATCTGAAGTTTGTTGGCAATTTGATCTCTGGTTCCTCTGCCTTTTCTAAATCCATCTTATATATATGGAAGTTCTCAATTCATGTACTGTTGAAGCCTAACTTGAAGGATTTTGAGCTTTACCTTGCTAGCACGTGAAACAAGTATAACAGCACAGTAGTTTGAATATTCTTTGGCATTGCCCTTCTTTGGGATTGGAATGAAAACTGATCTCTTCCAGTCTGGTTTCCACTGCTGAGTTTTCCAAATTTGCAGTCATATTGAGTGCAGCACTTTCACAGCATCATTATTAGGATTTGAATAGCTCAGCAATTTCATCAACTCTGACTCCACTAGCTTTGTTAATAGTGATGCTTCCTAAGACCCACCTGACTTTGCACTCCAGGATGTCTGGCTCTAGATGAGCGATCACACCATCATGATTATCTGGGTCACTGAGAACTTTTTTGTATAGTTCTGTGTATTCTTGCCACTTCTTTTAAATATCTTCTACTTCCATTAGGTCCATATCATTTCTGTCCTTTGTTGTGCCCATATTTGCATGAAATGTTCCATTGGTAGCTCTAGATTTTCTTGAGCAATCTCTGGTCTTTCCCATTCTATTGTTTTCCCTTTATTTTTTTGCATTGTTCAGTTAAAAAGGCTTTTTAATATCTTGTTATTCTTTGGAATTCTGCATTCAAATGGGTATATCCTTTTCTTTTCTCTTTTGCATTTTGTTTCTTTCCTTTCCTCAGCTATTTGTAAGGCCTCCTCAGACAACAATTTTCTCATGTCATTTCTTTTTCTTGGGAATGGTTTTGATCACCATCTCCTATACAATGTTACAAGCCTCCACCCATAGTTCTTCTGGCACTCTGTTTACCTGATCTAATCCCTTGAATCCATTTGTCACTTCAACTGTTTAATCATAATGGATTTGATTTATGTCATATCTGATTGACCTAAATAGGTGGTTTCTCTTCTGTTTCAATTTAAGTCTGAATTTGGCAATAAGGAGTTCATGATCTGAGCTACAGTTTGCTCCCAGTCTTATTTTGCTGATTGTGTAGAGCTTCTCCATCTTTGGCTGCAAAGAATATAATCAGTCTGATTTCAGTATTGATCATCTGGTGATGTCCATGTGTAAAGTCATCCTTAGTGTTTTTTGAAGAAAGTGTTTGCCATGATCACTGCATTTTCTTGACAAAACTCTGTTAGCCTTTGATCTACTTCATTTTGNAGCTTCTCCATCTTTGGCTGCAAAGAATATAATCAGTCTGATTTCAGTATTGATCATCTGGTGATGTCCATGTGTAAAGTCATCCTTAGTGTTTTTTGAAGAAAGTGTTTGCCATGATCACTGCATTTTCTTGACAAAACTCTGTTAGCCTTTGATCTACTTCATTTTGTATTCCAAGGCCAAACTTGCCTATTACTCCAGGTATCTCTTGACTTCCTACATTTGCATTTCAATCCCCTATGATGAAAAGGACATCTTTTTTTGGTGTTTGTTCTAGAAGGTCTTGTAGGTCTTCAAGAACCATTCCACTTCAACATCATTGGTTGAAGCATAGACTTGGATTAATGTGATACTGAATGGTCTGCCTTGGAAATGAACCGAGATCATTCTGTCATTTTTGAGACTGCACCCAAGTACTGCATTTTGGGTCTTTTGTTGACTGTGAGGACTTTTCCATTTCTTCTAAGTGATTCTTGCCCACAGTAGTAGATGTATTGGTCATCTGAATTAAATTTGCCAATTTCCATCCATTTTAGTTTACTGATTTCTAAAATTTTGATTCACTCTTGCTATCTTCTGTTTGACTACTTCCAATTTTCCTTGATTTGTGGACCTAACATTCCAGGTTCCTTGCAACATTGCTTTTTACAGCATCAGACTTTACTTTCACCATCAGATATATTCCCAACTGGGCATTGTGGATACCTGCTTTGATTCAGCCTCTATTCCTTATGGAGCTATTTCCCTGCTCATCTCCAGTAGCATATTGTACACCTACTGACACCTTTCATATCTTTTGTGTCATATCTTTTTGCCTTTTCATAGTATTCATGGGATTCTCAAAGCAAGAATGCTGAAGAGGTTTGCCATTCTCTTCTCCAGGGGACCACATTTTGTCAGAACTGTCCATTTTGACCCATTCATCTTGGGTGGCCTTGCATGGCATAGCTCATAGTTTCATTGAGTTACACAAATCTGTGATGCATATGATAATTTTGGTTAGTTTTCTCTGACTGTGGTTTTCATTCTCTCTGTCCTCTCATGGATGAGGATAAGAGGCTTTTGGAAGCTTCTTGATGAGAAGACTGGCTGTGGCAAAAACTGGGTCTTGTTTTGGTAGGCAGAGGGTCTTGTTCTGGTAGGCCATGCTCAGTGAATCATTCATCCAATTTTCTGCTTATTGATGGGGTTGTCCTCTTCCTGTAGTTTGACCTGACCAAAAGACTTATGCCAGCACACTGTGACTTCCAGGAATACTGCTGCCAGTGTACCTGACCCTGAAGCAGGCCACGGTCAACCCACACCTCCACTGGAGACTCTCAAACACTCACAGGCAAGTCTGGCTCAGTCTCTTGTAGGTTCATTGCTCTTTTCTCTTAGGTCCTGGTGCACACAGTGTTTTGTTTGCACCCTCCAATAGTCTCTGTTTCTTCAGTCCTGTGGAAGTTCTGTAATCAAATCCTGCTGACCTTCACATCAGATTCCCTTGGTATTCTTAGTCCTTTGCTGGATTCCCAGGTTAGGAAGTCTGTGGTGGGGCCTAGAACTTTTGCAACAGTGTGAAAACTTCTTTGATGTTTTTCTGCAATTTGTGGATTGCCCACCTGGTGGCTCTATGGTGTGGTTAATGGCAACCTCCTCCAAGACGACTTATGCCATATGCCATTCCTCCTAGGACTCCTGAAGCCAGTGTCTATGTCCTCACAGCAGGCCACTGCTGACCCATGCCTCTGAAGGAGACCTTCAAACACTCACAGGCAGGCCTGGTTCAGTCTCTTGTGGTTACTGCTCCTCTCCCTGGGTCCTGGTGCACACAAAGTTTTGTCTGTGCCCTCCAAGTGTCTCTGGAAGGTATTACTGGTATATTAGTAGGTTGGTAAAAATGTAATTGTGGGTCTGGACCACAAATTTTAAATCATTAAAACTAAACTCAAACACATATTTATTAATCAAAATAGGAACCATTATAATCAACACATTTTTGTCAATGAGAAATAAGTTTGTTTATTCCTATAGTGCAAAAGCCCATGCTTTGGGATTCAGTGAATTCTTGGAAAGCATTTTCTGCTTCTTACAGATTGTGGAAATATTTTACCTTCAAAAAGTTGTTGAGATGCTTGAAGAAGTAGTAGTCAGTTGGGAAGAGGTAAGGTGAATATGGTGGATGAGGCAAAACTTCGTACCCCAATTCATCCAACTTTTGAAGCAGTGGTTATGTGATGTGCATTAGGGTGTTGGCATGGAGAAGAATTGGGGCCTTTCTGTTGACCAATGCAACCAGAAGTTGCAATTTTTGATGCATCTCATCGATTTGCTGAGCATACTTCTCAGATATAATGATTTTGCCAAGATTCATTAAGCTGTAGTGGGTCAGACCAGCAGCAAATTTTTTGCTGTGAGTTTTGCTTTGGGAAGTACACTGGAGCTTCTTCTCCATCCAATTGCTGACCTGGTCATCACTGGCTGTCATATAAAATCCACTTTTCACCTCACATCACAATCTGATCGAGAAATGGTTCATTGTCACTGCATAGAATAAGAGAAGAGGACACTTGAAAAGATGATTTGTTTTCATTTTCAGTCAGCTCACTTATTGAGCTTTTCCACCTTTCCAATTTGTTTCAAATCCTGAATGAAGCAAATGGTCAAACTTGAGTTCTTTGACAAATTCGTGTCTAGTTGTAATAGGATCAGCTTCCATGATTTCTCTCAATTCACTGTTGTCAAGTTCAGATGACTGGCCACTATGCTCCTCATCTTCAAGGCTCTCATCTCCTTTGTAAAACTACTTGAACCACTACTGCACAATACGTTCATTTGCAGTTTCTGGGCAAAATGAGTTGATGCTGCAAGTTGTCTCTGCTGCTTTATGACCCATTTTGCACTTGAATAAGAAAATCTCTTGAATTTGCTTTTTGTGTAACATCATTTCCATAGTCTAAAATGAATATAAAATACATAACAGGTAACGTCATTAGCAAAAAAAATGCATTAAAATAATGTATAACATAACCACATTTATTTAAGAATGTATTTTAACATCAAACAGCAAAGTTCAACACTGGCAAAACCGCGATTACTTTTGCACCAACCATATATATACATATATAAGTACTGCTGCTGCTGCTAAGTCGCTTCAGTCGTGTCCAATTCTGTGTGACCCTATAGACGGAAGCCCACCAGGCTGCTCTGTCCCTGGGATTCTCCAGGTAAGAACACTGGAGTGGGTTGCATTTCCTTCTCCAATGCATCAAAATGAAATGTGAAAGTGAAGTCGCCCAGTCGTGTCCAACTCTTCACGACCCTATGGACTGCAGCCCACCAGGCTCTGCCGTCCATGGGATTTTCCAGGCAAGAGTACTGGATTGGGTTGCCATTGCCTTCTCCGAAATATATGTATACACATATATGGATACACACACACACACAGTGAAGTATTAATCAGCCAAAAAATAAATAAATAAATAAATAAATATTGCTATCTGCAGAAACATGTATGAACCCTATAGAGATCATCCTACTGAGTGAAGCAAATCAGACAAAGACAAATATATATCACTTATACGTGGAATCTAAAAAAATAAGAAGAATCTATATATAAAACACAAACAGACTTATGTTTTTATGTTTTCTGTAGTAGTTTTATGGTATTCGCAGAAACAAACTTTTAGCTACCAAAAGGGAAAGGGAGAGTGGGAAGGGAAAAAAATAAGGGTAAGGGATTAACAAACACATATGTGTGTGTTAAGTCTCTTCAGTTGTGTCTGACTCTTTGCAATCCCATGGACTATAGCTTTCCAGGCTCCTCTGGCCATGGGATTCTCCAGGCAAGAATACTGGAGTGAGTTGTCATTTCCTTCTCCAGATAGACACATATCACTATATATAAAATATGTAAGCAACAAGGACTTACTATATAACGGAGGGAACAATATTCAATATCTTGTAATAAACTATAATGGAAAATAATTAGAAAAACTGTATATAACTGAATCACATTTTTATATACCTGAAACTAACACAATATTGTAAATCAACTATATTTACAATTTTAAAAAGGTAAGAAAAATGTTAAAACATGTTGAAATTGTTTTCAACTGTCTTTCAATATGATATGAAGAGGAATACTTCAGAAAATAATTTATTTCTAGGCAGTGACATATCAAATAAGGGGCCATGGGGGTAGTTCATCCTAGTTGCAAGCCATATGGAGATGCATTGTCTGTAAAGAATTTAAAAAGAGTAATAAACTCTACAAAAGTCTGACTGCATTTTATTGTTGCTATGCACTGACCATTCTTACTGCCCCTGCCTTAGAACACTACTGTTCCTGAATTGAGAGTGCTGTCCAAACTAACTCCTAGGTTCAATGATGTTTCAAATTCACTGGAGTCTAGTTGGAATTCCAAAATGTGGTATGAAAACATGAGCCATTCCTTTATTGTGGCCTCCCTCAGAAATGATCTTTGCACTAATTCTCAGAGCAGAAATATGTTCTCTTTTTACTCATATGTTCCTTCGGTTCTCTCTTTTCCCTACTACTATTATCTTAGTTCTATCTCCCTTTAAATTCCAAATATTTTAAAAATCATCTTATATATTTATATTGTAAACATATATGTTTATCTTTTATGTTGCCTATGTAGGAGTAAGTTTTATTTAATTTTCTGCTTCCCCTTAAAAAAAAAAGAAAAATGCTTTATGAAAGAAACCAAATAGAGATTGTCTTTGATAACATATTCTTGAGGGATTATAATGGCAAGATACCTTTTGAGTTGGATATATCCATTTCTCCTACTTCAGTTGAAAAAATATGTAGTTTAGTGACTTTCTCTCTTGTCCTCATCAATTTACTCATACTGCTGGCCTTAGTCTCATTACCTTCATCTCTTGTGTCCTAAAATAATCAATAAACAAAAAGTCAAATTATAGATTGCACATGCAACTAAATATGGGTATAAAGGGAAAAAATGATTGGATAGCCAAATAAAAAAGTGACTATAGAGACTTTTATAACAAGGTAAATTTTGTTGTTTCCACATCTACTTGAATAATTAAAAATTAAGTTGCTCAACATTGTGCTGACAAAATAAATTTTCTTTATCTTCTTTATATTTGGTACAGAAAATACCATGAAATAAATGAAAGTGTTGCTCAACTAATCAAGATTGTCTATCATTATTTTTTACTCTGCGATATTTTATATTTTTTTCCTTAAGTAATTTCATCAAACCCATTTTAGCTAAAAAAGCCATTTTTTATAATTTTTCTCTCTTTTTAGAATCTCTAATGTTTTTGAACAGAAGCATTCTCTTCTCCTTACCCTCATCCTAATGGCATCAATATTTATTGAATGCTTTGAAAAAGCACATGCTTTTGTACAATGCTATTTTGTGACTGTTTTATATATGTAAAACAATGTCATGTTCAAAGTGTTTTATAGCTTGGAAAAGCCTAAAGAAAAACATTTTAAAACAAAATAACCTAACTTCAACACCCTAGTTATAATCTTTGACAGGATCCTTTGACAGAGTTGTCAAGGGCTATTCTCCATAGGGAGCTGGACACTGAGGCAGGGCTGAAGATGCAGAGCTTTGACGTCTCTGCCTCATCAGCAGACAGAATCACCCCTACTGTCTTGGGACTCAGCTGAAATAAATAAGAATATATCTTTTCCATTTTTACTCTGTTTTTAATTGGAGGATAATTGCTTTACAATATTGTATTAGTTTCTGCCATACATAAACATGAGTCAGCCATAGGCGTACATATGTCCCCTTCCCTCTTGAGCTTCCCTCCCACTTCCCATCCCATCCCACCCCTTTAGCTCATTACAGAGCACCAGGTCTGAGTTCCCTGCATCATACAGCTAAATAAGTATATTTTAAAACTTAAAAGTTGATGTTGACTTTTTCAATTATCCACTTTATTTTTAATTCACTGAAACAATTTCTAAAAGAATCAATCATTTTTACGTAGAAAGCTAGATACTTTATGCACATTATAATATACCAACTACAGATTCTGCCATGTTAAATTTTGTTCAGGTGTCATTAGTTCTACCAAGTCAATTGTTATATTTTTAAAAAATGAAGTATAATTTACTTACAATATTATGTTAGGTTCAGGTGTACAGCATTCAATATTTTTTATAGCACATAATCCATACAAAGTTATAAAATATTGACTATATTTCTTGTGCTGCAAATCATATCCTTGTAGCTTATTTAGTAGTTTGTACCACTTAATCATCTACTAGTATTTCACCCATCCCTCCCCACTTCTCTCCACTTTGGTAGGTTGTTCTCTGTATCTGTGATTCTGTTTCTGTTTTGCTGTATTTATTCATTAAAAAAAAAAAATCCGCATGTAAGAGAAAGTATATAGTACTTGTCTTGATCCAACTTATTTCACTAAGGACAATATGGCATATATACACAATGGACTATTATCAGCCATAAAAATGAAGTTTTGCCATTTGCAACAACTTGGATAAATCTGGAGAGAATTATGATAACACTGCTATTTTACTTTTTTTTTTTTTTTTAACAAACTCCTCATTGTGGTTTGAGGTGAGAATGTCAGGGTCAAAAATTTATATTTTAAAATGTTTTGAGCCATTTTCTCTTGAAAAGGATGAAGAGCCATTTCTGAACTTTCCATATCTGAAGGCAAGTTACAAATATATGTCTAGAGTTGTTGCCGGTGAACATCTTTACCATTGTCAATTATATCAATTAATCTCTAAATGTTAAAACAGGAAAAATGAATTTAACTTTTTGTGTCTATGTGTAGTTATGATATACTGTTATCATTGTTATGTTTTAAAAAAGATATGCTTCATAGGATAAAGTATGTGATTTTAAAGTTTCACATTTTAGAAAATTGTGGTTTTTCACTGCAGATAATCTTATATTGACTTATGTGCTATTTATTATTAGATATAGTCATTTATTTTTTTCTAGTAGTTTAT
Source organism: Oreotragus oreotragus (assembly GCA_006410675.1). Taxonomy (NCBI): domain Eukaryota; kingdom Metazoa; phylum Chordata; class Mammalia; order Artiodactyla; family Bovidae; genus Oreotragus; species Oreotragus oreotragus. Next base: position 114,224 of record SJYX01001542.1, read on the forward strand.
AATTTTATACAAATATTTGTGCAAAATTTCCCTACAGACTTTGGATAAGATTCTGATGTAATACACTAGTCTTATTGTATGTATTCACCACTTCTAAAGTTGCATTGCCAGAAATATACATTAGATAATTATAATTTTGGTAAATGTTTTTATATATTAACATCTCTGGTTATTTCAGAGAAGTCTTATTTAGAAAATTACATACAAAGGGGGCTTCCTTTTTAGCTCAGTTGGTAATCTGCCTGCAGTGCAGGAGACCTGGCTTTGATCCCTGGGTTGGAAGATAGCTTGGAGAAGGAAATGGCAACCCTCTCCAATATCCTTGCCTAGAAAATCTCATGGACACAGGAGACTGGTAGGCTGCAGTACATGGGGTCACAAATAGTCTGGCATAACTGAGCGACTAACACTTATTTACTTACTTACTAGGCTAGTTACATAGGTATCAAAGGAAACTGAGTAGGCTAACATTAGTATTCAGTTCAGTTCAGTTCAGTTCAGTCGCTCAGTCGTGTCTGACTCTTTGCGACCCCATGAATCGAGGCATGTCAGGCCTCTCTGTCCATCACCAACTAGTTTGATCATTAGGGATCCTCTCACATACAGACTGAAGGAATCAAATGAAACAAACCTTAAGATTTCTTCCAGCTTCAAATTCTAATTGCAACTAAATAACAATGTGCTAAAATTGAGCACTCTGTCAGGCACATGTCCTCAGCAAAACCTTCAGGGAGGCAGAATCTCCATCTTATAAATGAGAAAAGTGAGACCCTGAAAAACTTGTCCAAAGCAATGGAAGTGAATTGCAAGTAGAGATTACAGACAGGTCTTCTGGTTTCCAAAATGCCAACTTGCTTCTTAAATGCCAGAGACTGAAGTCCAGAGAAAGTTTATTTTAATAATATTAACCAGCCTTTATATAAACCAGACCAAAAGGGGGAATTTATTAAGAGAAAAACAAGGACAATTTATCCAGTTCCTAACATGAGAATTTCACCCATAACACCCCTGGACTCTAAAATAAATGTACTTTTTTTTTTTTTTTTCAAATGAAGAATACATTTAATTCAGTCTTTTGATTTTCTCTTATATACTAAAATTACCATTTCTATAATAGCTCAGACAAATTTTGTAGATCCCAGGTTTACCCCACATATAATAAAGTATTTTTATTCTCTTTTATCTCTTAACTACATTTAGTTACAATGTGAATGATGTTTCTGTAAAAACTCTACTAGGCAATATTCCTGTGATTTGAGTCCTAATTTTGTCTTTTCTACTAAGTACAAGTCCTCTGGAAACTTGGCATTTTCATGTAAACACTGCTATAAGTACAATCGTACCCTGCAAGTATATTAACATTTAACAAGTATTTTCATAATCAAAAAATAAATATTTTACATCTAATTAAATACAACAACTTTCAGGGAACATTTATCATTACCTACATTTTGACAATGCATAAACAGAGTCACCACAATTAAAGCTTGGGGGAGCTTCCTACATCACCATAGCAGACAGTTAAACTAGATGAAATTCCACTTCTATTTTATAAGATTATCTGTGTGATTCATAAAAATTTGCTCAATTACATATTCTTTTACAATTATATTGTGTTTTAATAACTTTTTCCTGAATAAAGATCAAAATCATCTTAAGTCACTATTCACTTAAATTTCACCAGTCCAAACAATGAAGACTATGGGTAAGGCAAAATCAAAGATGTAAAAATAAATAAAACATGGTCATTTTCCTGAAGATTATTACAATCTAGTATAGGCAATAAAGTGTTGTTATGGAAATTGAGGACTTCCATGTTATAAAGAAAGTGATAGAGTTAGGCTCTTCTAATTCTGAGATAGCAGACTCAGTGCTAAGGAAGGAAAAAAGAGATGCAGTGGGTGGAATGGTGAACACCCGGGTTGACATCAGTCCAAAGAAGGAGCCAATATGTGGCTCTGGCCAAGACTTGCCATCATGAAATATGGCCCCAGTGATGCCAGTTTTACAAATTTCCAAGGAATGCCAGAAATCTGGATTTTTACTAGAAATTTTGTGATTTTTTAAAATGTTGGCAATCAATTTAAAGTATAAAGTAGGTGGTAAAGAAGAAAAGTTCTTAAGTCATATACACCCTGATCTCAAAAACACTGGAATGTTGTTCAGAATATGCAACAGTAGTAGACATTCTGGGCACAATGATAGTAATAAGAATCACCTATTTTTTCCTCAACAGTGGTGGCTAATACACTACTGAGAGATGATAGTCAAGATATTTATCCATGAATACAGGCAATAAAGGGCTTCTCTGATGGCTCAGTGGTAAAGAACCTGCCTGCAATGCAGGAGCTCCAAGAGATGCAGGTTCAATCCTTGGGTCAGGAAGATTCCCTGGAGAGGGTCATGGCAACCCACTCCAATTCTCACTCTATGAGAATCCCATGGACACAGGAACCTGGTTAGCCACAGTCTATAGGCTTGCAAAGAGTCAAGCATGACTGAAGTGACTTAACATGCATAAATAATAAAAATAACATAATTTTATTTTACTTACTATGTGTCAGGCTCTTCTAAATGCTCTGTATTTAGTCTCAAACAACTTCCCAAGATAGATACATTATCATCTCCATTTTAGAGATGAGTAAAACTGAGTCAAATAAAGATTAATTAGCCCCAAATCACACAACTAGTAGATGATAGAGATAGGATTCAAACCCAGGCAATTGGCTCAAGAGCACATGGCGCTTAATGTATCCTTAATGAATACAATTGGTCAGAATGCCCCAGAATAATTACTAGGGTGCTGGGAAGTCAGGTTAGGGTTTTAGAGGGTCCCAGAATCCTTGGAAGAAAATCTATGACCAACCTAGATAGCATATTCAAAAGCAGAGACATTACTTTGCCGACTAAGATCCGTCTAGTCAAGGCTATGGTTTTTCCTGTGGTCACGTATGGATGTGAGAGTTGGACTGTGAAGAAAGCTGAGTGTTGAAAAATTGATGCTTTTGAACTGTGGTGTTGGAGAAGACTCTTGAGAGTCCCTTGGACTGCAAGGAGATCCAACCAGTCCATTCTGAAGGAGATCAGCCCTGGGATTTCTTTGGAAGGAATGATGCTAAAGCTGAAACTCTAGTACTGTGGCCATCTCATGCGAAGAGTTGACTCATTGGAAAAGACTTTGATGCTGGGAGGGATTGGGAGCAGGAGGAGAAGGGGACGACAGAGGATGACTACTGAGAGATGATAGTCAAGATATTTATCCATGAATACAGGCAATAAAGGGCTTCTCTGATGGCTCAGTGGTAAAGAACCTGCCTGCAATGCAGGAGCTCCAAGAGATGCAGGTTCAATCCTTGGGTCAGGAAGATTCCCTGGAGAGGGTCATGGCAACCCACTCCAATTCTCACTCTATGAGAATCCCATGGACACAGGAACCTGGTTAGCCACAGTCTATAGGCTTGCAAAGAGTCAAGCATGACTGAAGTGACTTAACATGCATAAATAATAAAAATAACATAATTTTATTTTACTTACTATGTGTCAGGCTCTTCTAAATGCTCTGTATTTAGTCTCAAACAACTTCCCAAGATAGATACATTATCATCTCCATTTTAGAGATGAGTAAAACTGAGTCAAATAAAGATTAATTAGCCCCAAATCACACAACTAGTAGATGATAGAGATAGGATTCAAACCCAGGCAATTGGCTCAAGAGCACATGGCGCTTAATGTATCCTTAATGAATACAATTGGTCAGAATGCCCCAGAATAATTACTAGGGTGCTGGGAAGTCAGGTTAGGGTTTTAGAGGGTCCCTGAATCCTTGGAAGAAAATCTATGACCAACCTAGATAGCATATTCAAAAGCAGAGACATTACTTTGCCGACTAAGATCCGTCTAGTCAAGGCTATGGTTTTTCCTGTGGTCACGTATGGATGTGAGAGTTGGACTGTGAAGAAAGCTGAGTGTTGAAAAATTGATGCTTTTGAACTGTGGTGTTGGAGAAGACTCTTGAGAGTCCCTTGGACTGCAAGGAGATCCAACCAGTCCATTCTGAAGGAGATCAGCCCTGGGATTTCTTTGGAAGGAATGATGCTAAAGCTGAAACTCTAGTACTTTGGCCATCTCATGCGAAGAGTTGACTCATTGGAAAAGACTTTGATGCTGGGAGGGATTGGGAGCAGGAGGAGAAGGGGACGACAGAGGATGAGATGGCTAGATGGCATCACGGACTCGATGGATGTGAATCTGAGTGAACTCTGGGAGATGGTGATGAACAGGGAGGCCTGGAATGCTGCGATTCATGGGGTTGCAAAGAGTCGGACACGACTGAGCGACTGAACTGAACTGAAGGACCAGATATTAACTTTTCAGTGGATAGATTAAGAAGAGGTCTAAGGGCCCCAGGGAAACAGTAAGACAGTTAGAGAAGTTTAGAGGCTTGGGAGACCTTCAAGGGATTCTTGTCAGCAGCTGCTTTTCAACCTGTATGGAAATGTTTATCAAGTAGCTGGCATTACAGGTGTAGCTGACAATCTATGCTGTTACTGTGTACTGTGACTTAGGTCCCAAACTTGGATTGGTAGTCAGGAAGTACCTAGCCTCACTAGGAATCAAAAGTTCAGAAGCTAGATGGAGCTTTAGCTCCAAGAATATCTCTGAGGTTAAAGGTTACTCAGATTGGAACCACAATGGTTTTTTTTTTCCTTTGGTAACACTGGCTCTTAGTGGTCCAGAGAAGGCCCTTATACTGGTGTGGTGATGCTTGGAAGGAATATCTCAGTTTTATGTTTGTGTCAGTCTTACTGTGGTCAAGAATATACTCAGGGTCGTGCATAGGCACCCAGGTGACAAATGTTTCCCCCAGCAGTTTTAGCTTGGGAAACATTCTGGATGGTTACTTTGAATGCACCGCAGGTAGCATCAGAGGCAAGCAAGGTTTTAATGGTGAAGAGCTGGACGTCAGTTTGAGATGCCATCAGGACTACCCCTGGTGCATCCCCATCCCTTCTCGGTGGTAGAACTGGGAGGGAAGAGTAGGACGCCTGTGTCAGTAAGGGACAGACTAAGTCCGACCAGGAAAGAAAAGATTTTGGTGTAAAGTCTGTCTACACTCCCATCTAAAGCAGGGAAAGATGCCTCCAGTAGAAAGGTGGTGCTGGTTGCTTTTTTTTTTTCTCTCTCTTACAGATGGGTGCTAACAATTCCAGCCTCACTCCTTTGAACTGTATCCTGAAAATCTGGGATAGATTTGATCTCCAGGGCTTAAAGAAAACACACCTGGTCTTCCTATGTGATGCTGCATGGCCGCAGTACCCACTAGAGGATGGAGGGTCTCTTAAGTATAATACTGTTTTACAATTAGACTGGTTCGATAGAAAACAAGGGAAATAGGTAGAAGTAGCATATGTGCTGCCCTTTTTCGCTCTGCAAAATATGCCAGACTTATGTCTTAAGGGTACAGATTTGGGTGTGAAACCTTCAGCTCCCTCCTGTCCTCCTACTTTGCCTCAGTAACCAGGGCTCCAAACTGAGCAAACTGAAAACCAGAGAACCCCTCGCCCCAAGAAGGGTTGCCTTGGGCTCAGTGGAAACCAAAACTGAGATTCAAACTGTACACATAGAGGTCCAAACAACTTCTGTCTCAGTACTACCTCAGACTACTCTGGTTTCAATAGAGACTCAGACCATTGAAGTAAGAGATGGAATGGAGGACAGGAGACAAAGAGATAAAGAAAAGCAGGTTTCTCCAATCTACCCCTGGGATCATATGTGCAGAGCAGCCAGAGAGACTGAGGAACAGCCACACAAGCTGTTGCCTCTTAATGAAGCACCCACCGGGAGAAATAATCAGTCTATGAGAGTTAATAAGCCTTTTTCTTATCAAGAAATACAAAGAATCAAGGAGGATCTGGGAGACTATTTAGAGGACCCAGAAAAATATATTGGAACTTTTAAAGGTGTTACTCTGCTGTATGACCTTACTTGGAAGGATGTGATGTATATTTTGGGGCAAACGCTGACTCCTGACTCAAAGAGTAGACTTTTTGGAAAAGCGGTTGCTTATGGAGATGAATGGCTTGGTAATGAATCAGTAGGGAATAGGGAGGACAAGATAATCACCCTCCCTACTAGAAATCAGGTGGTTCCAACTACAGAACCAAACTGGGACACAGCTAAAGGAAGATGGGATCAGAGTCATTTTGTTAGATGTATTCTTGAAGGACTCAGGCAGGTGCATTCTAAGCTTCTAAACTATGGCAAATTGGCAAACATAGAACAAGAGGAGAAGGAAGCTCCCAGTAAATTCATAGATAGACTGAGAGAAGCCCTTTGCAGATTCACTGAGACTGATCCCAAAAGTGAAGAGGGAAAAGTGATCTTAAAGGATATATTTATCACTCAGTCGGCTCCAGATATCTGCCATAAACTATTAAAATGGGCGTATGGACCAAATCAGTCTTTAGATAATCTGTTACAACTGGCTCAGACAGTCTATTATGGTAGGGAATATGAGGAAAAGAAAGAAAGGCAGAGAAAGACAAATGAACAAGTGGAAGCCTTCCCAATGGCTATGAAAACCATTCTTAAACAGCCTGGGAAAAATGCCCAGAGGGACCCAGGTGAAAAGGGATGGGCTTGCTATTACTGTGGAAAGGAGGGGCACCTCAAATGGAATTGCCCTAAGGCATCTAGCTGCCCCCGGCTCCATGACTGTTTTGCAAATGTCTCAGGGGTCAGACTCTCAAGACAATCAGGACTGAAGGTGCCCGGGGGTCCCCACACAAGCTCTTGTCCTAATTACACCTGAAGAACCCCAGGTATTAATAACTGTGGGGGGCCAATCCATCAGTTTCCTTTTAGATACTGGGGCAATTTACTCTGTGCTTACTGAAGCCCCTGGCCCACTTTCTTCCCAATCTGCTTCTGTAATGGGACTGTCTGGACTAGCCAAAAGGTATTATTTCAGTTATTCTTTATGTTGTAACTGGGATTCTGTGCTATTTCCACACGAGTTTCTTATCGTGCCAGAATCTCCCTTACCCCTTTATGGGAGGGATATACTGAGCAAGGTCCCTGCCTCTGTTTTCATGAATATGAAGCTCTCCCTTTCTCTCCCTTTAGTTGAACAAAATCTAAATCTTAGAGTATGGGCTGATGGAAAATATGTGGGTCTAGCACAAAATGCTATTCCTGTAGTTGTCAAGCTGAAAGACCTGCACTTATTTCCACATAAGAAGCATTATCCACTGACACCTGAGGTTAAGGAAGGGTTAAAGCCTATCGTTGAAAATTTAAAGGAGCAGGGACTATTAGTTCCCTGAAACAGTCCATGCAACACTCCTATTTTGGGTATAAAGAAATCAAAAGGTAAATGGAGAGTAGTTCAAGATTTCTGAATAACAAATGAGCCTGTAATTCCTGTACATCCAACAGTGCCTAATCCTTATATTCTCTTGTCTGAAATTCCTGAACAAGCCAAATTTTTTCAGTAATTGATTTGAAAGATGTCTTCTATTTGGTGCCTTTGGTGGAGGAAAGTCGATTTTATTTGCCTTTGAAGACTCTGTTCAGCCAGCTTCTCAGTTGACTTGGACAGTTTTGCCCCAGGGATTTCATGACAGTCCTCACTTATTTAGACAAAGTTGTCACGGGATCTGAAAAATTTTAATAGCTCTGAAGCAGTGGTGTTACAATATGTAGATGATATTTTCCTCTGTGCTGAGACAGAGGAAACTTGTTCTTGAGTCTCAGAAGATTTCTTAAACTTTCTGGGAGGCTGCAGTTACAAGGCATCAAGAGAAGGGCTCAGCTTTGTCAACAATCTGTTAGATATCTGGGCCTAATCATATCAAAAGGGACTAGGGTCGTACCTATGACTTTAAGACAATTGAGAAGAGTTTTGGGAATCACAGGCTACTGTCGCATTTGGATTCTGGGTTATGGGGAAGTTGCCTGGCTTTTATATAAACTTATAGCTGAAACTCAGCAGGCCCAAACCGACAAACTGGTTTGATCTCCAGATACTCAAAAGGCTTTTAAAGTTTCAGACTGCTCTCCTGCAAGCTCCCGCTTTGAGCTTGCCCACAGGGTCAGAATTTAATTTGTCACTGAAAGAAAAGGTATGGCCTTGGGAGTTTTGACACAGGCCCAAGGGCCTCACCAGCAAGCTATTGCTTATCTAACCAGAGAATTAGATATAATTTCACATGGATGGCCCCACTGCCTAAGAGTAATTGGGGCAGTGGCTTTATTAGTACCTGAAGTTTTAAAAATAATTAATGGACAAAACCCTACTGTATTGACTTCTCATGATGTGAGTGGAATCTTATTTTCTAAGGTTAATATTTGGATGACAGACAATAGGCTTCTTAAATGTCAGTCATTGTTGTTAGAAGGACCGTAACTAAGCTTCAAGTCTGTGGAAATTAAATCCAGCCACTTTCCTGGGTCTAGCCTTTACTCATGGCTTTTTCAGAGCTTCCAGAAAAGCCCGCTAATTTACCCCACTTTAAAACTCGGTGGGCAAGGTCTGTATTTCACTGGTATGATTATTTGGCTGTAGTGTTTGTTCCCTCTTTGGGAACTACAGATGTTATGTTATGAGTGGATACTTTGACTAATTTTACTCAACAGGCATTACAATATTCTCAAAAAGCTATTTCAGCTCTTAAAGCTGAACAAGCACAAATTAGAAAGGTGGTTTTACAAAACAGATTGGCTTTAGATATTCTGACAGCTGTGCAAGGAGGAACTTGTGCCATTATTCATACCCAATGTTGAACATATATAACTGATATGAGCACTAATGTTACTTATTTTACTAGACACAAGAACAAGATGATTGGGGCTATGGATACATCTGAAACCTCAATTGCCTCACTTTGGGAGACGTTAGCTAGTTCCCCATGGTGGAAAACTATTTTAATTACAGTAATTCTGATTGTTTTGTTTTTGCTGTTTGCTCCATGCATCTGTAACTGTATAACTGGATTTGTTTCTAATCACATGAAAGCTTTTAAGTTACAAATGGTTGCTCAAACTTCTGCTACTGCTGTAGCTTCACACAACTACTACTTGGGGCCCCTTAATCAGAAATCCTCAGTATGAGGGTTAGGAGAAATGTTGCCTCACCAATTTAGGGACAATGCCCCTTGTCAGCTCAGAAGCAGTTATGGAATGAGAACAACACCCCTTTTCCCTAGGCAACATAATTCTCCTAAAAGAAAAGGGGGGAATGAGAGGGTAACAGGCATAAAGGCCAGGGGTCTCCAAATGGAGGAAATAGGCTGCAAGTGTCAGAATTTTTTTTTTAATCTCTCTTAAGCAGCAGGAGGAAACAAGCTAGCAATATTTATTTCCTTCTCTATACAAATTTAAAAGAAGGTTTCTCTTAAAATACTGTGTTGCCATAATGACAGCTGGTTTCACCTGAAGTTAACTATTCTCAAACCTTGAGTTAACCAATGCATTTGTCTTATATAAATGTTTGTCTTAAGCTATGTTAAGGTACTATGCATTTACCCCAGACTCTGTCTTCAAATCAGTTCTGCCTAATGGCTTAGAACCTATTTGACAAGCCAGTATGTTATACTCAGATATTGTTCCCCTAATCTATTTAAATGAAACTATTTGTATGGTAATCTGCCCTTCTACAAGATTCAAGTCAATCATTTTATAGCCCAGGGATGAATAGTCTAGTGCCAAGATTATCCCAAAATACATTTTATGGATGAGGGGCCTGGTGCCATTCTGAGTTTTAAGACATTCCTTTCTTTCATTAACAGATTGCTGCTGCTGCTGCTAAGTCACTAGTGACTATATAACATCCAACTGAAGACTAGCAGGGGATACTCTTTATACCCCCTCCTGATGTCTATGTCAGAAGCTTTCTTTATCTCCTTTATACTTTAATAAATCTTTATTACACAAAAGCTCTGAGCGATCAAGCCTCATCTCTCACCTCAGATTGAATTATTCTACTCGTCTTTTTCTGAGTCAGCAACAACCTTGCAGATCACTCAGGTTTTGTTGGCAGAAATTTTCTTATAGTGAAAACAGACATAGAAAGCTTCTGACACAGACATCAGAAGGGGGGTGGAGCGTGCCCCACACACTAGTCTTGTCTTATCAAGGCCTTAAATACTTTTACTAGATCCCCTCCCACAACATGCATCTTAAATTAACAAGATTAGAACTAACAATAGAAAGGTCTTACCAGACCCACTCCCACAACATATATCTTAAGATAACAAGATAAGGCAGAAGGCTCTTGTTAAGGAGCAACATGTCATCAAGCAAGATTCATTGTTATATAATCACTAGTACAGAGCTTAAGGAAAAACATGCCTTTGAGCAAGATGAGTTGTTTAGTTGTGTAGTCATTAGCTCTGGGCTAATAATTTCTTAAGTGACTAAGATGAAAGAATGTAGAAAAAAAAAAAAAAAAAAGAGAACATTTGTCCCATTCTCCTTGAGAGTCCTGGACCCATTTCTCCTCCTGAGTGTTCCAGACCCCTTTCTCCTCCTCAAGGGCCCTGGACCCCTTCTTACTTGTGGGCCTCAGACTCCTTATCAACTTATTTAAGAATTAGCTCTCTCATTACCCACCTTTTCCTTTTAGAAGAATAGGGCTGCTGAGGGGAAAGTGGTGTCACTCTCATTCTGTACACACTTCCTGCTGGCCAGGGGCATAGGCCCTATATTGTTGAGGCAGCATATTTTCCTTACCCTTATATTGAGGGTCTTTGATCCAGGGACCCCAAATAATAGTTGGCAGAGGTTGTGGCATTTGTATCAGCTTGAACAACCATTTGTAACCTAAAAGTTTTTGTGTAGCTAGAAACAAATCTAGCTACACAGTTACAGATATAGGGAGCAAACAGCAAAAACAAAAAATATAATTAAAAAGAAAAGTTACATTATCTCCATAGTTATATCAGTTAATTTTAGGATTGTTAGATGTCATCAGACTAAGAAGAGGTGTCACATATGATTGTTGTTGGTGAAGGTATTTGCAGAGTTAAAGAAAATTTTTTCCTTGAAGCAGAGAAACCCACCATGTGAAGCCTTCAATTGATGAGGAGGGGGGCTCTCTGCAGACCCAGAAATTAGACTTATTGTGGAGGCTGGGTAAAGAGTCATCTCCAGAGTTCTTGTAATGTCTGTTGAAAGGCTGAAAGCTGAGTCACCTAGTTAGTTAATTCTTGGGCTTCAGAATCTATGTTAATATCTGCTTATGTGTGCAAAAACAGTCCGCCTTAGAGAGAGTTCAAAAGGAGACAGTTCCTTTTTCTCAGGGGCAGTTTGAGCCTGCATTAAAGTTATGGGTAAAACTTTACACCTCCCAGAATAATGGAAATAGAAGCAAAAATAAACAAATGTGACTTAATTAAGCTTAAAACTTTTGCACAAGGAAGGAAACTATAAGCAAGGTGAAAGGACAGCCTTCAGAATGGGAGAAAATAATAGCAAATGAAACAACTGATAAATTAATCTCAAAAATATACAACAACTCATGCAGCTCAATTCCAGGAAAATAAATGACCCAATCAAAAAGTGGGCCAAAGAACTAAACAGACATTTCTCCAAAGAAGACATACAGATGGCTAACAAACACATGAGAAGATGCTCAACATCACTCATTATCAGATAAATGCAAATCAAAACCACAATGAGGTACCATCTCACGCCGGTCAGAATGGCTGTTATCAAAAAGTCTACAAACAAATGCTGGAGAGGATGACGAAAAAAGGAACTCTCTTACATTGTTGGTGGGAATGCAAACTAGTACAGCCACTATGGAGAACAGTGTGGAGATTCCTTAAAAAACTGGGAATAGAACTGCTATATGACTTAGCAATCCCACCGCTGGGCACACACACCAAGGAAACCAGAACTGAAAGAGACACGTGTATCCTAATGTTCATCGCATCATTGTTTACAATAGCCAGGACATGGAAGCAACCTAAATGACCATTGGCAGATGAATGGGTAAGAAAGTTGTGGTACATATACACAATGGATATTACTCAGCTATTAAAAAGAATGCATTTGAATAAAAACTGGAGCTTATTATACAAAGCAAAGTAAATCAGAAAGAAAAACGCATATATATGAAATTTAGAAAGATGGTAATGATGACCCTATATGTGAGACAGCAAAAGAGACACAAATGTAAAGACCAGACTTTTGGATTCTGTGGGAGAAGGCGAGGGTGGGATGATTTGAGAGAATGGCATTGAAACATCATATGTGAAACAGATTGCCAGTCCAAGTTTGATGAATGAGACATAGTGCTCAGGGCTGGTGCACTGGGATGACCCTGAGCAATAGTATGGGGAGGGAGGTGGGAGCGGGGTTCAGGATGGGGAACACATGTACACCCATGGTTGATTCATGTCAATATATGGCAAAAAACCACTACAATATATTAAAGTAATTAGCCTCCAATGAAAATAAATTAATTAAAAAAAGAAAACAAACAGCAAAATAACAGAAAAAAGATTATTATTTTATTTATTATCATTATTATTATTACAAGGTTATTATAAGATATCGACTATAGTTCCCTGTGTTATATAGTAAAACTTTGTTGTTTGTTGTATATTTATATTTTTTAAATTAGAAATCTATCATCTTATTCATACTAAGTCAAGCAAGTAGAATCAAAATGTCATAAATTGTTTAGTTAGGCAAAAATGCATATGTTTTCTCAAATATATACATTTTACATATGTGCCAGTGCCAAGTCATTTCAGTCATGCTGACTCTTTGTGACCCTGTGGACTCTAGCCGACCAGGATCCTCTGTCCATGGGATTCACCAGGCAAGAATACTGGAGTAGGTTATCATCATTTCCTTCTCTCTCTCTCTCTCAATATATACATACATACATATATATATATATATATATGCACATACAAAAGCTTTTCTACTATGCTTGACAAAAGCTTGAGAAAGAACATAAAAAAAAGAGAGAGATGGAGATATTGGAAAACATAAACTAAATGAAATGAGAGCACTGAATATGAAATAGGAAAACTGAAACAAATTAGATAAAATTAAAAGATTTTCATGTAGGCTAGTTGTTTTCTAAGTATGGCTGCTCATTAGAAACATATTTGGAGCTCTGGGGAAAAAAAGAAAGAAAAGAAAAGCAATACCTGGGCATTTATATTTTTTCATGGTATGGGGAGGGAGGTGGGGAGATGTGTATAAGAGACAGGGTAGAAGTAGCATATGTGCTGCCCTTTTTCGCTCTGCAAAATATGCCAGACTTATGTCTTAAGGGTACAGATTTGGGTGTGAAACCTTCAGCTCCCTCCTGTCCTCCTACTTTGCCTCAGTAACCAGGGCTCCAAACTGAGCAAACTGAAAACCAGAGAACCCCTCGCCCCAAGAAGGGTTGCCTTGGGCTCAGTGGAAACCAAAACTGAGATTCAAACTGTACACATAGAGGTCCAAACAACTTCTGTCTCAGTACTACCTCAGACTACTCTGGTTTCAATAGAGACTCAGACCATTGAAGTAAGAGATGGAATGGAGGACAGGAGACAAAGAGATAAAGAAAAGCAGGTTTCTCCAATCTACCCCTGGGATCATATGTGCAGAGCAGCCAGAGAGACTGAGGAACAGCCACACAAGCTGTTGCCTCTTAATGAAGCACCCACCGGGAGAAATAATCAGTCTATGAGAGTTAATAAGCCTTTTTCTTATCAAGAAATACAAAGAATCAAGGAGGATCTGGGAGACTATTTAGAGGACCCAGAAAAATATATTGGAACTTTTAAAGGTGTTACTCTGCTGTATGACCTTACTTGGAAGGATGTGATGTATATTTTGGGGCAAACGCTGACTCCTGACTCAAAGAGTAGACTTTTTGGAAAAGCGGTTGCTTATGGAGATGAATGGCTTGGTAATGAATCAGTAGGGAATAGGGAGGACAAGATAATCACCCTCCCTACTAGAAATCAGGTGGTTCCAACTACAGAACCAAACTGGGACACAGCTAAAGGAAGATGGGATCAGAGTCATTTTGTTAGATGTATTCTTGAAGGACTCAGGCAGGTGCATTCTAAGCTTCTAAACTATGGCAAATTGGCAAACATAGAACAAGAGGAGAAGGAAGCTCCCAGTAAATTCATAGATAGACTGAGAGAAGCCCTTTGCAGATTCACTGAGACTGATCCCAAAAGTGAAGAGGGAAAAGTGATCTTAAAGGATATATTTATCACTCAGTCGGCTCCAGATATCTGCCAATCTTATCAAGAAATACAAAGAATCAAGGAGGATCTGGGAGACTATTTAGAGGACCCAGAAAAATATATTGGAACTTTTAAAGGTGTTACTCTGCTGTATGACCTTACTTGGAAGGATGTGATGTATATTTTGGGGCAAACGCTGACTCCTGACTCAAAGAGTAGACTTTTTGGAAAAGCGGTTGCTTATGGAGATGAATGGCTTGGTAATGAATCAGTAGGGAATAGGGAGGACAAGATAATCACCCTCCCTACTAGAAATCAGGTGGTTCCAACTACAGAACCAAACTGGGACACAGCTAAAGGAAGATGGGATCAGAGTCATTTTGTTAGATGTATTCTTGAAGGACTCAGGCAGGTGCATTCTAAGCTTCTAAACTATGGCAAATTGGCAAACATAGAACAAGAGGAGAAGGAAGCTCCCAGTAAATTCATAGATAGACTGAGAGAAGCCCTTTGCAGATTCACTGAGACTGATCCCAAAAGTGAAGAGGGAAAAGTGATCTTAAAGGATATATTTATCACTCAGTCGGCTCCAGATATCTGCCATAAACTATTAAAATGGGCGTATGGACCAAATCAGTCTTTAGATAATCTGTTACAACTGGCTCAGACAGTCTATTATGGTAGGGAATATGAGGAAAAGAAAGAAAGGCAGAGAAAGACAAATGAACAAGTGGAAGCCTTCCCAATGGCTATGAAAACCATTCTTAAACAGCCTGGGAAAAATGCCCAGAGGGACCCAGGTGAAAAGGGATGGGCTTGCTATTACTGTGGAAAGGAGGGGCACCTCAAATGGAATTGCCCTAAGGCATCTAGCTGCCCCCGGCTCCATGACTGTTTTGCAAATGTCTCAGGGGTCAGACTCTCAAGACAATCAGGACTGAAGGTGCCCGGGGGTCCCCACACAAGCTCTTGTCCTAATTACACCTGAAGAACCCCAGGTATTAATAACTGTGGGGGGCCAATCCATCAGTTTCCTTTTAGATACTGGGGCAATTTACTCTGTGCTTACTGAAGCCCCTGGCCCACTTTCTTCCCAATCTGCTTCTGTAATGGGACTGTCTGGACTAGCCAAAAGGTATTATTTCAGTTATTCTTTATGTTGTAACTGGGATTCTGTGCTATTTCCACACGAGTTTCTTATCGTGCCAGAATCTCCCTTACCCCTTTATGGGAGGGATATACTGAGCAAGGTCCCTGCCTCTGTTTTCATGAATATGAAGCTCTCCCTTTCTCTCCCTTTAGTTGAACAAAATCTAAATCTTAGAGTATGGGCTGATGGAAAATATGTGGGTCTAGCACAAAATGCTATTCCTGTAGTTGTCAAGCTGAAAGACCTGCACTTATTTCCACATAAGAAGCATTATCCACTGACACCTGAGGTTAAGGAAGGGTTAAAGCCTATCGTTGAAAATTTAAAGGAGCAGGGACTATTAGTTCCCTGAAACAGTCCATGCAACACTCCTATTTTGGGTATAAAGAAATCAAAAGGTAAATGGAGAGTAGTTCAAGATTTCTGAATAACAAATGAGCCNCTGAAGAACCCCAGGTATTAATAACTGTGGGGGGCCAATCCATCAGTTTCCTTTTAGATACTGGGGCAATTTACTCTGTGCTTACTGAAGCCCCTGGCCCACTTTCTTCCCAATCTGCTTCTGTAATGGGACTGTCTGAACTAGCCAAAAGGTATTATTTCAGTTATTCTTTATGTTGTAACTGGGATTCTGTGCTATTTCCACACGAGTTTCTTATCGTGCCAGAATCTCCCTTACCCCTTTATGGGAGGGATATACTGAGCAAGGTCCCTGCCTCTGTTTTCATGAATATGAAGCTCTCCCTTTCTCTCCCTTTAGTTGAACAAAATCTAAATCTTAGAGTATGGGCTGATGGAAAATATGTGGGTCTAGCACAAAATGCTATTCCTGTAGTTGTCAAGCTGAAAGACCTGCACTTATTTCCACATAAGAAGCATTATCCACTGACACCTGAGGTTAAGGAAGGGTTAAAGCCTATCGTTGAAAATTTAAAGGAGCAGGGACTATTAGTTCCCTGAAACAGTCCATGCAACACTCCTATTTTGGGTATAAAGAAATCAAAAGGTAAATGGAGAGTAGTTCAAGATTTCTGAATAACAAATGAGCCTGTAATTCCTGTACATCCAACAGTGCCTAATCCTTATATTCTCTTGTCTGAAATTCCTGAACAAGCCAAATTTTTTCAGTAATTGATTTGAAAGATGTCTTCTATTTGGTGCCTTTGGTGGAGGAAAGTCGATTTTATTTGCCTTTGAAGACTCTGTTCAGCCAGCTTCTCAGTTGACTTGGACAGTTTTGCCCCAGGGATTTCATGACAGTCCTCACTTATTTAGACAAAGTTGTCACGGGATCTGAAAAATTTTAATAGCTCTGAAGCAGTGGTGTTACAATATGTAGATGATATTTTCCTCTGTGCTGAGACAGAGGAAACTTGTTCTTGAGTCTCAGAAGATTTCTTAAACTTTCTGGGAGGCTGCAGTTACAAGGCATCAAGAGAAGGGCTCAGCTTTGTCAACAATCTGTTAGATATCTGGGCCTAATCATATCAAAAGGGACTAGGGTCGTACCTATGACTTTAAGACAATTGAGAAGAGTTTTGGGAATCACAGGCTACTGTCGCATTTGGATTCTGGGTTATGGGGAAGTTGCCTGGCTTTTATATAAACTTATAGCTGAAACTCAGCAGGCCCAAACCGACAAACTGGTTTGATCTCCAGATACTCAAAAGGCTTTTAAAGTTTCAGACTGCTCTCCTGCAAGCTCCCGCTTTGAGCTTGCCCACAGGGTCAGAATTTAATTTGTCACTGAAAGAAAAGGTATGGCCTTGGGAGTTTTGACACAGGCCCAAGGGCCTCACCAGCAAGCTATTGCTTATCTAACCAGAGAATTAGATATAATTTCACATGGATGGCCCCACTGCCTAAGAGTAATTGGNGCTTGCCCACAGGGTCAGAATTTAATTTGTCACTGAAAGAAAAGGTATGGCCTTGGGAGTTTTGACACAGGCCCAAGGGCCTCACCAGCAAGCTATTGCTTATCTAACCAGAGAATTAGATATAATTTCACATGGATGGCCCCACTGCCTAAGAGTAATTGGGGCAGTGGCTTTATTAGTACCTGAAGTTTTAAAAATAATTAATGGACAAAACCCTACTGTATTGACTTCTCATGATGTGAGTGGAATCTTATTTTCTAAGGTTAATATTTGGATGACAGACAATAGGCTTCTTAAATGTCAGTCATTGTTGTTAGAAGGACCGTAACTAAGCTTCAAGTCTGTGGAAATTAAATCCAGCCACTTTCCTGGGTCTAGCCTTTACTCATGGCTTTTTCAGAGCTTCCAGAAAAGCCCGCTAATTTACCCCACTTTAAAACTCGGTGGGCAAGGTCTGTATTTCACTGGTATGATTATTTGGCTGTAGTGTTTGTTCCCTCTTTGGGAACTACAGATGTTATGTTATGAGTGGATACTTTGACTAATTTTACTCAACAGGCATTACAATATTCTCAAAAAGCTATTTCAGCTCTTAAAGCTGAACAAGCACAAATTAGAAAGGTGGTTTTACAAAACAGATTGGCTTTAGATATTCTGACAGCTGTGCAAGGAGGAACTTGTGCCATTATTCATACCCAATGTTGAACATATATAACTGATATGAGCACTAATGTTACTTATTTTACTAGACACAAGAACAAGATGATTGGGGCTATGGATACATCTGAAACCTCAATTGCCTCACTTTGGGAGACGTTAGCTAGTTCCCCATGGTGGAAAACTATTTTAATTACAGTAATTCTGATTGTTTTGTTTTTGCTGTTTGCTCCATGCATCTGTAACTGTATAACTGGATTTGTTTCTAATCACATGAAAGCTTTTAAGTTACAAATGGTTGCTCAAACTTCTGCTACTGCTGTAGCTTCACACAACTACTACTTGGGGCCCCTTAATCAGAAATCCTCAGTATGAGGGTTAGGAGAAATGTTGCCTCACCAATTTAGGGACAATGCCCCTTGTCAGCTCAGAAGCAGTTATGGAATGAGAACAACACCCCTTTTCCCTAGGCAACATAATTCTCCTAAAAGAAAAGGGGGGAATGAGAGGGTAACAGGCATAAAGGCCAGGGGTCTCCAAATGGAGGAAATAGGCTGCAAGTGTCAGAATTTTTTTTTTAATCTCTCTTAAGCAGCAGGAGGAAACAAGCTAGCAATATTTATTTCCTTCTCTATACAAATTTAAAAGAAGGTTTCTCTTAAAATACTGTGTTGCCATAATGACAGCTGGTTTCACCTGAAGTTAACTATTCTCAAACCTTGAGTTAACCAATGCATTTGTCTTATATAAATGTTTGTCTTAAGCTATGNAAAGAAGGTTTCTCTTAAAATACTGTGTTGCCATAATGACAGCTGGTTTCACCTGAAGTTAACTATTCTCAAACCTTGAGTTAACCAATGCATTTGTCTTATATAAATGTTTGTCTTAAGCTATGTTAAGGTACTATGCATTTACCCCAGACTCTGTCTTCAAATCAGTTCTGCCTAATGGCTTAGAACCTATTTGACAAGCCAGTATGTTATACTCAGATATTGTTCCCCTAATCTATTTAAATGAAACTATTTGTATGGTAATCTGCCCTTCTACAAGATTCAAGTCAATCATTTTATAGCCCAGGGATGAATAGTCTAGTGCCAAGATTATCCCAAAATACATTTTATGGATGAGGGGCCTGGTGCCATTCTGAGTTTTAAGACATTCCTTTCTTTCATTAACAGATTGCTGCTGCTGCTGCTAAGTCACTAGTGACTATATAACATCCAACTGAAGACTAGCAGGGGATACTCTTTATACCCCCTCCTGATGTCTATGTCAGAAGCTTTCTTTATCTCCTTTATACTTTAATAAATCTTTATTACACAAAAGCTCTGAGCGATCAAGCCTCATCTCTCACCTCAGATTAAAGTCACTAGTGACTATATAACATCCAACTGAAGACTAGCAGGGGATACTCTTTATACCCCCTCCTGATGTCTATGTCAGAAGCTTTCTTTATCTCCTTTATACTTTAATAAATCTTTATTACACAAAAGCTCTGAGCGATCAAGCCTCATCTCTCACCTCAGATTGAATTATTCTACTCGTCTTTTTCTGAGTCAGCAACAACCTTGCAGATCACTCAGGTTTTGTTGGCAGAAATTTTCTTATAGTGAAAACAGACATAGAAAGCTTCTGACACAGACATCAGAAGGGGGGTGGAGCGTGCCCCACACACTAGTCTTGTCTTATCAAGGCCTTAAATACTTTTACTAGATCCCCTCCCACAACATGCATCTTAAATTAACAAGATTAGAACTAACAATAGAAAGGTCTTACCAGACCCACTCCCACAACATATATCTTAAGATAACAAGATAAGGCAGAAGGCTCTTGTTAAGGAGCAACATGTCATCAAGCAAGATTCATTGTTATATAATCACTAGTACAGAGCTTAAGGAAAAACATGCCTTTGAGCAAGATGAGTTGTTTAGTTGTGTAGTCATTAGCTCTGGGCTAATAATTTCTTAAGTGACTAAGATGAAAGNTAAATTAACAAGATTAGAACTAACAATAGAAAGGTCTTACCAGACCCACTCCCACAACATATATCTTAAGATAACAAGATAAGGCAGAAGGCTCTTGTTAAGGAGCAACATGTCATCAAGCAAGATTCATTGTTATATAATCACTAGTACAGAGCTTAAGGAAAAACATGCCTTTGAGCAAGATGAGTTGTTTAGTTGTGTAGTCATTAGCTCTGGGCTAATAATTTCTTAAGTGACTAAGATGAAAGAATGTAGAAAAAAAAAAAAAAAAAAAGAGAACATTTGTCCCATTCTCCTTGAGAGTCCTGGACCCATTTCTCCTCCTGAGTGTTCCAGACCCCTTTCTCCTCCTCAAGGGCCCTGGACCCCTTCTTACTTGTGGGCCTCAGACTCCTTATCAACTTATTTAAGAATTAGCTCTCTCATTACCCACCTTTTCCTTTTAGAAGAATAGGGCTGCTGAGGGGAAAGTGGTGTCACTCTCATTCTGTACACACTTCCTGCTGGCCAGGGGCATAGGCCCTATATTGTTGAGGCAGCATATTTTCCTTACCCTTATATTGAGGGTCTTTGATCCAGGGACCCCAAATAATAGTTGGCAGAGGTTGTGGCATTTGTATCAGCTTGAACAACCATTTGTAACCTAAAAGTTTTTGTGTAGCTAGAAACAAATCTAGCTACACAGTTACAGATATAGGGAGCAAACAGCAAAAACAAAAAATATAATTAAAAAGAAAAGTTACATTATCTCCATAGTTATATCAGTTAATTTTAGGATTGTTAGATGTCATCAGACTAAGAAGAGGTGTCACATATGATTGTTGTTGGTGAAGGTATTTGCAGAGTTAAAGAAAATTTTTTCCTTGAAGCAGAGAAACCCACCATGTGAAGCCTTCAATTGATGAGGAGGGGGGCTCTCTGCAGACCCAGAAATTAGACTTATTGTGGAGGCTGGGTAAAGAGTCATCTCCAGAGTTCTTGTAATGTCTGTTGAAAGGCTGAAAGCTGAGTCACCTAGTTAGTTAATTCTTGGGCTTCAGAATCTATGTTAATATCTGCTTATGTGTGCAAAAACAGTCCGCCTTAGAGAGAGTTCAAAAGGAGACAGTTCCTTTTTCTCAGGGGCAGTTTGAGCCTGCATTAAAGTTATGGGTAAAACTTTACACCTCCCAGAATAATGGAAATAGAAGCAAAAATAAACAAATGTGACTTAATTAAGCTTAAAACTTTTGCACAAGGAAGGAAACTATAAGCAAGGTGAAAGGACAGCCTTCAGAATGGGAGAAAATAATAGCAAATGAAACAACTGATAAATTAATCTCAAAAATATACAACAACTCATGCAGCTCAATTCCAGGAAAATAAATGACCCAATCAAAAAGTGGGCCAAAGAACTAAACAGACATTTCTCCAAAGAAGACATACAGATGGCTAACAAACACATGAGAAGATGCTCAACATCACTCATTATCAGATAAATGCAAATCAAAACCACAATGAGGTACCATCTCACGCCGGTCAGAATGGCTGTTATCAAAAAGTCTACAAACAAATGCTGGAGAGGATGACGAAAAAAGGAACTCTCTTACATTGTTGGTGGGAATGCAAACTAGTACAGCCACTATGGAGAACAGTGTGGAGATTCCTTAAAAAACTGGGAATAGAACTGCTATATGACTTAGCAATCCCACCGCTGGGCACACACACCAAGGAAACCAGAACTGAAAGAGACACGTGTATCCTAATGTTCATCGCATCATTGTTTACAATAGCCAGGANATGCAAACTAGTACAGCCACTATGGAGAACAGTGTGGAGATTCCTTAAAAAACTGGGAATAGAACTGCTATATGACTTAGCAATCCCACCGCTGGGCACACACACCAAGGAAACCAGAACTGAAAGAGACACGTGTATCCTAATGTTCATCGCATCATTGTTTACAATAGCCAGGACATGGAAGCAACCTAAATGACCATTGGCAGATGAATGGGTAAGAAAGTTGTGGTACATATACACAATGGATATTACTCAGCTATTAAAAAGAATGCATTTGAATAAAAACTGGAGCTTATTATACAAAGCAAAGTAAATCAGAAAGAAAAACGCATATATATGAAATTTAGAAAGATGGTAATGATGACCCTATATGTGAGACAGCAAAAGAGACACAAATGTAAAGACCAGACTTTTGGATTCTGTGGGAGAAGGCGAGGGTGGGATGATTTGAGAGAATGGCATTGAAACATCATATGTGAAACAGATTGCCAGTCCAAGTTTGATGAATGAGACATAGTGCTCAGGGCTGGTGCACTGGGATGACCCTGAGCAATAGTATGGGGAGGGAGGTGGGAGCGGGGTTCAGGATGGGGAACACATGTACACCCATGGTTGATTCATGTCAATATATGGCAAAAAACCACTACAATATATTAAAGTAATTAGCCTCCAATGAAAATAAATTAATTAAAAAAAGAAAACAAACAGCAAAATAACAGAAAAAAGATTATTATTTTATTTATTATCATTATTATTATTACAAGGTTATTATAAGATATCGACTATAGTTCCCTGTGTTATATAGTAAAACTTTGTTGTTTGTTGTATATTTATATTTTTTAAATTAGAAATCTATCATCTTATTCATACTAAGTCAAGCAAGTAGAATCAAAATGTCATAAATTGTTTAGTTAGGCAAAAATGCATATGTTTTCTCAAATATATACATTTTACATATGTGCCAGTGCCAAGTCATTTCAGTCATGCTGACTCTTTGTGACCCTGTGGACTCTAGCCGACCAGGATCCTCTGTCCATGGGATTCACCAGGCAAGAATACTGGAGTAGGTTATCATCATTTCCTTCTCTCTCTCTCTCTCAATATATACATACATACATATATATATATATATATATGCACATACAAAAGCTTTTCTANGAAAAGCAATACCTGGGCATTTATATTTTTTCATGGTATGGGGAGGGAGGTGGGGGGGGTCAGGATGGGGAACACGTGTACACCTGTGGGGAATTCATGTTTATGTATGGTCAAACCAATACAATATTGTAAAGTAATTAGCCTCCAGTTATAATAAATAAATTTATATTAAAAAAGAAAAAAATTCAAAATAATTTTGCTATGCATCTGGATTTTAAAAAGTGATATACAGGGTTTTCTTTTTTTAATGGTAGTTTTGGTGATATAGAGCTCTATTAATTTTCTTTTGACCCATCTTGATACAATGGTATTAAGTGAGAGTGTGTATGTTGGTCTCTTAGTTGTGTCCGACTCTTTGTGACTCCACAGACTGTAAACTTCCAGGTCTCTGTGTCCATGTGATTCTCCAGGCAAGAATACTGGAGTAGATTGTCATTCCCTTCTCCAATTAAGTAAGTAATAGTTACATAATCACAATAATAAAATATGCTTAACAATTTTCACATCAACAGGCAGACAAAAGATAAAATATAATTACAGTTGCAAGCTATAATGGAAACATGATTAACTTAACAATATAAAATAATTACATATGGTTTGGGGGGATCAAGCAGAGTGATGTGGTAAGTGGAAGTGCATACATGTACTTCTATGTACATGTTGGTTCATTTAATCTATTTACACTTAAGGTAATTATCAATATGTATGGGTTTGAGAGTTGAACCATAAAAAAGGCTGAGGGCCAAAGAACTGATGCTTTCAAACTGTGGTGTTGGAGAAGACTCTTGAGAGTCGCTTGGACAGCAAGAAAACCAAACCAGTCAATCCTAAAGGAAATCAACAGTGAATAGTCATTGAAAGGCCTGATGCTAAAGCTGAAGCTCCAATAGTTTGGCCACTTGATGGGAAGGTGGACTCACTGGAAAAGACATTGATGCTGGGAAAGACTGAGGGCAGGAGGAAAAGGAGGTGATAGAGGATGAGATGGTTAGATGACATCATTGATGCAATGGACAAGAATTTGAGCAAACTCCAAGAAATGTTGAAAGACAGGGAAGCCTGTGTACTGCAGTCCATGGGATCACAGAGTCAGACACATCTGAGTAATTGAACAACAACAACAATACTATTACCATTTTTAAAATTGTTATGTTTATTTTCTGTAGGTCTCTCCCTTCTCTTCTGTTTCCTATCTAGAGGTTTTTTTTTTTTTTTTTTAGCATTTGTTGTAAATCTGGTTTGGTGGGGCTGAATTCTCTTAACTTTCACTTGTCTGGAAAGCTTTTGATTTTCCCATCAAATCTGAATGAGTCTTCCCAGGTAGAGTGTTCTTGGTTGTAGGTTCTTACCTTTCATAACTTTAAATATATCATGCAATTCCCTTCTGGCTTGTAGTTTCTGTTGAGAAATCAGTGGATAGCCTGATGGGAATTCCCTTGTATGTTGTAATTTTTCTCTTGTTGCTTTTAATGTTTTATCTTTATTTTTTGTCAGTTTGATTGCTATGTGGATCAGTGTGTTCCTCCTTGGGTTTATCCTGCCTGGGGCTCTATGTGCTTCCTGGACTTCATTGACTATTTCCTTTTCCATGTTAGGGAAGTTTTCAGCTATTATCTCTTCAAATATTTTCTCAGGTCCCTTCTCTCTCTCTTCGGCTTTTGGAACCCCTATAATGAGAATGTTGTTGCATTTAATGTTGTCCCAAATGTCTCTTAGGCTGTCTTAGTTTCTTTTCATTCCTTTTTCTATATTCTGTCCTGCAGTAGTGATTTCCACCGTTCTGTCCTCCAGGTCATTTATCTATTCTTCTGCCTCAGTTATACTGCTATTTATTTTTTCTAGTGCATTTTTCATCTCTCTTTCTTTGTTCTTTAGTTTTTGTAGGTCTTTGATAAACATTTCTTGCATCTTCTTCATTGTTTTCCTGAGATCTTGAGTGACCTTCTCTATCATTAGTCTGAATTCTTTTTCCTAGAAGTTTGCCTCTCTACTTCACTTAGTTGTTTTACTGAGGTTTTATCTTTTCTCTTCATCTGGAACATAACTTTCTGCTTTTTAATCCTGATTAACTTTCTATAATGTGGTTTTTGTTTCAGCCACTGTGGGACTGTGGTTCTTCTTGCTTCTGTCTGCCCTGTGATGGAGGAGGCTAAGAGGCTTGTGTAAGCTTCCAGATGGGAGGAACCTGTGGTAGGAAAAACTAACAAACTTGTTTTGATGGGCAGGGCCTTGCACAGTAAAGCTTTAATCCAGTTACCTGCTGATGGTTGGGGTTGTACTTCTTCCTTGGTAGTTGTTTGGCCTGAGTCAATCCAGCCCTGTGGTCTACAGGTGTTCAGTTCAGTTCAGTTCAGTCGCTCAGTCATGTCCGACTCTTTGCGACCCCATGAATCACAGCACGCCAGGCCTCCCTGTCCATCACCATCTCCCGGAGTTCACTCAGACTCACGTCCATTGAGTCCGTGATGCCATCCAGCCATCTCAACCTCGGTCGTCTCCTTCTCCTCCTGCCCCCAATCCCTCCCAGCATCAGAGTCTTTTCCAATGAGTCAACTCTTCGCATCAGGTGGCCAAAGTACTGGAGTTTCAGCTTTAGCATCATTCCTTCCAAAGAAATCCCAGGGTTGATCTCCTTCAGAATGGACTGGTTGGATCTCCTTGCAGTCCAAGGGACTCTCAAGAGTCTTCTCCAACACCACAGTTCAAAAGCATCGATTCTTCGGCACTCAGCTTTCTTCACAGTCCAACTTTCACATCCATACATGACCACAGGAAAAACCATAGCCTTGACTAGGC
>SJYX01001542.1:142679-156786 GCA_006410675.1 Oreotragus oreotragus
GAATGGACTGGTTGGATCTCCTTTCAGTCCAAGGGACTCTCAAGAGTCTTCTCCAACACCACAGTTCAAAAGCATCAATTTTTCGGCGCTCAGCTTTCTTCACCGTCCAACTCTCACATCCATACAAAGTGAAGTCGCTCAGTCATGTCTGACTCTTTGCGATCCCATGGACACCAGGCTCCTTCGTCCATGGGATTTTCTAGACAAGAGTACTGGAGTGGGTTGCCTTTTACTTCTCCCACATCCATAGATGACCACTGGAAAAACCATAGCCTTGACTAGACGGACCTTTGTTGGCAAAGTAATGTCTCTGGTTTTCAATATGCTATCTAAGTTAGCCGTAACTTTTCTTCCAAGGAGTAAGCATCTTTTAATTTCATGGCTGCAGTCAACATCTGCAGTGATTTTGGAGCCCAAAATTTTTTCAGATTAAGGGTAAGCAATTATTTGCTGCTAATCAAAAAACCATCTAGTCAAGGCTATGGTTTTTCCAGTGGTCATGTATGGACGTGAGAGTTGGACTATAAAGAAAGCTGAGCACAGAATTGATGCTTTTGAACTGTGGTGATGGAGAAGACTCTTGAGAGTGCCTTGGACTCCAAGGAGATCCAACCAGTCCATCCTAAAGGAGATCGGTTCTGGGTGTTCATTGGTAGGACTGATGTTGAAGCTGAAACTCCAACACTTTGGCCACATGATGCGATGAGCTGACTCACTGGAAAAGACCCTGATGCTGGGAAAAATTGAGGGCAGGAGAAGGGGACGACAGAGGATGAGACGGTTGGATGGCATCACCAACTCAATGGACATGGGTTTGGGTGGACTCCAGGAGTTGGCGATGGACAGGGAGGCCTGGCGTGCTGCGGTTCATGGGGTCGCAAAGAGTCAGACAGGACTGCGCAACTGAACTGGACTGAACTGAATAAAAAAACCACAAAGTAATCAGAATCTTTATAAAGCTAGTGAAACAACTAGAAAATTGGAAGAAAAAGGTTAAGAAATTATGCAGAACCCTACACACAGCAACGCTGAGATGCAGATGAATAAAAACAGGGAAGTGGAGACTCAGTCTACAAAGTTCAATCAGTCCCTGAAAGGGTAGGGAGACGGCCGGGGGAGGGGCAGAAGTAAATGGTGGACACCCACTCAGCGAGGAGACCCCCCAAGGAGGGTTTTTCGTGTTTTGTTAAACTCTGACAAGCTGGGGAAATGGTTCCAGAGGAGGGGCAGCCACGGGGCGGGGCTGGGGTCACTGGGGCAGGTGCGGCTGCTGAGGGCCGAGCAGCTCCTGGGCGGGCAGCTGGATGCCCTGACTGCGGGCCTGGTGGGCAAGCCAGCCGCCTGCACGGGGGCTGGGCAGGGACCCCAGCCAGTCCCCGGCACCAGTGCCGGCTGCCTGCACTGGAGCCTCAGCAGGACACAGGCCGCGGCCGGGCCCGCGGTCTACATCTGCCAGCCCCTGCTGTGTGTCTCTAAAAGTCCTCACAGTAAGTCTGAAGGACAACCTTAGAAACTGTGAACAGCACAAGAGTTTTTCATCAAAACTAAGGTTTCTCACCGGAGTACACTGTTCCCTTCCACACTCAGGGTACCTGTCAGGACACAGGCCGCGGCCGGGCCCGCGGTCTGCATCTGCCAGCCCCTGCTGTGTGTCTCTAAAAGTCCTCACAGTAAGTCTGAAGGACAACCTTAGAAACTGTGAACAGCACAAGAGTTTTTCATCAAAACTAAGGTTTCTCACCGGAGTACACTGTTCCCTTCCACACTCAGGGTACCTGAATGAGGCTGCAACTTACACTTCATGTCAACCCCCCTCCTTGCCAGAGGGTCACTGCCGAGGGCCAGTGTGAGGAACTCCGCCCACGGTGAAGGTCATGAGGAAGGAGGCTTCAGCGTACGCAAAGTCAGTAGTAGATATAATGGTCATCTGAGTTAAATTCACCCATTCCAGTCCATTTTAGTTCGCTGATTCCTAGAATGTCGACGTTCACCCTTGCCATCTCTTGTTTGACCACTTCCAATTTGCCTTGATTCATGGACCTGACATTCCAGGTTCCTATGCAATATTGTTCTTTACAGCATCGGATCTTGCTTCTATCACCAGTCACATGCACAACTGGGTATTGTTTTTGCTTTGGCTCCATCCCTTCATTTTTTCTGGAGTTATTTCTCCACTGATCTCCAGTAGCATATTGGGCAACTAAAGACCTGGGGAGATTCTCTTTTGATATCCTATCATTTTGCCTTTTCATACTGTTCATGGGGTTCTCAAGGCAAGAATACTGAAGTGGCTTGCCATTACCTTCTCCAGTGGACCACGTTCTGTCAGACCTCTCCACCATGACCTGCCCGCCTTGGGTTGCCCTGCAGGCATGGCTTGGTTTCATTGAGTTAGACAAGGCCCTGGTCCTAGTGTGATTAGATTGACTAGTTTTCTGTGAGTATGTTTATGCTAGGGTTACTGGTGACCTCAAAGAGGGCTTACACCAAGAGGAAATTCCTGGACTGCTGCTGCCAGTGGCCCGATCCCTGTGGTGAGCACCTGGTGACCCATGTTTCCACAGGAGACCCTTCAAAACAGCAGGTAGTTTTGGTTCAGTCTCCTGTGGAGTTATTGCTTCTTTCCTCTTGGTCTTGGTGTATGCAAGATTTTGTTTGTGCCCTTCAAGATTAGCGTCTCTGTTTCCCCCAATCCTGTAGAATTTCTATAATCAAATCCCATTGGCCTTCAAGGTCATATTCTCTGGGGATTCCTGCCAGGGGCCAGCGTGAGGAACTCTGCCCATGGCAAAGGTCATGAGGAAGGAGGCTTCAGCATACGCAAAGGCGTGATCAAGCCTCAGGAGACCCCCTGTTCCCGAGCATCTATCCCCAAACCAGAGTCTGTTTTTTGCTCTCACCTACACCTTTGACTTTCCAGGGGGCTCTCCCCCATAACCGTTTCTCTCGGAGAAGGAGTAAACGTGCAGCTCCAAGTTAATAAAAATTCCTGGGCGTGACAAGAGTGTTTCAGCTTATGAACTCTGAAGGTTATCTAGCCTGCCTGTATAGGTTTGTCCAGCCGCATGTGATGGTTTACAGCCTCCCGATTGTGAGAGGCATGAGATGTTTTAGACTTACTAAAGGCAAATTCTTGTGGGAAGTTAGAAATTATTAGTATAGTGGGTTGGTTGGGAATTATATTGGTGAAGGGTTTTTTCATTTGTTGTGTCAATAATTGCTGCTAATTCCCTGCCCTGGGTGGGACAAGGGTGTCTCAGGTCAAACCTCTCTGCTGAAAGACTAGCTTGTGTGACAACCTCTCAACCATAAACAGCACAGAGAGTTTTGGAATATTTTGAGAGTCTTAATTAGCATAGGGCTTTTCTCCTTGTTGAGTCAATGATTACTGCCAGGCCTCCATATCCTTAGGCATATGGGAATATATTAATCAATGTATTTGGAATACAGAAAAGGAAATATAGTAGTTTTTAAGGTTAGCAATACTAGACTTTTTGAGTTAATGAATTTTCTCCTTTGTTATGGATCACTGTACTTTGTTATAAATCACCTGGTCCTTGCTATGTAAAAATGTAACTTTATCACTATCTTAAGACTAAGTAGATCTTAAAGGGAACATTGGTGAAAGGATTTTCATTTGTTGGGCTGATGTATGCTGCTAAATCTCCATATTCTCTGCCCTTATCATGAATATAACTAGCACAGAGGAGAAATAAGGATTAAACGTTAAGCATATAGGAGAAATAAGAATTAACCTTTAAGATTAATTGTGTTAACCTTGGGTTAAATAAATTCCTTTCTTGATTGTAACTCATTACACCCTCACCCTATAGGAATGCAATTTTATTTGGAGGGTGGTGCCTGGTTTAAGAAAAAACACCCTTGGTAAAAATAAGTGTTTTGGTTATCAGAAAGAGTCATAAATGTCAGAGAGCTTTATGGCAAGAAGATGATGTAAAAACCCCTAAGACATTTTTTTGTGTATAGCACCTGATTTTGATAAAGGTCAGGACTGCTGACCCCCACGTGACTCTGTATTCATCCCTATATGTAACAAAAGGTATATAAGAAAACCTGAAAAATAAATAAATGGGTTCAGTTCCTGGAAAGACTGACTCCCCCATGTCCTTTCTTGCTCCCCGTTTTTCCGGCTGAATTTCCATCTGAAGTGTGGATGCTATTCCTTGTAAACCAAGTTATTCAGCCTCTTTTTCTCCACTAATATTTCCTACTACAATATCCATTTATAATCTCTCTATCTGTAATTAATTATGTATTTTTCCAAGGTCACCGAACCATTCCCACCTTCGAATTCCCTGGATCCACCGAGGCTGGACCCCAGCAGATTCCCAGACCTTTTGTCAGGTATCCAGGCTGAGAAGCCTGACATGGGGTTCAGAACCTTCACAACAGTGGGAGAACTTCTTTGGTATTATTGTTCTCTGGTTTCTGGGTCACCAACCTATCAGGTATGGGATTTGATTTTATTGTAATTGTGCCCCTCTTATCATCTCACTGAAGCTTTTTCCTTTGTCTTTGAACATGGAGTATCTTTTTTTTTTTTTGATTGGTTTTTGTTGATGGTTGTTAAACAAGTAGTTGTGATTTTGGTGGTCTCATAGGAGGACATAAGCTCCCATCTTTCTACTCCACTATCTCAAGTCAGAAGCCCTTGATGGTGAGTTTTAAGTGAACATTTTCACTCCCCCTTTTCACCTTCATCAAGAAGATCTTTAGTTCCTTTTCACTTTCTGCCACTAGAGTGGTATCATCTGCATATCAGGTTGTTGATATTTCTCCCAGCAATTTTCATTCCAGCTGTGATTCATCCAGCCCAGCATTTCACATGATGTACACTGCATATAAGTTAAGTAAATCAGGGTGACAATTTATATCCTTAACGTTCTGCTTTCCCAATTTTGAATCATTCCAGTCAAAGTAGACTCTTTGTTAAACTTATAACTCACAGTTACTGTCTCCTTTATTACAATTGGTAAACTGTTTAGTTTCCTCAGGAATCTCATTTAAGACTTTGTTAAATAACTCTCAATATCACTAAAGTAGATTTATTTTCATTTACATACCTTTTCCTCCAAACCCTAAGGCAGTGATTAGTTTAGCCTAAGTATCACATGATTCCTTAAGAGCCAAGTGCATATTTAGATATGCCTTCTAGAATTAAGAATCTTTGCAGTCACAAACCTAGGAACTACTTAGACCTCCAATATCCACGTGGGCAATCTAGGGTAAAGATTACAGTGGTCCAAACTAGGATAATGGCTGGGAGATGAAGGAAAATGAGCATACTACAGGTACATTTCAGAGCCAGACTTGGTAGATTGGTGATTGGATGTAGGAGTTAAAGAAGACAGAAGAATCAAATACAGTGGTAAGGTTTCTGAAACCCCACTGAAAAGGAGACTTGAGAGAGGGTTGGGGTTCTGCTTTGTGTATATAGAATCTAATGTCTTCTGGAAGTACCTAGCAAATATTAGCCATAATGTCAGAATCAAAAAGATATTTAAAACAAAATGAAAAAAGAAAAACCCTGACAGTGGTTAGAATCATAAAGAAAAAAAGCAGAGATGAGAAAAATGATATTTAATGATTAAATATAGAAACTAAATCCCAGAGAGTGTCAGAAAATAAAGATGAGAAGGTGACAGAATAAATGGGGACAAGATGGCTTCATTGACGTCAAAAGATAAAAGCTGTATTATTTATAAAAGAAGGGAACATCTATAGGCCTGCTAATGAAGTGATAAATAAGGTTAGTATCAAAACTTGCTCAGCCCCGTCTTCTTTTTTGCAACCAGGTACTGGAGGCCTTGATAAGAGTAGTTTCAGTAGAAAAATGTGAGGAGCAATGAGACTGCAGTAAACTGAAGAGCAATGGGAGGTGCTTAGTCCTGAGTCTACACAGAATAAGCATACTGGAAATGTCCACTACAGACTGGAAAAGGTCAGTTTTCATTCCATTCCCTAAGAAAGGCAATGCCAAAGAATGCTCAAACTACCACACACTAGGATAATGGCTGGGAGATGAAGGAAAATGAGCATACTACAGGTACATTTCAGAGCCAGACTTGGTAGATTGGTGATTGGATGTAGGAGTTAAAGAAGACAGAAGAATCAAATACAGTGGTAAGGTTTCTGAAACCCCACTGAAAAGGAGACTTGAGAGAGGGTTGGGGTTCTGCTTTGTGTATATAGAATCTAATGTCTTCTGGAAGTACCTAGCAAATATTAGCCATAATGTCAGAATCAAAAAGATATTTAAAACAAAATGAAAAAAGAAAAACCCTGACAGTGGTTAGAATCATAAAGAAAAAAAGCAGAGATGAGAAAAATGATATTTAATGATTAAATATAGAAACTAAATCCCAGAGAGTGTCAGAAAATAAAGATGAGAAGGTGACAGAATAAATGGGGACAAGATGGCTTCATTGACGTCAAAAGATAAAAGCTGTATTATTTATAAAAGAAGGGAACATCTATAGGCCTGCTAATGAAGTGATAAATAAGGTTAGTATCAAAACTTGCTCAGCCCCGTCTTCTTTTTTGCAACCAGGTACTGGAGGCCTTGATAAGAGTAGTTTCAGTAGAAAAATGTGAGGAGCAATGAGACTGCAGTAAACTGAAGAGCAATGGGAGGTGCTTAGTCCTGAGTCTACACAGAATAAGCATACTGGAAATGTCCACTACAGACTGGAAAAGGTCAGTTTTCATTCCATTCCCTAAGAAAGGCAATGCCAAAGAATGCTCAAACTACCACACAATTACACTCATCTCACACGCTAATAAAGTAATGCTCAAAGTTCTCCAAGCCAAACTTCAGCAATACGTGAACTGTGAACTTCCAGGTGCTTAAGCTGATTTTAGAAAAGGCAGAGGAACCAGAGATAAAGTTGCCAACATCCACTGGATCATCAAAAAAGCAAGATGTTCCAGGAAAAAAAAAAAAACAAAAACAAAACACATCTATTTTTGCTTTATTGACTATGCCAAAGCTTTCGACTGTGTGGACACAATAAACTGTGGAAAATTCTTAAAGAGATGGGAATTCCAGACCACCTGAGAAAGGTGTACTGTTTCTTGAGAAATCTGCATGCAGGTCAAGAAGCAACAGTTAGAACTGGACATGGAAAAACAGACTGGTTGTAAATGGGAAAAGGAGTATGTCAAGGTTGTATATTGTCACCCTATTTATCTAAGTTATATGCAGAGTACATCATGAGAAATACTGGGCTGGAGGAAGCACAAGATGGAATCAAGATTGCTGGGAGAAATATCAATAACCTCAGATATGCAGATGATACCATCCTTATGGCAGAAAGTCAAGAGGAACTAAAAAGCCTCTTGATGAAAGTGGAAGAGGAGAGAGAAAAAGTTGCCTTAAAGCTTCACATTCAGAAAACTAAGATCATGGCATTTGGTCCTATCACTTCATGGGAAATAGATGGGGAAACAGTGGAAACAGTGTCAGACTTTATTTTTTGGGGCTCAAAAATCACTGCAGATGGTGAATGCAGCCATGAAATTAAACGACGCTTACTCCTTGGAAGAAAAGTTATGACCAACCTAGATAGCATATTGAAAAGCAGAAACATTACTTTGCCAACAAAGGTCCATCTAGTCAGGCTACGGTTTTTCCAGTGATCATTTATGGATGTGAGAGTTGGACTATAAAGAAAGCTGAGCACCAAAGAATTTATGCTCTTGAACTGTGGTGTTGGAGAAGACTCTTGAGAGCTCCTTGGACTGCAAGGGGATCCAACTAGTCCATCCTAAAGGAGATCAGTCCTGGGTGTTCATTGGAAGGGCTGATGTTGAAGCTGAAAGTCTAATACATTGGCCATCTGATGTGAAGGGCTGACTTATTGGAAAAGACCATGTTGCTGAGAAAGATTGAGGACAGAAGGAGAAGGGGACGACAGAGGATGAGATGGTTGGATGGCATCACCAACTCAATGGACATGGGTTTGGGTTGACTCCGGGAGTTGGTGATGTACAGGGAGGCCTGGTGTGCTGCAGTTCATGGGGTTGCAAAGAGTCAGATACGACTGAGCAGCTGAACTGAATTGAACTGAACCAAGTGGAGATAGGCAGAAGTGCAGTTAAAATGTATAAGAAAGTCATAGAGAAATGGCCACTGGAAGAGTACATAGAAGTCCAAGGAAAACATATGTTGCTTTTAGGAAGAAAAGTCTTACAAGTATTTAAATGCTTAATGAAAGGAGTCAATAAAAAAGAAGGCATTAAAGAGAGGAGTAAATGCAAAGGAGGCAAGAATATACAATGGGGCAAAGACAGCCTCTTCAGGAAGTGGTGCTGGGAAAACTGGACAGCTACATGTAAAAGAATGAAATTAGAACACTTCCTAACACCACACACAAAGATAAACTCAAAATGGAGTAAAGACTTAAATGTAAGACCAGAAACTGTAAAACTCTAAGAGGAAAACATAAGCAGAACATTTGATGACATAAATCAAAGCAAGATTCACCCACCTCCTAGAATAATGGAAATAAAAACAGAAGTAAACAAGTGGGACCTAGTTAAACTCAAAAGCTCTTGCATAGCAAAGGAAACTATAAGCAAGGTGAAAAGACATCCTCTAGACTGGGAGAAAGTAATAACAAATTAAACAGCTGACTAAGGATTAATTTCCAAAATATACAAGATCATACAACTCAATGTCAGAAAAACAAATAACCCAATCAAAAAGTGGAAAAAAGACCTAAACAGACACTTCTCCAAAGAAGACATACAGTTGGCTAACAAACACATGAAAGATGCTCAACACTACTCATTATTAGAGAAATGCAAATCAAAACTACAATGAGATATCACCTCACAGCAGTCAGAATGGCCATCATCAAAAAGTCTACAATAAATAAATAAATAAATGCTGGAGAAGGTGTGGAGAAAAGGGAACGCTCTTGCACTGTTGGTGGGAATGTAAATTGATACAGCCACTATGGAATATGGTATGGAAAATCCTTAAAAAACTAGGAATAAAACTGCCATATGACCCAGCAATCCCATTCCTAAGCATATACCCTGAGGAATCCAAAATTGAAAAAGGCACATGTATCCCATTGTTCATTGCAGCACTGTTTACAATAGCTAGAACATGGAAGCAACTTAGATGTCCATCAACAGATAATGGTTAGAGTGGTACATATACGCAATGGAATATTACTCAGTCATAAAAAGGAACACATCTGAGTCAGTTCTAATGAGGTGGATGAACCTAGAGCCTATTATACAGAGTGAAGTAAATCATAAAGAGAGAGAAATATTGTATACTAATGTATATATGTGAAATCTAGAAAAATGGTACTGATGAATTTATTTGCAGGGCAGCAAAGGAGAAACAGACATAGAGAATAGACTTATGGAAATGGGGAGAGGGGAGGAGAGAGTGAGAGGTACAGAGAGAGTAACATGGAAACTTACATTACCATATGTAAAATAGACAGCCAATGGGAGTTTGCTATATGTCTCAAGAAACTCAAACAAGGGCTCTGTATCAACCTAGAGGAGTGTGATGGGGAGGGAGATGGGAGGGAAGTTCAAAAGGGAGGGGATATGTGTACATCTATGGCTGGTTCACAATAAACTGTGGAAAATTCTGAAAGAGATGGGAATACCAGACCACCTGACCTGCCTCTTGAGAAACCTATATGCAGGTCAGGAAACAACAGAACTGGACATGGAACAACACACTGGTTCCAGATAGGAAAAGGAGTACATCAAGGCTGTATATTGTCACCCTGCTTATTTAACTTATATGCAGAGTACATCATGAGAAATGCTGGGCTATAAGAAGCACAACCTGGAATCAAGATTGCTGGGAGAAATATCAATAACCTCAGATATGCATATGACACAACTAAAAAGCCTCTTGATGAACGTGAAAGAGGAGAGTGAAAAAGTTGGCTTAAAGCTCAACATTAAGAAAAAGATCATGGCATCTGGTCCCATCACTTCATGGGAAATAGATGGGGAAACTGGAAACATTGTCAGACTTTATTATTATTATTATTATTATTATTATTATTATTTTGGCTCCCAAATCACTGTAGATGGTGCTTGCAGCCATGAAATTAAAAGACAAGACAGTATTTGGGGATGGGGACCTGCTCCCCAGGAAGGGAGTCATGAAGGAGGAAAAGTTTCCACACACTCAGAAGCCCTCTCACAAGGGGGAGTCTTGGGAGGTCAGCAGAACCTCAGAGAGCAGTTAAACAGTGGGTACTCAGAAGGCAAAACAAAGAGAATTCACCCCAGAGACTGTGCTGAAGGGCACTTCCCAGCTGAGAAGTGGCCACATACTCACAGTTGCTTTAGAGAGTGGGAGATGGGTACAGAGACTTGAGTTTCAGGGGTCAGACTTCAGGAAGAGGACTGGGGTTGATTTCCATGAAGATACTGTGAGGGGGCTAATGTGACACAGTGGAGGCAGACCAGAGAAAAGCCTGCACCCAAGAGAAGGAAAAAAATCATTCCCATGGGAAGGCTCTAGCTCTGCACTCTAACTCCACCCACTAGCAGAACAAAGGACCTCACTTTAGCAAATGCCAAAGAAGGAGGATGAGCCAGCTGTGGTCTGCAGTTCCAGAGGTAGAAAAGTAGGCTTGAGTGCCAAAGGTGGAAAGTGGGGGGCTGCTATTGTTTTAGCCCCAGGGATTGCAGCTACCACCAAATTATGAGTGGCTACAGGTCACTGCTCACATCTTCCTGGGAGCCTAAGTTACTTGGATTACCAAAGGTGTCATAACCCAGGACCAACTCTTCTGGGGAAGTGTGAGACCTGCCTCAAATTGTGGCAACCTCCCTCAGGTACCAACCATGGCAGACAATCTCAACACAGCCCAGCTGTGTCTACTGTACCCCTCCCTCTCCCCACTTACAACTGAGCAATTGGGCCCTAAGAAGAAGCTACTTAAACCCCCTCATGTCTGGACAGAGAACATGCCCTGGAAAGGAACATATAGCAGAAGTGGGCCCAATTGGAACACCAGGAGCTCTGCGAGTAAAGGAAAGAGGGGAACACTGTCCTTGCTATTGCAGGGATGTGGGTTAAATCCCCGCAATTAACCTGTGACTGTGAAATGTAGGGGCAGCTGTAAACTTTGAGAGCAAGTACAAGCTGGATCAAGGCAAGGTCTGAGACTGAGCTGACCCCACACATTCCACAAGATGTCCAGAGACCTTTGAAAAAATCTTGGAGGACTTTCTAAATAGGCAAACTGACTAGTCAGAGGAAATCAAAACATTCACAGACAATATTAAGAAAATCCAGCATCATCGTACCAGCTTTACAACAAATGCTAAAGGAGCTTCTCTAGAAAGGAAAACACAAGAGAAGGAAAAGGTCTACATAAAAAAAAGCCAGAGCAGCATATTAAATGGCAATAAGATTATATATATCAATAATTACCTTAAATGCAAATAGACTAAATACTCCAAGCAAAAGACATAGATTGGCTGAATGGATACAAAACCAAGACCAATACAGTCTGAATGGACTAAGATGGGGTTTTCCAGAATACAAGAGCATCTGAATCACTAGACTGAATAAAGAAGATCTAGTCTCCCCAATGTGGCCAATATCCAACTTGTTGAAAAGCCCTAGTAGAACAAAAATGTATAATGAGTGTAAATTCTGTCTTTCTTTTCTTTAGCTTGGATGTTGACATCTTATTCTCTTGGATAGGTTCTCAGGCTTTCAGACTCCTGGACATAGACCTGTGGCCCCCAGTCTAAGGTCTTGGAATTCAGGCTTAATTATACCAGTGACTTTCCTGATTCTCCAGCTTGAAGACAACAGATCATGGACATACCAGCACCCATAAGGGCTTAGATTAATTTCCATAATAAATCTTCTAAAATATACACACACACAAATACATATATATATATATATGTATACACACAAATACATATATATATATAACCTCCCATTGATTCTGCTTTTCTGATGGACCTTGATTATACATACCATGTAGTAAGAAAAGCTTAGTAATCACCCAAAAATTCATGTTTTGTATATCCTTATGTGTACTTATAGGAGTTATTGATTCAATAGTGGATATTCCTTTAGGAGCTGGAAAAAGATTCCATGCAAATGGAAATAAAAAGAAAGGAGGAATAGTAATACTCATATCAGGTAAAATAGACTTTAGAGACCATTACAAGAGACAAGGAAGGACATTACATAATGATCAAGGGATTAATCCAGGAAGAAGATATAACAATTATAAACATAGGTGCACCCAACATAAATAAGGCACATGTTAATAACTATTAAAGGGGAAATCAACAGTAACACAGTAATAGTGGGGGATTTCAATACCTCACTGAAACCAATGTACAGATCACCCATACAGAAAATTAATAGAAATGCTTTAAATGATACATTGGACCAGTTTTACCTAATTGATATCTACATGGCATTTTATCCAAAAACAATAGATTTCACACCTGTTTATCTTCTAAATAGATTTCTAAAGTGCATATGGAACATTCTCCAGGATAGATCACATCTTAGGTCACAGATCAAGCCTTGGTAAATTTTTAAAAACTTAAATCATTTCAGGCATCTTTTCTGACTACAGCAAGGTAGAGTAAATTAGAAATGTACTACAGGAAATGAACTATAAAAAACACAGAAACATAGATGTGAAACAATATGCGTCTGAAGAACCAACAGATTACTGAAGAAATAAAAAAGGAAATAAAAATGTTCAGGGAAACAAATGAGAAAAAGACAACTCAAAACCTATGAGATTTAGTAAAAGTAGTGCTAAGAGGACAGTTTATGGCAATATAAGCCTACCTCAAGAAACAAGAGAAACAAGAAATAAACAGCCTAATGTAACCCTTAGAGGAACTAGAAAAAGAACCAAAAAACACAAAGTCTGTAGAAAGAAAGAAACAATAAAGATCAGCACAGAAATAAATGAAAAAGAAATGAAGGAGAAAATAGCAAAGGTCAATAAAACTAGACAGTTTCTTTGAGAAGATAAACAAAACTGACAATTCGTTAGCCAGACTCATCAAGAAAAAAGGGAGAAGACTCAAATCAATAAAGCTAGAAACTGGAAAGGGAGAAGTTATAACAGATAACATAGCAATACAAAGGATCATAATAGACAACTACAAGCAACTATATGCCAATAAAATGGACAACCTCAAAGAAATGTACAAATTCTTAGAAAAGTATAGCTTTCCAAAACTAAACCGGGAAGAAATAAAAAACTTGAACAGACCAATCACAAGCAAAGAAATCAGAACTGTACTAACACATATATATGGAATTTAGAAAGATGATAATGATAACCCTATATGCGAGACAGCAAAAGAGACACAGATGTAAAGAACAGACTTTTGGACTCTGGGGGAGGGAGAGGGTGGGATGATTTGGGAGAATGGCACTGAAAGATGTACACTATCATGTAAGAAATGAATCACTAGTCTAGGTTTGATACAGATATAGGATGCTTGGGGCTGGTGCACTGGGATAATCTAGAGAGATGATATGGGGAGGGTGGTGCGAGGGGGGTTCAGGGTTGGAAACTCATGTACACCTGTGGTGGATTCATGTCAATGTATGGCAAAACAAATACAGTATTGTAAAGTAAAAAAAAAAAAAAATTAAATTAAAAAAAATTCTCAAACAAACAAAAGCCCAGGCCAGATGGCTTCACAGGTGAATTCTACCAAATGTTTCAGTTCAGTACAGTTCAGTTCAGTGGCTCAGTCGTGTCCGACTCTTTGCAACCCCATGAATCGCAGCACGCCAGGCTTCCCTGTCCATCACCAACTCCCAGAGTTCACTCAGATTCATATCCATTGAGTCCGTGATGCCATCCAGCCATCTCATCCTCTGTCGTCCCCTTCTCCTCCTGCCCCCAATCCCTCCCAGCATCAGAATCTTTTCCAATGAGTCAACTCTTCGCATGAGGTGGCCAAAGTACTGGAGTTTCAGCTTTAGCATCATTCCTTCCAAAGAAATCCCAGGGCTGATCTCCTTCAGAATGGACTGGTTGGATCTCCTTGCAGTCCAAAGGACTCTCAAGAGTCTTCTCCAACACCA